>JAVSCE010015657.1:0-458913 GCA_032199065.1 Smutsia gigantea | reverse complement strand
ATAGATTTTAATGAATAAATTGCTCTGGAAACCACACAGTTTCAACTTGGATTTGTTTTCCTTCGAATAGTCTGTTTTCCAAAGATGGGTTATAATATGGATGCTCATACTCACTGAGTTCTTCCTGGATATAGCTAAGTTTCTGAAGTAATGAGTGATGAGATTGAACTGTGCTGCCCTACTGTTTGGATGGGTGTGTGATGCTGTGAGGTGTGGTGTCATCTGTATCGGTAGTTTGGGTTTGTCTGGGTTCAGTTGAACTTAGTGGTAAAATTCGAGTTACTTTATTATTCTCTCTCAGTCACCAGTGTTTTCCTGCACAGTTCTTTGTTCTCCCTTTCCTGGTTCATATGAAAGTGTTTTGTCATATTACATTTGTCATACATGTGTTGAATGCATATTAATTTCTTGGAGTACATTAAAAATGGGCAGAGAGCATGTTACTTGAAAAGCACATTCTTCTATCAAAACTGGTCTCCCTTAGGGAGTTGGGAGAGGACCTCCTAGGGAGAAGCTGCTTGACTGGACAATGGTGTGGGGAGGAAAAGCACAGAGTGCTGGGGTCCAGCCTCCCATCTGCACCGACAAGCTCTGGGCTCTCTGTCAGGGACAGAGGTTGGATCTTGTGACTTGTCCCTTCCTGTTCCACATTCTGTGACTAATCCAAACTTGTATTATTGTACTTTCCTATCATAGTCTCCCAGATCTCTGACTGCAGGAAGAAAAGGCAGTGATTGATTGTGTCAAAGGCATGCTTTGTGTGTCTTTATTAATCTGTGCCCTAGACATTATCAAATTATGTCACTTCTAGGATTTCAAAATCCTGTTAATTTGTAAATTGGGCCAGTCTACTTGGTTTATAGAGTGTGTGGAGTGTGGTATCCAGCTTAAAAGTCTTTCAAAAAAACATAGGCATAGCACTGGTTATGTAAAGAACAAAATCAATGTTTGATTTTAGGACATGAGATCTTAGGAGAGACTCAAATAACAGCATGTAATAACAGAACTTGAGGACTTGCCTTAAATCACATTCTACATTCACCTTACTTTCTCATTTGTCATCTCTCCATGTGCATTTGAAGTCAATCTGCTTTTTATAAGCTAGTGTATACACTTGGTCCAAGTCCGCGTCTGGAGACTAACTTGTCTCCTAGCTGTGTGATTTGAGTGAGTGACCTGAATGTTGAACCACAGTGTCCCTACTTTAAAATAGGGACAGTACCTGCCTGTCTCTGGGAATCTTGAATGAAATAATGTAATGTGCTCAGAAGAATGCTTGACTCCATAATGGTATTCAGTAAATGATCACTGCTTGTTACTTTATGATTAATGCCAGTTGTTTCATATGTTTGAAAGCTCAGTTGGCTGAGTTCTAAGTAGCAGCTGCCTTTTGTTTGTAGCCCTGAACCCAAGCCATGGACAGCTATTAAGCATTTCTGAGCACTGGTCACATACAGAACAGCTGTAGATATTTTCAGCAAATACAAAAGAAATAACTAGGAAACATGAAGTTGTTGCACTTAGTGTAATATTTTAAATTCTAGTTTTCTTTTGTGTGATTTTTTTTGTGTCCTCAAGATTAACAGCACCATTACAAAACCAGAAAGAAAGGTGATAGCCATCTTTATGTGGCTAAATTAGCCTGTATAGTTTAAACCCACCCATTGGAACCACTGTTTTGTATTTACTTGATTAGGCCTGCCCACATCTAGCTGTAGTCCATCCTTGTTCTTGAAGCACCTTGTTTTAAGACTAGAGACTCCTCAGGTAACACCTAATGGATAATGGGACAGGGAACATGTGATTGAATGCTGAGCCCTTAAGAAGATGGAGGATTTCAACTGATGGAAAGGAAGACAAATCACTTAACGTTTCCCAGTGTGGGACCATGATGGAAGGTTGAAAGGAAGCTCAGTTTGCTGGGAAGTGAAGATAAAAGCTGGTTAACTAAGACAAGGTGGGCATCACGGTATCCAAGAAGGCCAAAAGTTACTGCAGGGAAATGCCACATGAAAAATGTTAGGTGTGCTTTTTGGCAGTTTGCAGACTAAGCATATGACTGGAAGCAGACCTGCCAAGGCCAGGGTCTCGTCCAAGAATCATGAATTTAGTAGTAGATGGGGTAGAGCTGGAGGTATGCATGAGGGCAAAGGAGCAATGTTTTGCTCATAAGAGCATATGTAAAAGATGAGCTCTTTCAGAGAAAGTGAAGTTTGAAGTTGTGTGTGGCCATTCCTCTTGAGAAAAGACACCCAAAGCTCAGTCAGCCTTGCAGACCTGCTAGCTTGAATCTGCAAGGGTCATTCACTTTTTTCAGTTCTGCAAATCAGATGTACACATTAGTCTGGACCAGAAGAATGTGACACCACCTGCTCCAGGCTCTGGTTTCTCACCTCTAAATAGAGAACTAGAATACTTAACTGATGGGATTAGGAAAATTGAAAACCCACAAGAAGTGCCTACAACCTGGCTTACACATTAATAATTTCAGTAAACACCGGGAAGACACCAAAATACATCTCAAGATTTACATGAATGGCAACACAAAGGAACTTCATTAGGAAACTTGGTCCAGGCACAGGCAGAAGTCCACTTTATTTCATCTTTGCTGGATTATGTATGTGACTTCAGATGAAGAGTAAGATTAAGGCATACTATCAGTGCTTTCAACCTCAGCCCAAGACTAACAAGAATGAATACCTAAAATTTCTGCCATCCCTGAATTAGTGCATGATTAATGATGATTGGATCACAGAGATGGCCACCAACCACCTGTCGCTTGAACATGTGGAAATCAGATTTGTTGTAAATACCTGAATGATTTTAACTGCAGGTAAGCATTTAGTTGTCAGAATTAAGTGTGTAAATACATTGTCAGCTACTTGAAGTATATGTTATAAATCACTTTAGTTTTGAGCACTTGTAATCAAAAAGCCAAAATTAAACAATAATTAAATAGGGAAATAGTTTGTTATCAAATAAGTTCAGGAACTATATATTTTGAGCTAACAAGTTTCTAAGAATTTTTTAAAGGCATGCAAAATACTGGAATTAGTGTGGCAACAGTCTTAAAAGTTTTAAGTGCTTCTGAAAATACTCAGCATCTTGAGACACTACAGAAAGCTTTGAGGTGGAGGGATTGTGTAAAATCATTGTCATCAGCCAGGTTTTTTTTTTAAGTCTAGGAATTGAAGAAGACATAAGTCATTATCTTAGTATTGGGTCACAACACTCAATTTGGTGGCTGGGCCAGGCAAAACAAAAATCAGCCTCAGATAAAAGTGAGCATCTACTTGGTATTACAAACATGCACATGCAATAAAGTGACTGATGGTGCTAAGAACGTATCGTTCCTGCCTAGTGTCAAACGACAATTCTGACAGTTTAAATATTTGCATAGATTTCTTAGTCTTGTGTCCCAAGCTTTTTTTTTAATTGAGATATCACTGATAAAACAACCCACAACCAGTTCTCTTTCAGTGACATTTGTCTGTGACTAAAAATTTTAATATTTCAAGATGTATATTTGGTGCAATTGTAGAAAAATTTCTAAGGAGCCATTTAAAAACTTGTATTCCTTTTCTCTTCTAGCCACCCAGTTAGCACAGTATCAAATACCGTGTCTCCCAGAGGACTGGCCCACACACCAGTTCAGGGCTGGTGAACAGGAGAACAGTCACATTCTGGGACAGACTGGCTGCTGGACCATTCCAGCAAAACCCTGGCCAGTTAGGTGGCAGAGTGGACGGGATAAAGGCATTGCTCCTGAGGTTGGCAGATCATATGCCATCTGCTGGAGATTTGTTCATTCACTAAGCTCCAAGAACCTTTAGAAGAGTCAAGTTCTATACCTGTTAGTTGCCAAAATGAAATCACTTCTTTCCAAGTTTTGATGACCCACCCGCAAACACCAGTATCTTCCTTCTCAGGTTTAGTGCTAACCCCAATGATTAGGGGATAGCCGGAGTGGACTGACATTGTAGACTCAGTCCCCCTGCCTGGAGGCTATGCAGTGTAAATGATAATACACATAGGTCTGTCATGTATTGGCAGTTGTCTGGATTTTGCTCCCTGGTTTGGCATGGACTGATTCTCACTGTTCTAGGTATTTCTCATGACAATGGTCTGAGAACAAAAGAGGAAAGAGCTGGCTGAAGATTTGCTACAGTGCAAATTTCCTATCGGGTGTACATTTTGGTCACCATGAATGGTGTGTTTTTATAAAATTATTTTAAAAATCTATAATCTTGCTCAGGTTAACACCATTTCATTCAAAATTTCAACATCTGCTTTTACATTTATACAATCAAGATTTGAGGAAGGTGATCTACATTCTCTTCCCAACTCATGAAAACTAGGATTCCTCTAAGATAATTATTTTCAAACTTGACAGGTGGAACCCTTCAAACAAAATATCAAAAGCATCATATTATAATCAGAATGGCTCAGTAAAAGCAGAGGCTGGGGGCTGCCTGCCTCCCAGAGAGCTACTGCATCCAAGGATTTGCAACCACTGCTCTAAGAGAAATACTTGCTACTATTTACAGGCCTATTTGTAGACCAGCTTCGGTAAGATGTCACTACAATCTTCTAATAGAGCTTCTCAAACTTTGTGGTGCCTTGAAGATCAGGTCAGCTAAGAAATTCAATCCAACTACTTTGCAGGTAGGAAGTCAAACAAGTAATCACTATCAGAGTAGCTGGCTTTTCCTTCTTAGTGTGGGACACAGTAGGTGATCTAAATAACCCATCCTTTAGGAGACCACGGTTTTGCATTGAGAGATTCCAGGGCCCCCCCTTTTTTTGTTGTTTTTGTGTGTGTATATGGGTGGGTATGATTTAATTAAATATAATGTGTGTATACATCAAGGTATATTACCACTTTCTGTTAAATATTTTATTTCCTGTGTATTTCTCATCTGCTTTTTTGGTCAAATATCTTAATACAAAAAAAAAAGTACTTAGAACACCCACATTCCTACCACCTGGGTTAAGAAATAGAGTATCACCAATATTTTAGGAGCCCACTGTATCTTCCTCTATGTAAGTTAACTCCCTCCAGGGTTAACCACTATACTGAGTTTGAGATTACTCATTTCCTTGCTTTCTACTGTGTGTGTTCCTAAACAATATATTAAGTTTTGCCAACTTTTGAACTTGTTTTATTATTTATTTTTTTTTATTTCTGTAATAATAACTATGGCTATTTTATATTCCATCAGATTATTGCAATATCTAAGGTCTCTGGGTGTCTATTATTTGTTATTCCTACTGTATCTTGTTTCTGTGTGTGGTGATTTTTTTGAATGGGAGTTGCCCATTTTCCTTGCATCTTTATCTGTGGGGAATCTCTATGGCCTGGATTGAAGTTGAGTTCCTCCAGAGAAGATCAGAGTTTGCTTCTGCCAGGAGACAATTCCTCACTTGATGTTTTTCAGTTCATTCAGGTATCATGAAACTAGGCCTCAACCCTGCAGGTCCTAGTTGTGAATTCTCAAGAGAGCTTTTTAAGTCCCCTCTACCCAGTGCCAGGGTCAAGATAGGCAGGTTTCTTTGCTGTCTCCCATGTGGCAGAGTTAATTCTTTATCTTTGTGCCATATACCAGCTGTATTTGGGGTCTACCATAATTAGGTTGAACCATGGGAGAATGCCTACAAAATTCAACAATGGCATAAAGTTTTTGGTCTAAAAAAAAATGTCAGCTTTCCAATAGCTTCCCCACGTTGAGTAGGTCCTGGGCTTTATCGCCTTCTGCAACACCTCCAGAGAGTTGTAAAAGTGAAGCAGAAGGTCTCCAGGGCTTTGTAGAAGCCTTGAAGGCAAAAGCCATCTTGGCAGTAACCTGGCTCCCAAAGTTCAAAGTTCCTATTTCCACTTTGTTGAGGGGTCAGACCGCTAATCTCTCTCATGCCACCCCTGTAGTTTTTTTTTAAGGTAGTTTTTATATTTCACTTAGTATTTTTGTTGTTTTAACCAGGAGGATCTCAGGGTCCTTTTTTCCAGGCTTTGGTTTCTCCAAGTCCCTTTTAGTAGTTTATTAAATCCTTGGCATTGTTTTTATAGTTTCATGAATTCAAGCATACCTCCCCTTAAACTCAGAGACTTTAGAAATTGGTTGCCTGTCAGATTTCTCTAGTAGTTTCATCCTTTGATCTTGGATCCCACTTGAGTGGGGATTATTTTTTACTTTTAATTGTTTGACATTATAATCTGCATATCCTTTTTAAGATCAGTTTACTGTAGAAAATGGTTTACTGCATGGGTATATTACTATTATTTTAAAGACCCCTGTTGATTTTCTGTGCAATATTCTTATGTGAGTTGATTGGGCACTGGATTCCATATGAGAAAGTGAAGCTGCTCTAGCAGAAAGACACTCAGCACTTGCAGAGGCTCTTCGGTTAATTCCATAGCTCAGCTTATGGTGGTTATCAGTCTGGGTCTGTGAGCTCCCTCAAACTGTGCAGTATATTACCTGTGAATACCTCTGTGAATCTTTTTAAGGAAAAGATTTATAGCTTCCTCAAGTTTGCATAAAGTTAGCAGGGGTAAGTGGTGGTTTCACATGAGTGAGTGGGCCTGGGTCCCATCTCAAACTTCATTTGACTTGAAGGTGGCCATTCCCATGATTACTACATTAGAGAGGGTTTCTAAAATACAAATACAGAGAGAAATTCTCAGGCCTAGAGTTTAATCCTCTTTTTCTGGTCTGATGTCTTAAAATGGTATTTATATACTCTTGTTAGTAATTATCCCCTTCATGGATTCTTTGCTAAGAGTATCAGAGATCCCATTGGTAATAACTTTTGAATTTATGTGGTGCACATATGTGTGCATTTTTGATGAATAAACTAGAATCATACATTTTCCAGCCATAAGGGAACTTTTTGTGAGTTGTGAATAGTTTCTTAGCAGTGTAGATGGAGGAGATTCAATTTAAGCATTCTATTCCTTTAGGAGTCATTTGTTACAAAGAAGTAAGAAAACTTAACTCAAAATTACAAGCTTTTCTACAGACTGTGCTACTCAAGCTAGTCCTTAAACAGAGGTACCCATTTCTGTAATGAGTTTGTGGATACATGTGGCCTTGAGCTACTCAGCAGTAGCTCCTGAGTCTGCAGAAGCCCAGGTAGGTAGCAGCACACAGCTCTTCTCTTCCTCTTCCTGTGTTGGGCAGTAGTTAGAGCATGGGTTCTGCAGCCAAGGACCTGACAGGGAGTCCGCACTGCCACGTCCAGTTTTGTGACCTTGGGCAGGTCATTTATCCTCTCAGTGCCTTGGATTTCCCTTGGACTAAACAGGGATGGTTTAGTCCATCTACACCACTGGCTGCTGTGAATTACGTAAGTTAAACTCCATCTCTCCAACTCAACATCGTATAGTTGATAACCAAAAATAGAATTAGTTTGCAAAAAGCACTGTTAGGAAATTTTGTTCTAAAAAGATCCTCAAAAAACTGGACAGCTACATGTAAGAGAATGAAACTGGACTGTCTAGCCCCATACACAAAGGTAAACTCAAGGTGGATCAAAGACCTGAATGTAAGTCATGAAACCACAAAACTCTTAGAAAAAAACATAGGCAAAAATCTCTTGGACATAAACATGAGCAACTTCTTCATGAACATATCTCCCTGGGCAAGGGAAACAAAAGCAAAAATGAACAAGTGGGACTATATCAAGCTGCAAAGCTTCTGTACAGCAAAGGACACCATCATTAGAACAAAAAGACATCCTACAGTATGGGAGAATATATTCATAAAAAACGTATCTGATAAAGGGTTGACATCCAAAATATATAAAGAACTCATGCACCTTAACAAACAGAAAGCAAATAATCCAATTAAGAAATGGGCAGAGGACATGAATAGACACTTCTCCAAAGAAGAAATTCAGATGGCCAACAGGCACATGAAAAGATGCTCCACATCGCTAATCATCAGAGAAATGCAGATTAAAACCACAATGAGATATCACCTCACACCAGTGAGGATGGCCAACATCCAAAACACAAACAACAACAAATGTTGGTGAGGATGTGGAGAAAGGGTAACCCTCCTACACTGCTGGTGGGACTGCAAATTAGTTCAACCATTGTGGAAAGCAGTATGGAGGTTCCTCAAAAAACTCAAAATAGAAATACCATTTGACCCAGGAATTCCACTCCTAGGAATTTACCCTAAGAATGCAGCAGCCCAATTTGAAAAGGACAGATGCACCCCTATGTTTATTGCAGCACTATTTACAATAGCCAAGAAATGGAAGCAACCTAAGTGTCCATCAGTAGATGAATGGATAAAGAAGATGTGGTACATATACACAATGGAATATTATTCAGCCATAAGAAGAAAACAAATCCTACCATTTGCAACAACATGGATGGAGCTAGAGGGTATTATGCTCAGTGAAATAAGCCAAGCCGAAAAAGACAAGTATCAAATGATTTCACTCATATGTGGAGTATAAGAACAAAGAAAAAAACTGAAGGAACAAAACAGCAGCAGACTCACAGAACCCAGGAATGGACTAACAGTTACCAAAGGGAAAGGGACTAGGGAAGACGGGTGGGAAAGGAGAGACAAGGGGGAAAAAGGGGCATTACAATTAGCAGATGTAATGGGGGGGCACGGGGAGGGCTGTACAACTCAGAGAAGACAAGTAGTGATTCTATAGCATCTCACTATGCTGATGGACAGTGACTGTAATGAGGTTGGTGGGGGGGACCTGATGAAGGGGTAGTTCAATAACCATAATATTGCACATGTAATTGTAGATTAATGATAATAAAATAAATTATATTTAAAAAAAACCAGGAACATTCACCTTCAACATGTATGGCTTTTCTAAGCAAGGACAAACATTTCTTTTTTTCCCCTCCAAGGAGATTATTTGTGTAAGATTTTAGCAGTGCAGCACAACACAAATATTTTATTTCATTTGCGTTACTTTCATTTTGTTGATTTGTTATATCTCATTTGTTCATTACAACTTTTATACTGCTAAAAAAACCTTCAAATTAAAAAGTAAGCAAACATGTAGTTCCTTGTAAAAACAATTGTAATTGTGAGGCCACCTAGTGTTTTAAGAAATAATGTATTTCAAATTCCTAATTAAAGTCAAATTAAAAGACTAAATTACAAAAAAATAAAATAAAATAAAAAGATCCTCAAGGAAAGTGGATTAAAGATGGTGGCGTGAGAGGTGAGACAGAGACCTCCTCCTAAAACCATATATAATACGAAAATATAATTTAATACAACTAATCCTGAAAGAGCAACAGGAAAGAAGGCTGCACCAGACTGCATACACCTGGAGAAGAGAGCAGACCTCACGGAACAGGATCCCTGACCAGAGACTGCCTATCTTGTGACCAACGCCCAGTACCTAGCCCAGAACCTTGAGAGTAGTAAATATGCAATGAAAACTCATTACATGAGCATTCTTCACAAATGAAAGAATGAATAATAACCTTGTGAAGTATACAGGCTCTCCAAAGAGGTCAAATTAGTTACTAACGATCACACACTTGTTAAGTGATGAACCAAAGAGAAGCTGAGCCTCTGTGTTTGACCGTCTCGGGTTCAATCTGTTCACCAATGGCCCATCTGGCTTCTCCCCCTTCTGCCACACACCTCTGTTGAGAAGATTACTTCATAATAGAAGAAAAGCTAAGAACAATTTTGGAGCATGAAGGGCACAAATGATAAATTTATTATTTTCTATAGATTAGCAATGAGCAGACCGAATACAATACCTGAGATGTAAAAACTAGACCGGAGAAGGCTTCTTGAATGTCAGGGTAGAAAATCCAAACTTCATTTGGGAGGTAAAGGGCACCCTTTCAGGGTTTCAGAATAGAGAAATGGTATTCACAAAATGGAACTTTCTATGAAGAATGTGAGGATAGTCTATCAAAGTGAAATGGAAGGTGTGTCCACTAAGGAACATGCTATTTGATTGTGTGACTGGCCGAATCACATCCTTCTTGTACATGGTGTAAAGATGGTAATATGAAGAGAGTCCAGAATCAGAGGAGAGTGATCTCTGTTCAGTCCTGTCACTGCCTAACTAATGTTGTCTTATAACCTCTCTAGGTTTTTCTAATAAGTCAGATAAGCAGCTTGTATTTGATAATCTCTAAGCTTCTAAATCTAGCATTAAGGAGAGTGCTAAGCACACAGGAAGCACCAAACAAACCCTTATTTCTTAAATGAATTAGTGACTAAGTGAAATCTATGACTATGTAATACATTTTTTTTACACTTTAATATTTATAGATCCTTATAGAAACCTTGAAATTTCAGGAAAAAAAATCACACATAACCCCATCATCCAGAGACAACCATCATTTACGATCCTTACGTGTCTCCCTTCCATATCTTTTTCCCCCTATTTTATTTCTTCCACTCCACCTTTTTAAAAATGTTTGTTATGAATGGGGTGGGGAGGGGGAGAAGGCTAATATATTCTCCATGTGAAATATTTGGAAACTCCAGAAAGAAGAAAATAAATCCTTAGAATTCAAATAAATAAATAAATAAAATAAAATAAAAATAAAAGATCCTCGAGCTTCCTAAAAGTAGCACTGAGCCAACCAGGAAACTGAAGAAAAGTTATTTCACATGGTTCCAACAAATCAATTGTAATTCAATTTCTGTTTTCAACATTTTTCAACCTTTTAAGCTAATATATCTTTTTGAGTAGGTTGTAATACACAAATTATTTTCTGAAACTCCGAACACACTAGTGTCAAAGTAAGTCTTCCCCTTGCCTTTGACCCCTCCAGATGACTCCCCATTGAAAGCTTTTCCCATTTTTTGTGCCACACATAACACCAGCATGGATGATGAGTATATATCTTACTCCATCTTTTTTTTAATGCAAATAGTATTGAAACAGTTTTCATTACTTACTATAGATTGTAGACCTCCCGTGTTAGTACATATTAAAAAGCTACCTCATTTTTTAATTTCAACTAAGTCCCCAATTCTGACTTCTCAAAAAGCTTATTAAATTAACATTCTTCTTTGTTGAAAATAGAGAAGTGTGAAGGGAGTACAATAGAAGAATGGGAGAATCCCTATCATGATCAGATACAGGGACCTGTTTCATTATCAGTGGAACTGACAGTATTTACCCAGAAGCATTTGTTCTGTGGAACAAGTCATTTCCCAGGCCTGGTCCCTCAAGTGCAGGTTGAGGAGTGCCTACTGAGCCCGCGCCCAAAGAGGGCAGTGAGCTCCACGGGCCCCAGTGCAGGTCTGGGATTGGGCCGAAAGGAACAGCAGGGGCCACACCCGTGAAACTGAGCGAGCATTGGGCACAAGACCACGAGGGGCCTGGTGGCCTGCCAAGGTCGGCCGCTCAGTCAGTGATGGTTCTTGAGCCACTGCCCCTCTGTCATGGAACCTAGGGAGGCTTATTTGGGCTTTTTAATTGTTTTATAGTAGATAATGGGCATGCATGTGGTTAAAAAATTTTTTTCTGGAGGTAGAAGTTAAACAGTTCATTGAGGTCTCCTAAGTCTCCATTTTCCTCCTTAAAGACAAAATCACCAATTCTGCATATTTAAAAGATAAGTTGATCCTTCTTTCCTTACACACTAATGTTCTGCACACTTCTACGTCTAGAGGTAATAACACTCAATACCTAAACTCAGTAATAAATCTTTGAGGTCAACCTATAGACCTGCACAGTATTCCTTTGTATAATTTTACCATTATTTATTTAACCAGCCCCCTATAGATGAATGTTTTAGGTTGTTACTACTATAAGTACTGCTGGAATAAACATCCTTGCCCACACTGAGATGTACACATGTGCAGTTCAAGTTCTGTCTGTTGGATAAATTCCATAAAGTCAAATTATTAATCAAAAAGAGGTCAGTTTTAACTTTTCACTCTGAAAAAATTTTAAATATATACACAATTAGAAGAACACTGAGCCCCCACAGAGCTGTTACTCAGCCTCAATGACCACTGACTTAGAGCTGAGCTTATGTCACCTCTACCTCTTTTCCCAACACAATCATTGTGAAGTAAGTTCTAGCCATCATTATATCAGTATTTCAGTTGTACCTGTAAAAGATGATTTTGAAAAATAACACCATTATCACACCTAAAATCCAGTCAGCATTCAAATACGAAATCCATGAGTTCCTAATGATACTAAAACATAAGGCAGTGCAAGATGCCCATACTCTTAAGTCTTTCCTTCTCCACTTGTTACCTAGAATATGTCTCTATAGAGAAACTTCCCTTCATCTGCTATTTGATAACCCTGAGTTACCTATGTACAGGAGAGTCGGTAAATGCTTGGCTCTTTCTGTTTACTAATTTTCAAAATAAATTGTGTTCTCTAGCATCCTCCTGAGGGTGACCAGTAAGTTGGATTTTTTTATTGTTTTGCTCTGTTTGAGTACAATTATGAACTTGTGGATTTCAGAATATTTTAAATATTTCTCTCTATCGCTATTTGTATTCTCATGGATGTTCCCATTTCACCATCATTACCCAGTCAGAGCCTCTTCAAGTTAACCTGTATCTTTTTTGTTTTTTTCCTCTGTCCTTTGACATAACTCTACTAGTTAAGTTTCATTGCCTTCTACTCTGACAAGAGGTTCTGGTGCATTTTGAACTTTTCTCATTTCTCCAGAGAGACACGATTTCCTTCAGTGGGAAATGGCTTTTAGTCCGGGTGTGCCCACTGCCACTGAGTTGTTAGTTTCTAGGTCTTTTCAGTGAACAAGGCCAGGAAATAAATATTTTTAAGAGAAAGTACATCATTAATTTATGCTGAGATTTCCAGTCCAAATTTAGGATTATACAATTTTTACTTCTTTGATTTTTCATTCTCTTTTCTCCTAACAGTGAAAATCTTAGTTACTAGCAATAGTAACATAATTATTTGCTTCATCCCATATCCTGTATAATGATTTCATAATAAAAATATATTAACAATGTGACTAAGTTTTTTTACAGTTCCTTTTGTTCTTAGAGTTCTTTTTAGTCCCACTGGGATGCACAAATGACTGTTTTAAAGTCACCTGAGACCATTCCTCTCAGTGGAATTATGACCAAACAAAAAGTCTCATTTGTTTCATCTAGCTTTTAAATTTTATTTAATTTTGCTTTTGTACTTAAGGATAAATATTTCCATGGTCCCCATGTTAAATATACAAAGCAATGGATCAAAGTATTTCAAATATTCTGAAATCTACAAGTTCATAATGATACTCAAACAGAGCAAAAACAATACAAAATCCAACTTACTGGTCACCCTCAGGAGGATGCTAGAGAACACAATTTATTTTGAAAATTAGTAAACAGAAAGAGCCAAGCATTTACCCTGACTCTCCTGTACATAGGTAACTCAGGGTAATCAAATAGCAGATGAAGGGAAGTTTCTCTATAGAGACATATTCTAGGTAACAAGTGGAGAAGGAAAGACTTAAGAGTATGGGCATCTTGCACTGCCTTATGTTTTAGTATCATTAGGAACTCATGGATTTCGCATTTGAATGCTGACCGGATTTTAGGTGTGATAATGGTGTTTATTTTTTAAAATCATCTTTTACAGGTACAAACTGAAATACTGATACAGAGATAGCTAGAACTCTCCCTGCCCTTACCTCACCCTGTTTGTCTACCCTCCTCGGTGTGCGTGTGAGTGTGTGGTGTGTGTTTAATACAAATCATCTATATATCTCTAGGCCCGCTCTGTCTTGGACAATGGAAGGATAGCTCACCTTGCATTTTTCCTTACCAGTTCTCTCAGAGACTGTTCCATAGCAGTATTTGAGTGCTTTTTGCCCTCTTCGAGCTTCATGGTCCCCCAGGGTGGGGATGTAACAGCTTATCCAACCAGTTCTCTACAAGCAGACACTGGCGCCATTCCCAGCCCACGCTCCTGTGGTAGTGCAATGGTGAGCAACCTGCACGGGCATCTTTCCATGTCACTGGCTGGGTGTCCTTGGGGTAGGCTCATAGAAGAGGTTGCTGTGTCAAAGGGTAAATGTCTATGCTTTTTTTATTATTTAATATATTAACATGCCTACTACCACCTACCAACATCATCTGAGAGTAGACTGGTTCGTTCAAAATGCTCATTTGCAAGGCAGTGGCACCTAATTCAGTGTCCCTGTGTGTTACAGATGGTCTTGCTTTGAGCGCCTAGTTAGTAACCATGCTCACAGGAGGTAGGCTGGGGGCCACAAAGACGAGGCACAGACAGGGAACGGGTTGGGAGGACCGCACTAAGAACCAGAAACTGCAGCCATTTGATGCCGGGTCTTCCTTGGTCTTACATTCCTTCTGTGCCCTTATAGACCATTTCTGTATATTTGCAAGCAGATGTGTATGTGAGTGTGCACATGCCCAGATGGTCAGACATCAAGTTTTAGTAACTCGTCAGTTAGTGCCTTCTGACCAAGGGCCAACACACCCTCAGTTCCTTCCTTCAAAGACAAGTATTTACGGAATGGCTGCTATGTCCTGACTGAACTTCAGAAGTGCCAGAACAGAGTCTTCACTCTTCCTGGCCCTCAGGGTTGTTTCTGTGAGAGTGAAACTGGAAATGATCAGCAAACAGCAAGGGTTCCCCACAGGTGATCAAGATGGGTATTTCAGGCTGAGGAAGTAAGACTTGATCCATCCCGGGGCTCAAATATTGCTTCTCCTCTCAGATCTACTTTGGGAAGCTCTGTTGCTCACACTTAAATAGTCCTCAACTTTTAGACATAGATAAGCCAAACTGGTTATGGACATTTTGGATAGTACACTTGCCTCCCTCACTTGCATCCCACCCTTTCCTGGTTTATAGAGCAAAGGTTGGGTGAAATCAACCAGCTGTTCCTTGGCAGAGATGTTGCTTTAGTGGTGGTCAGCCCAACCCAAGTCACCTAGCACATGGGAGTCCCTGGCTAGAATGTGTTTTTCAGGAGTGGAAAGACAACCCAGATTGGTCTAATCAGAGCAGAAGGAAGTCCAGGACCATTCTGTGGTGGCAGAAGGTGTTGGCCCAAGAAAGCCTCTCACCTCTGGAGGTTGTGGCATGCCTAGAACTGTTACGTTTTGCAACAAGAGAGAAAACTAGTCTGAGGAGAAAAGCAACCCATGGAAAATAGCAGGACCAAGAGAAGAGCAGAGAAACAGAGCCAGAGCCTTGATCAGACCATACCTGAAGCCTACGCTGGACTAATTCAGTTAAGAGACAAATTTCCTTTATTATTTAGGTCAGTTTGAAATGAATGTTCTGTTACTTGCAGCCAAAATGGGATTCTGGATTTTCATCAGTTTACTTAATGAGTGATAGGAAACAAAACAGCTTCTCAGCTGAATGGTTTAAAATTGCTACAGTATCAACAGTTGTATCATCAAGTATGTACATCTTTGTTTCCAGGAAAATCTTCACATATCACCTTTGTACTCCAATACAGCCCTCACCAGGTGACAAACTGGGTGGAGTTGTATGAAAGGATCATTTTAATGTGCTTGTTTCCCTCTACTTCCTTCTGCAGAAGCTCCAATATATTGTCCAGCACAGGAGAGAAGTGCCCTACACTGAAAGGCACTGAGCACCTTCAAGAACAGGTGCTTCTGTAATCTCTCCAGATGAGCAACCACAGCCTAAAGCTGGGGTGTGCACATGAGCTGCTGTGGCTCAAGAAACTGGACGTTGCTGGCCAAAGCCCAAGAAGAGACTGAGCACTAGCTGGCTGAAGCCCAAGCTCTGGTGCAGAACCCGGTGCCTCTCCTGATAGCGGCCCACACAGCCCCTGTGGCTACGTGTGCCAGGCACGGTGCTGAGCCCGTCCCTGCATTAGCTCATTCAGTCTTCCCAAGCCCCAGGCAGGTACTCGCGTCCCCATTTTACTGCTGAATGGGGAAACTGAGGCAGATTATTACTAAGGCAAATGATGCATTTAAAAAAATAAATATGTTAGCCTGGCACATAGTAGTTATTCACTGAATATTTGTCAAATGAATAAATGTTAACATATTTTACTGGGGTTGCAAAAGTCTGACACCTTGTTAGTACCTTTCTTCATTCAGAAGCTATTGATGGCAGCTACTCTGTGTCAGGTCCTGGGAAGGCAGGGGTCCTGCCCTCATAGATTCACAGTCTGGTGGGAGAGACAGGCATTAAACCAAGAACTAAGCGTTATGGATGGGTGTGAGCAAGGAGGTACCCTGGGAACAGCCTGGTCTGGGGGCTGGGGAGGCTTTCCTGAGGCAATACTGTTGAGACTTGAGGACCCAGATGTCAGGCCCAGCCCCGAGTGAGGAGCCCAGTGCGAGAGAGGAAATAAGGCCAGGGTGGCAGGAGCAGAGGGGTGCGGGGGAGGCTCAGAGGAGCAGAGCCCAGACCAGGCAGGGCCTTCTGGGCCACAGTCAGCATTTTAATCCCAAGAGCAAGGGGAAACCAGTGAAGGTTCCTGAGCTTTATGACTTGAAAAAATATTCCTTGACATCGTGGTGCGGACATGGGTGTATTTATAGTATTCTCCATAGTTTTTTTAATGTAGTTTTTCTTAATGAAGAGAGGAGATTTTGTAAAGAACCGTTCTCAGTACTGTGGGGAGCAGGACTGAGGGACACAAATGGAAGTGGAGAGACTATTGTGAGTGAGCACGGTGGTGGTGACGTGACCCAGCAGGGCTGCAGTGAAGATGATAAGGAACGCACCTGGAGGCCATGGGAGTGGGGGTCATGGGGTTTCGGGGAATCACCAGGTGCGGGGCAAGGAGGAATCAGGACTGCTTCCTGGCATGAAAAGACCATGTGCCTAACAAGTAAAAAATTCTGTTTTCATTCTGAAGTTAGAACAGGCAGTATAGTGAGGTGCTTACTAGCGAGGACTTTGGAACAGACAAAACTGGTGTCAGATTCCCCAGCAGAGTGACATTAGTCAAGTCAGTAGCCTCTCTCAACCTCTGTTTCCTTAAAGGAAAAGTGCTCAGCGCTGTACATACTGAGAAAGACGTGCACATAGAACATTCCCTTAGAATGGAGCTGGCACCTGGGAAACAACCAGTCAGTGGAAGGGCTCTGCTGCCTGTTACTGAAAATCCAGAGACTTGTTTCAGCTTCCAAGTTGGCAGCAGGATCTGGGTTGGATCCAAGGTCACCTGGTTAAGCCCTGGTCTCAGACTGGGTGCTATGAGAATCCCCTGGAGTCCTTGACAAAATGCAGTATCCTGGGCCTTCAGAGCTTCTGATTTGGACATTAGGGCCCAGGAATGTGCATTTTCATGGAGTTCAATCAGAGTGATGCAGATACTGGGGGCTCATGGAGCTTGCAGAAACAGTGCTCTAGGCCCTATACTTTTATAGAACATGCACGTGCCCCCACCCCTCCCCCCCACCCCATGTGATGGTAAAAGAGGCCCGGTGTCTGTATTAGTTGGCATTCTTCAGGTGGCAGCCATAGGAACACCAAGCAAAAAGGCTGTAGCAAAAGTGGCATTATTTATTGGCTTGTGCAACTAACACATCCAGGGTGGCTCTGAGCTCAGCTGAATGCAGGGCCTTGAAGGAGATCAGTGGGCTGCTGCCTCCCTCCACTTTCTTTCAGATGCCTCTGCTCTCCTCCTCCCAAGCCTGCCATGTCCACATTGCCTCACAGAGGACTTCTTAGCTAAGGGTTCCCAGCCCAAGTGCCCCACGGAGCCCCACTGACCTGGCTGGCTCAGCCTCTCAAGAGATGGCTGGCTTGCGTCTACTGTCCTGTCTCTCTTCATCCCCTCCTCAGTCCTGCTGCCTGAGGCACCCATGCCACCGTGTTTGACCATGAGACAGAAGGCAGAGTAGTGAGCCGCAAGGTGCTCGGTGAACGGGGGCACCTTCCCAGCCCTAGGCTTTGAGCCTCCTGCCTTTGGCCTGACAGATAACTGCTAGCTTGTTTCAGCCACTGATGTTTCAGGCTTTCTAAAACAGCAGAGCCTGACCCCGACTCTCCAGAGTTTTCTGCCTTGTGTGGTTGTGTGTGGGATTTGCGGACTCTCCCTCGTGCTGCTGGCTGATTTCTCCCAGTTACTACTTTGGCTGTGGTTTTGTTCTGCCTCGCACTCCACTGAGTTATTTACACTCTGCCTCCCACACTTGGGCGCCGCCTTCCCATCAGAGCTCTGTCTTTCCTCTCCCTCAGCTCCTGGCCTGGCTTCTTTGGGTGCAAACAGGGTTGCTTGGAAGACAGAGGTGCCTGGAGGGTGGATGGGAAGCTGGAGACCCAGCCTGAGTACAGAAAGCACCAAGAACCCCATGGCTTCGCTGCCGCAGAACCCATCCTGCTGAGTCTGTCTCTCTCCCTGCGGCTCTGTTTGGGTCACATGCCCCACTTCAGCTGGCAGAGGGACACACCTTGATGAACAGTCCACAGCACCAGACCCAGCAGGGGTGAGTGAGTTCCCTAAATGGAGTGGATGCTGTTCCCAACAGAAAATGAAGTATACACTGAGCAACAAATGTGCAAGCCCAGGCAGGACAATAACCCCAACTCAAAACAACCTCTCGAAAATGCAAGTGTGCACGTGACTGCTCAGGGCAAGTGGGTTGGTGACTTTCCACCCTGGCTTTACCCGCAGACCTGAGGAGAGGGAGAGAGGCAGGTCCTGCAACACTCCTGGGAAGAGGACACTTCGCAGGGTCCCCAGCAAGCCTTCCCGCAGGCCTCACTGGCCAGAGCATTGGGTCACATGCCTTCCCAGAAACATAATGGCAAGGAGGATTAGACTCACCCAGGTCGCTTTAGACTGATCTCCTGGGTGGAGAGAAGTTGGATTCAGTACCAGGCCTGCTTTTGGGCCAATGTGGGGCTCGTCTGATCAAACCTTCTCCAGTTGTCAGGAGGGCCGAGCCACATTGTCAAGAGTAGTTGCCTTGATTTACCAGCAGGTGGAACAAGGTGATGCTGCTAAATCCCTTAGTTTGAGGTTCTGCTCACCAGAAGAGAGTTGGAAAACATTTCCAGTGTCTCCTCCCCTCTTCTGCCCAGGGTGAAGTCTTGCCCACTACAATAGGCAGGAAAGATTCCAGAGAACTAGAGAACTTGACCCACAAACATTAGTACCACTGCTCCTGTCACAGGTAGGGCAGGAGTCTATAGAGAACCTTGACTTTGGAGCATGCTTCATGTTCCAGCTCTGCCTCTTACCAGCTGTGTGGCCTTGTAACTAACTTCCGGAGGCTCAGTCTTCTCTATGACATGTGGACAAGATGCTCACTACACAGCCTGACAAAGAGTAAGAGTCATAAACAGGAGGCCATACACTCCGGGTGCACTGCGAGGCTAGGGGTGGTGGTGGGCTCGGGTGGGCCCTGTTCTCCCATCTCTCTCCCTTTCAGGAGCACCATTCTGCCCTGAGTGGTTTCTGTGTCATTTCTCCACTTCCCTCCCTCTGCACTCCTCAGCCCACTCCTATCCGCATTTGACATTGATTCCTCCATCTTCCTCAACACACTGTCCTCTTGGTTTCCAGCAACTCCCACACGCTTGGTCTTTCCTTCTACTTCAGTTACTACTCTCCTTCGCAGCCTCTTCCTCACGTGACTGACCTCTAGCTCAGCCCTCAGCCCCTTTGTCTACACCCTGGTTTTCAATACCAGCTGTATGCTGATGACTCCCTAAAAGAAAAACTCCTTTCTCTACACTCAAGGTTCTGTTTCAACAAATGTGTGGGTTTTTTACACCAAGTAGTTCTGACACTAGCTGCCTGGCATTTCTGCAGACCCCACAGGTTCAAGGCTCAGTCTCCCTCACTCCGCTGCCACTTCAGAACCAGCTGCACGTCTGGGTTGTCACTGTGCTTCTGACTAACCAGCTATAAATCAGAGGTTCCCATGACCCCCTCCTCAAGTTTGACAATTTGCCAGAATGGCTCACAAAACCCAGGAAAACAGCTTACTTACAATTAACAGTTTATTATAAAAGGACAAAACTCAGGAACAGCCAGATGGACGAGCTGCGCAGGGCAAGGTATGAGGTACTGGGGCGGAGCGCAGAGCTTCCCTGCCCTCTCCAGGGAGCTGCCCTCTGACATCTGCAGGTGCTCACAACCTGGAAGCTCTCTGAACTCCATTTGGAGTTTTGAATGGAGACTCCCTTACACAGGCAGGCATGATTTGATTAAATCATTGGCCATTGGTGGTCAGTTCAGCTTCTAGCCCTTCTCCTCCCCAGAGGTGGGGCTGGGGTCAACTGAAAGTCCCAACTCTCTAATCATGTGGCTGGTTCCCCTGGCAACCAGCCCTCATCCTTAGGGGCTTTCCAAAGTCACTGCATTAACATAAACTCTGTTGTGTTTGCAAGGGGCTTACGAAAAACAAAAGATGCCCCTTTGGCCTTTGTCACTCTTGTGCCTTTTCAGGAGTTGGGGATAAAAAGCAAATACTTTAAGGAAAGATCCTCCTATTGCTTTTCACACTTAGGAAATTACAACGGTTTTAGGAGCTCTGGCCAAAAGCTCTGGACCAAGACCAAAAGACATATTTCTTCTCTCACAACATCACCCCAAACCTCTGCCAAGCTCTAGCCTCACATCTTACTGCCCACACAACACCTGCATTCGACACCTCAAAGCAAACTACCAAAGACAGCCAGGGTGTCCTTCCACCTGCGCCCCAGGCTCCTCCATCCCCATGGCGGCACCCCTGGGCACTCAGGTGCCTCTTCCTCACCCTCCATGTCCTGCCTGTCCATGGTTCCCGTCTGTCCGTCTCCCAGATGGGTCCTGAATCCATGCCCATCCTAACTTTCCTGCTGTCAACATGCTAGCCCATCTTCTCACCTCACTTCCATTTTTACCTCCCTATGACCAACCCCACCCAGCAGCCAGTTATCTTTGTAAAATCAAACAATATCAATGGGTGAATGGATAAACAAAATGAGGCCTATCCATGCAATGGACTATTCAGCCATAAAAAGGATGGGGAGCTGCCACATGCTACAATATGGATGAATCCAAAAACATGCTGTAAGAAATAACATGCTGCTGTCACCAAAGGCCACACGGTGATTCCATTTACATGAAATGTCCAGAATGGGCAAATCCACAGGGTCAGAAAGCAGGTCAGTGGGTGTTCAGGGCTGGAGGGAGGCGGAAGTGGGGAGTAACTGTCATATAGGTATGGTTTCCTTTCAAGATGATGAAAAAGTTCTGGAACTGAGTAGTGGTGAAGGTTGTACAACATTGTGAATGTACTAAATGCCACTGATTGTATACTTTATAATGCCTAAAGTGGTAAAGTTTATGATATGTGTGTTTTACCACAATTAAAAAAAAAATCAAACTATGTCCCTCCTGTGCTTAAAATTCCCCTGGTGTCTTGCCCTTCGCATGAACTCCAGACCTTCCCATTGGCCTCTGCTCTCTTCTCACCACCCTATTCCCCTCCTACCCCATCTTGATAATTCTGGCCTCCTGGCTTCTCAGCAGGCCAAATTCTTTCTCTCCTCAAGCCCTTTGCATGTAGTGTTTCCTCTGCTTAAAAGATTTCCTCCTCTCTTCATGGTAGGCTCTACCTCAGCTTTCAGTATTAATTTAAATGTCACAGAGAGGCCTTCCCTGACCGTCCTGCCTCCATGGGGCCTCTTCTCTGCCCCCACCAGCATAATTCTCTGCCATGCCCGCTCGCCATGTCTTTCATAATACCATTACCTGGTCTTTGTGTGCCTCTCTATAGGAAGTAAGTTCCATGACAGAAGGAGGGACCTGTCTGTCTCGTTCACCTCTGTATTCTCAGTGCCTACCAATAGTTGGCCCTCAGTAACTATTTGCTGAAATAATGAAAGATCACCCAGCTAGCAAGGAAAGAGATGGAAGCAGGATTTAAACCCAGGTCTCTTTGATGCCAACCCCTGTGTTCTTTCTACTCTTCCATGTGATTCTGATCTATGAAGCAGAAGTTGAGCTGTCAGGAAGGGGGTCAGAGTTAGCCATGACCTTTTAATGTAGCTACATTATCACACCCAAACCTTGTGCACATATCATCATGTGCCTGTCACTACTATAGATGAATCACGTCTGCTGGCAAAGGAGCTACTAGACCCAGTTGGCAGATGTAACTCTGGGAAATCCAAACAGAGCCCCCGTTTCTCTGCTACTTCTCTTTCCTTCTTCCCATTTTCACATATTCTCCCAGAGCCAGGAGAAGGGAAACTGGATCCTGATTCTTAAAAACTATAGAAATAGATCCCTGCTGGTGGCCCCAGTCTCCAGGGCATAGGTCAGTTTGGCAGCTGCAGGCTTTTCCAAGACCACTGCAATGTGGGGCACAGAGAAAGCACAGGAGAAGAGTATTGAATGACGCCTCCAGCAAGAGTCAGCCAGAGGACAAGTCCCGGGCAGAGTCTGAGCCTTACCATAGCAGGGCCTGTTGAGGCCACCACCTGTTTGTACTAAGCTTATAGTTATAGTAGGGACCATTATTAAAGTTGACAGAAAGAGGATTTCAGCTTTGAGGTGGGCAGGTAGGTGAGGTGATACCTGGTATCTGTTCTCTCTGCCCTTCTGCACACTAAAGGAGTGAACGCAGAGGACAGTCCAGTCCACATAGGCTCCCTCTCCACTCTGTCTACCTGGCTCCAGGAAAGGAGGGGAATCTGTAATAAAACATGAGTTTCAAGTTTAAAATGGACCAGACTATACCTTGGAGACTGTAATGGGACTGTTGTGATAACAAAGTGTGACTGAGAAGTCAGATCAGACCAAGATTTTTTTTTTTTTTTTACTGAGGAGTCATTTTTTTAAATTGAAGTATCATTGATATACAATCTTATGTTGGTTTCAAATGTACAACACAGTGGTTCAACAGTTACCCATGTTATTAAATCGTCACCCCCTCTAGTGTGGTTACTATCTATCAATGTGGAAAAATGATACAGAATCATTGACTATATCCTCCATGCTGTTCTACCACCCCTGTGACCAACTTATATTGTGACTGAGAACAATTGAGCTCCTTTATCACCCTCACCCTTCCCTGCTCTCCACCGAACCCCTCCTCCTTGGTAACCACTAGTCACTTCTTAGTGTCTATGAGTCTACTGCTGTTTTGTTCCTTCTGTTTTGCTTTGTTTTTATATTCCACAAATAAGTGAAATTATATGGTATTAGTCTTTCTCCACCTGGCTTATTTCACTGAGCATAATACCCTCTAGATCCATCTATGTTGTTGCAAATGGCAGCATTTCTTTTCTTTTTATGGGTGAATAATATTCCACTGTGTATATGTACCACATCTTCTTTATCTATTCATCTATTGATAGACACTTAGTTGCTTCCATATCTTGGCTATTGCAAATAGTGCTGCAATAAACATAGGGGTGCATATATCTTTTTGAATCGGGGATTTTGTTTTCTTTGGGTAAATTCCTAGAAGTAGAATTACTGGGTCAAATGGTATTTCTATTTTTAGTTTTTGAGGAACCTCCATATTGCTTTCCACAATGACTGTATACCAGTTTACATTCCCACCAACAGTATAGGAGGGTTCCCATTTCTCCACATCCTTGCCAACACTTGTTATTTCTTGTCTTTTGGATGGTGGCCATTCTAACTGGTGTAAGGCGATATTTCATTGTGGTTTTCATTTGCATTTCCCTGATGATTAGCAATGTGGAGCATCTTTTTGTGTGCTTGTTGGCCATTTGTATCTCTTCTTTGGAGAAATGTCTGTTTGGGTCCTCCGCCCATTTTTTAATCAGGATTTTTGTTCTTTGTGTGTTGAGGTGTTTGAGTTCTTTATGTATTTTGGATGTTAACCCCTTAACAGATGAGTCATTTATGAATATATTCTCCCATACTGTAGGATGCCTTTTTGTTCTGCTGATGGTGTCCTTTACCGTACAGAAGCTTCTTAGTTTGATGTAGTCCTACTTAATTCATTTTATATTTTGTTTCCCTTGCCCAAGGAGATGTGTCCAGGAAAAAAATTGCTCATACTTATGTTCAAGAGAATTTTGCCTATGTTTTCTTCTAAGAGTTTTATGGTTTCATGATTTACATTCAGGTCTTTGATCCATTTTGAGGTTACTTTTGTGTATGGGGTTAGACAGTAATCCAATTTCATTCTCTTGCATGTAGCTAGCTGTCCAGTTTTCCCAACACCAGTTATTGAAGAGGCTGCCTTTTCCCCATTGTATATTCATAGCTCCTTTATAGTATATTGACTATATATGTGTGGGTTTATATCTGGGCTCTTAACATTGGTCTATGGGTCTGTTCTCATGCCAGTACCATACTGTTTTGATTACTGTGGCTTTGTAGTAGAGCTTGAAGTCATGGAGCATAATCCCCCCAGTTTTGCTCTTCTTAGGTTGGCTTTGGCTACTCGGGGTCTTTTGTGGTTCCCTATGATTTTTAGAATTATTTGTTCTAGTTCATTGAAAAATGCTTTTGGCATTTTATAGGGATTGCATTAAATCTGTAAATTGCTTTGGGTAGGCTGGCCATTTTGACAATATTAATTCTTCCTATCCATGAGCATGGGATAGATTTCCATTTATTGGTGCCTTCTTTAATTTCTCTCATAAATGTCTTATAGTTTTCAGAGTACAGGTCTTTCACCTCCTTGGTTAGGCTTATTCCTAGGTATTTTATTCTTTTTGATGCATTGTAAATGGAGTTGTTTTCCTAATTTCTCTTTCTGCTGGTTCGTTGTTAGTATATAGGAATGCAACATATTTCTGTGTATTAATTTTGTATCCTGAAACTTTGCTGAATTCATTTATTAGTTCTAATAGTTTTTTTGGTGGAGGTTTTACAGTTTTCTATGTATAATATCATCAGACCAAAATATTTTTAAGAAAGCTGCTACCCAGCAGGAGGTAGGGACAGGACTGGAAGAGCAGATTCAGTAGAAGCTAATGGAAACAGTTCCCCTATGGGAGGCAGAATACAGCACTCCCCCAAACAAATCACATCCTAACCCCCAGAACCTGTGGATATGTGATCTCACGTGGCAAGAGACTGCAGACGTGATTAAGTCAAGGGTTTTGAGATGGGGAGGTTATCCTGGATTATCCAGGTGGGTCCAGTGTAATCCCAAGTGTCCTTTTAGGAGGGAGGGAGAAGGGTCAGATTTAGAGGAGATATGAGGATGGCAGCAGAGGTCAGAGTGATGTAGCCAGGAGCCCAGGAATAGAGTGCAGGCACCTCTAGAAGTTGTAAAAGACAAGGACCTGGTTCCTTCCTAGGGTCTCCAGAAGGAACTCAGGCCTGCAGAGAGGTTGATGTTCACCCTGTAAGACCCATTTGGACTCCTGACTTCCAGAGCTGTAAGATAACAATTTTGTGTTGTTTTAAGCCTCTGGGTTTTGGTAACCTGTCATAGCAGCAAAAGGAAGGTAATACAACTCCAAGGAGTTGAGATTCTTCCCACCTCCAACTATACCAGAGAGGGAGGGAGGTGTGTAGGAAATGGCCTCTGCCCTTAGAATTTGGGAACAAGTGGTCTTGTTAGGAAGACAGTGGCTAACAGAACTGATTCCAACGTCAACAGCCCAGAAATGAAGCATGAACGGAGTGCGGGTAAGCCCCATCCAGGAAGGCCCACAGGGAAAGAACATGGGTCCTGGAAGGTGAGAAGGAGTCAGCCTGAGCGAGGGCGCACAACCTGCAGGCAGGAAGGCTCCCTGGTCTTGCCAATGCTAGCCTGAGGGACCCCTGTTCACCTCCAGCCTCAGCCCCTCATCCAGGGGCATCAGGACGGCTTCGGGGAGAGCCCCTCCACCACCTGCATAGTAGATGCCCTGTGGGGGACAAGCAAGGCCACTCAGAGCCACTCCTAAGGAATCAGGAGGTGGGGGCTGCGGCCAGAAGCCAGGCCCTGCTTCCCTGCGAGTGTGGCAGGGACGGGGTGGACTCACCCCCGCTCAGTCGCGCCGTAGGAAGGAAGTGGTTCCCTCCTCCCACCCCTTTGCCTCAGGCTCGCCTGGGCCAGGATTCTCGTGACTCGAGTTTGGCTCCCACGGGCGGGACCTTTGTCCATCTGCGGGACGGCGGGAGGGGCCGGGTGAGGGGAAGCCGCAGACCCTCGGGAAGGCCGACACACAGGCAAGGGCACGGACAGGGCCACTGACATCCGCTAGAGCGGGAGCCGCGGCCCCCTGAGCTACGGGCGGGAGGGGCGGGCGGAAGGGCGGCGCGGGCGGCGCGGAGCTTACAGTTGCGGCGGCCGCAGCGGGCGGGAGGGGCGCGCGGTAAGTGATCCCGGCCTGGGCGCGTAGCCTTCTGCGAGCGCGCCCAGCCCAAGCCCCCCAGGGTCTGGGACCCCGCGGAACCCCGTCCCCAGTCACCCCGTTTCTACCGTTTCTCAGCGCCGGCCGACGCGGATGGCCCCGGGGCCCCTGCCTTGCCCAGGATACTGGGGTCCTGCGGGGCGAGAGGGCAGAAGGAGGCTCGCAGGGGACCTGGCAGGAGGCCCCTCCTGGCCTGTTATCTGCCCTTGAAAGTGGGATTATTGATAAGAACTACCCTTTGGTGTGGCGTGCTTACTTGGGCCAGGTGCTCGCCTCACCATTCGCCCAGCTGCAGCAGGTGAGGTAGTAACCTCCTTGTTCTTACAGGTGAAAACACCAAGACTCAGAGAGGCAAAGCCACTTGCCTGCGGTCACACAGCCAAAGGAGGCAGAGCCAGAACGTACCCAGGTTTGTGTGAACCCCTAAATCCTTTTATTTCTCATGCCCCCCTAGGGAGACTGCAGGGAAAGAAGGGGAGTAAAGGCAGCGCGTGGTGTCCCAGGAGGAGGCTGGAAGGAGGCAGCTGCCTATCCCTGCAGGAAGGACCCCAAGAGCAGCAAACCCTTCACCTGGAAATATTTTAAACATTTGCCTCTTGGGGTAAGGAGTGCCAAGGAACAGGACTGGTGGGTTCCAGCCAAATTAAACTCCAGGACGCAGAGAGGGAGCATTGCATCCCCTTCAGGAAGTCCTAGGCTTTTACCCTGCTCCTCTGCTTGGGTGCAGGGGCTTTTGCAGACTTAGCCATGGGACTTCATCTTTCTGGGCCTCCATTTTCTCATTCGTCCTGTGAGGTTAAACATGGTATGTATCCCATAGGATTGCTGAGAAGATTAAATGAGATGGTTGGTGTAAAGGCTTAGCCCAGCACCAGGGCCAGGGGTACTTCCCAGCTGTGCGTCCTCCACTCCACCCCTCTGAAAGTACTTCTCTGTCCCTGGACACCTTTAACCTCAGGCTGGTCAGGCTATCTGAGATCTGCAATATTTCCAGACAGCCCCACCAGCAGCTGGAAGCTTCCTGAGCAAGATCAGGACTGAGGGCAGCAACTCTCTCCCTCTGGCTCCCTGGGGGAGAGACTGATAGGGACAGATTTTTTTAATCTTTGGGCTGAGGCTTGCACAATTCCAGAACTGCTCTGCAGCCCCCAAACCCTCCCTGGCCACTGGCTTAGCAAGAAGGAGGAAACCCAGAGTATTCTTATTCTTGTCCCCAAAACTGCTCCTCCCCTCATATACCTGGGCCAGCAGCAAGTTCTACCCCTCAACATATTCTGAATCAGGTCACTCCTCTGCATCCCCATCTCAATCCCCAAATCCAGGCCACCATCATCTCTTGCCTCCTCGTGGCCTCTCTGCCACCACCCTTGACACCCAAATCCTTGATATCATCTGCCAAGCTCCCTATGTGATCTTGACTCTTGTCTTCTGCTGCCATCCTCACTTCACTGCTCACCTCACTGCAGGCACACTGGCCTCCTCTTTCTTCCTTGGACCTTTGCGATCTTCCTTGGACTTTTGCAATCTTCCTTGGACCTTCGCAATCTCAGGGCCTGAGTATATGTTCTTCCTTCTCCTGAGAATGCTCTTCCCTACCATATTCTCGTGACTTACCTCTTTGCAATTCAGGGATCACCATAAAAGTCACATCCTCCAGTCTTCCCTGACCACCCTACCTACATGCAGGAGCCACCCTCACCTGCTATTGCATCACTCTTTTTTTCCCATGCTTAACCCTGAGTGATGTTACCTTGCTTACATGTTTCCTCATCTCCCTGGTTAACATGTCAGCTTACCAGGGCCCTGACCTTTTTCTTTCCTCTTCACTTTGGATTCCCCAGAACCCAGCATAGTCCCTGACACATAGTAAAGGTGCTGATAATTTTGTACAATTGTAAGCAGTATGTGCAACCATCAGAGTTCTACTTTTCTTCTCATTGCTTAACAGCATTCTTTCCACATTTCTACATAGACCTCAAGATTGTCATTTCTCCTAACAGCCCACTGCCTTCCTCAGCTTTTATGTAAAGTGAAGCTTGTGGCTGTTTCTGGGTTCTAGCCAACATCCACCTTAGCTTTAAAGATCATTGTCCACACTGCACATTTTTTTTTTGCTATCAAATGATTTCTTTGAGATATTGTTCTCAAACTGTTGTGTTCAAGTCAAGGGTATGATTATTTTGAAGGTACTTGCCACTTACTGCCAGATGGCTGTTTAGAAAAACTATCCCTGGCAATGTGTGCAAATTTCCCTATAGCTCCATAGGCATTGGGTTTTATAATTTTATTTGTTTTGTCTAGTTTAATGGGGGGATCTGAATTTAATGGTAGGTTTAAAATTTCTGTTGCTCGAATTAGTGACGCTGGGTGTTTTTCTATGTCTGTACTAATTCTGTTTCCTGTCTTGTGGAGGAAGGAAATCTCCAGGGCATTTTAATTCCTCCCTTCACTTTTGTTTGTGGTAATGGTTCTACTTGAGCCCATCTTGTAAGAGTAGTGAGGAGGGCCCCCAGGGGCTGGACAGGAACACCCTAAGCTGAGCTCTGCTGGCTGCAGAAGTTGCTCTGCCAGTCAACCGGGAAGAAAATCTGAGAGTCCTGTATACCCTCAGTTTAGTACTGTGGGGAGAGAAAGAACTTTTTTTTTTAAGTCTTTGTGGATATTTTTTTCAAATTGTCTTATATTTTTTATTACAAAATCACATGGTGTACAGGGTTATTCACTGGAACACCAGGGCAGCCAAAGATTGGGCAACAGTCTAAATGCTGATCACCAATAGGTCTACACACATTCCTACAGGGGAATCCTCTGTAGTCATTCCAAAACAGTACACTTGATCTAGAACATACTGACCTAGAACAATCTCTAAGGTACTGTATCAGTCTCCTGTGGCTGCTATAACAAAAGACCACCACTTTGATGGCTTACAACGTAAATTTATTATTTTACAGTTCTGGGAGTCAGATGCCCAAAATCAGTCCAGTGGGCCAAAATCAAGTTGTTGGCAGGGCTGCATACCTTTTGGAGGCTACAGGGGAGAATCTGTTTCCAACTTTTAGAGGCTGCCCACATTCCTTGGATCATGAGCCCATACCTCCACCTTCCAAGCCAGCAGCAGAACATCTTCAAATTTCTCTCTGACTCCAGCCTCTGCTTTCATGATCAAATTTCCCTCTATATCTGATTCTCCTGCTCTATTCATAAAGACACTTAGATTATAATAGGCCCACCTAGATAATACCCCCATCCCAGCATCCTTAATTTAATCACATTGGCAAAGTCCCTGTTGCCACATAAAGTGACATATTCACAGGTTCTGGGGATCAGGATGCGTGCTTCTTTGGGGAGGCCGTTATTCAGCCTACTACACCCTTGGGGGAATGAGCAAGGTCAGAGCCGTGTGTGTGGGCTCACATTTGTTTAAGGAAAAGAGAGAGCGGGAATAGAAATGTGCTTGAGAATACTCCCGAAGGCCGCATGGGAAACTGGTAAGAGTGGTTCCTTCTGGGAAGAATGAGTAGAAAGGAGACTTACTTATCATCATGTATCTCTTTGTATTATTTAAATTTTTACTACATGCATACATCACTATGTTAAAAATAATTTAAGAAGTAACCCATTCTCATTGTAGAATTCAGACCTCCCAGAAGCTAAGAAAAAATACCCACCCCCAAATAATACCTTTTTTCTCCAGCAATAACCACTGTGAAGAGTTTGGCTATATCCTTATAGACTTTTTAAAATGCGTATGTAATTTTTTTGCAAAGAGATGGTCATACCGTACACCCTGTGCTATGATGTGATTTTTTATTTTGGCTTACTGTATTATTCACAACTTTCCTCATCTACATTTGAAGATTTAACAGTACTAGAGTTTCTCACTGCTCAGATTCCCCTTAACCAACTTAACTGGACCCTCCCTGGTGGATATTTAGATGCTTTGCTGCTTTTTAGAACAGTCTTAACACTGTGATGTCTGTCTGTCTTGTTTCTTTTTAACTTTAGTGAAATTAACCATTTTAAAGTGAAAATTCAGGGGCATTTAGAACATTCCTGATACCACATAACTACCACCTCTATCTAGTTTCAGAAGATTTTCATCACCCCAAAAGGCGACAGCATTGCCATTAAGCAGTTACTCCCCATTCCTCCCTCCCACGAGTCCCCGGCCTGCTTTCTGTCTCTACAGATGCGCCTTTTCTGGATATTACATATCAATGGAATCATGTAGTATGTGACATTTTATGCTTCTTTCAATTAGTGCAATGTTCTAGAGGTTCATTCATGGTGTGGCAATGTGTCAGCACTTCATTTCTTTCTGTGGCTGGATAACATTCCATTGTATGGATATAACATCTTTTATTTATCCATTCATCCATTAGTGGACCTTTGGGTTGTTGTCGCATTTGGGCTGTGAATATCCATGTACATGTATTTGTGTGAGTGCCTATTTTCAGTTCTTTTGAATGTATACCCAGGATGTACACCCCTCTACATATTCTTTGAGCTTTATACTACTTGCAGCCACTGTTAACTTAAGCAGGTTAAAAATAATTTGTAAGAAAGTGTTTCAAAGCACACACTAAGGCAAATGATAGCAGGATGACAGATCCAAACAAATGTTTTCTTCTTTTCCAGATATGGACGACAGGAAAATAGCCACCTGTGATGAAAAGGTAAATTGATTCTGGTGGACCAGCAGTGTTAAAGGACCTCTGGCCTTGAGAAGATAACTCTGTTTGGTGTTTCTAACAGGATAGAGGGAAAACACCTGTGTAGGTGTTGCCACCATGCCAGTGTTTAAAGTCACAAGGGCGAAAACTAGAAGGAATTCATGCAACCTCAGATAGCCTGATAATCTGAATCAGACCATTCAAACCCCAGTTCTGCATCTTAATGACCGTGTGTCATTAAGCCCTTCACCTTCCTGAACCTCAGTTTTCTTATCTGGAAAAATGGAGGAAAAACTACCTACCACCCTGGTCCTGAAGGCTTGTTGGGAGGAGTTGAAACAATGGTTTCAGAATGTTAGGTCAATACTGAGCCCACAGGGCCTCTTCCCTACTGCCCACTTCATAGAGAAAGATACTTGGACACAGAGAAGATTTGTTCAGGATCACAGAGGTAGGAAGTGGCAGAAATGGGATTTCAGCCTGGCCTGAGCCCAGAGTGAATGCTTTGTCTGCTGTGTCATGCGCTGTCTCAAGCAGGACTATTAAGCTCTGCCTTAATCTCTGGGGTGCAGGTTTGTTGCGCTTGGGGGACACTGGTTGTGCAGGGTGGGGACTGATGGAGAGGAAGTGTTGGCTTCCATCCCAGCTGGTCACCTGGTGGTTCTGGGGGCCTCGCCAGGCAGTGCTGTCAGGGCGGTCAGCCGCTCAGGCCGAGAGGCAGGGTGTGTGGGGTGGGGGGTGATGACCTTGTGGCTTATCTAATTGCTGACCCCTTTAACTGTAAGGGTCATTCTGATTTTAGGGCTGTTTACAACGTGGGAGGCAGAAATGACCAATAGCACTTTTCAGGATGCCACCCATTCTGATTTCAGAAATGTTGACATATGAGGAAAATGTCCATCTTTGAGTTTATAAATTATGGTGACGATAGTAGTAATAGCAACACAGGCAACCAGCATCCTGGGCGAGGCATGTGCTGAGGACTTTGTGCGTATTTCTTTCTTTAACCTTCACAACAACCCTTATGACAGCATGAAGTACTGTTTTCCCCCGTCTTAGAGATGGGGAAGTTGAGGCACAGCAAGGTTTAGCAACTTGCCCAACAGCTGGTGAGAGGTTCAGACCCTCGCAGCCTGGCTCTCATGGTCTTAATCAGTGGGACTGTGCCCTGTACTGTTTTCAAACACAAATCTCTCCCAAAGATAGGATAAGTTTCCAGGGGGATGAGCCTGGAGAAGAGTCCAGCCAGGCAGGAAAGAAGCTGAAAGTGGGGAGCATGGGAGCAGCAAGGGCTCTCGGGAGAGCCCTCCTTCTCTCTTTCACTGATGGACCTCACAGATGTTTATGAAGCACCATGCACCGCACGAAACATAGCTATCAGGCTACAGCAGCCAAGCAGGAGACTGGCCCCTGCCTGCCTGTGGCTTCCTCCCCAGCTGGGAGACAGACTTATCAAGAAGTCACAAAGTTGAGTGTGTGAAGGTGCACATGGGGAGAGCTGTAAAGGAGAGGCCTTGGGCAACGTGGGGGCCACTGGGACCTTCAGATCACGGAAGCCTCCCTGAGCTGAGACCTTGAGGGCCACAGGCGGGAACCGGGTGCACGAGAAAAACTGAGGAGGTGTGCTGGCAGAGGAAGCAGCCTGAGCAGAGACCAGGGGGCAGATGAGAGTGAGGCCTTGGTGGGCAACATGGTGGGGGGCCAGGAGGTGCTAAGACTGGAGAGGCAATGCCATGTGGAGCCTAGCGGACACTGAAGGTTTTGGTGGTGGCCCTAAGAACGGTGCGCGGGCAGTGCAAGGGCGTGAGCCTGGCAGCAGCTGATCAGGACTGGGCTTGGGAGAGTGTCTGGCGTTGTGTGGGGATGGGTGGAAACGCCAGGAAGGACAGGGAGGTGGGGAGCCCTCCTGCAGGGAAGCGGGGGCTTGGCAGTGGAGCTGGGGAGAAGTGAGCTCTTTGGGAAGGATTTACTCAGTGCTGTGGAATGCACACAGAATGTAGGACTGATGTTTCTCTTGGAGCGTCATGGAAGGTTCTGCAGAGGAGGAAGCCTTTGAGCTGGACATTAGGATTTGAACTTATGGGGTCGAAGGAAAGGGCATTTTGAGCAGAGGGAACAGCATGGGCAAAGGCCTGGAGGCAGGCTCACTTAGAATTCTACAGAGAGGAAGGGAGTGGGGGTGCTGAGTGATTGGCGAAGGGCCTTAAATGGCCAGCTGAGGAGTCTGCACTGTCATCAGAGTGAACCTTGGTTCCAGAGCAGAGTTCCTGTCAGCCTGGGAGGCGCTAACCTACAGCCTGCTCCAGCCTGTTCCAGCCGGTCTTGGGATGCTCTGTGGCTCCAGGGGCTGAGACCCTGGAGGAGCTAGTGAGAGCAGTGGCTCAGGGCTTGACAGCCTAGGTTCCAATCCTGTCTCTACCTCTTGCTGGCTGTGTGACCTGGAGCCGGTTTTGGAATCTCCCTGAGCCTCCATGTCCTTGGCTGTGAGTGGGCCTGACACCCACATAGAGTTGTGACAGTCCCCGAGAAGATCTGGGAAGGAAAGCACCTGCCACCTGATCATAGTTCCTCCGTGAGTTTCAGTTATAATTATTATTAATCGAAGAAAGGCAAGTGGAAACAGTTCATACTTTCCTTCACTTGTAATTCCCTATTGAGTTAGGCAAACTAAAAAAGCAAGCAGAAATGCTCGATGCTGGTTGTTGGTAATAAAACAGGGAGGGGCTGGATCAACCTATACAGATGTTCTGGAAAAGAATTTGATAGTGTGTATCGGGAATCCTGAAAATGTTCATAGTCAAACCTAATCATCTCACTTACGGAAAAGGAAACAACCCATAACAAGAAAAAGGTGTAATTTATGGCACCATATTCCTTAGCACATAAGACACCATAGATGGTAGATACACCATTATTTTATGTGCTACGAAGAAAAAAATGTGCTGCCATTTACGGTGAAATAACATGACACCATGCTGACAGTGGTCACTTGTAAGACACATTCAGATTTCAGAAATGTTAAAAGATGAGAAAATGTGGTCTTAGAATTGGTGATAAAGGTGCTAAAAATGAGGAGCAGTTGGTAAATGCAATAGTGAGAGCATTGATTCCTTGGTAAGCACTCAGCCATTAGAAAGGCAGAAGTCTGATACATATACCTAATGGGAAAAATAAGACACAAAACTGTAGGCAGTCTTTGATGATAATTGCAAAAGATACATAGATTAAAGGGAGGTAGGGGACAAGTTTGGTGTGTTGGGATTATTGTGAATTGATTTCCTTTTGCTCATGTTTTCACATTAGTAATACCAAAAGGAATAGGTCTAGGGCAAAGTTCTGCTCATTGGGGTGAATGAAAGCAAGTAAAGCTGGGGGGACAGTGTCTGGGAGGGTCTGGTGGTCTCAGTGAAGTTAGGGAGCTACAGGGATGGGGTGGGGGGTGAGGATCCAGAAACCCAGAGGAAGCAGGGTTGGAATGCAGACCCAAGGGCACACATTTGGGGAACTCCAGGGGTGGAGCCTCTCTGACCTCCCACAGAGGCCAGTGCCATGGGTTGGCCCAGTGGCATTGTGGGAAGGTTGGGCTAGGACCACTTGTAGCAGATGCACCTCTACTGGTTCAAAGAACAAGTTCCTTTGAGAACAAAACAGCAGCAGACTCACAGAACCCAAGAACGGACTAATAGTTACCAAAGAAAGGGACTGGGGAAAATGGGCGGGAAGGGAGGGATAAGAGGGAAAAAGGGGCATTACGATTAGCAGATGTAATGTTGGTGGGGCACGGGGAGGGCAGTACAACTCAGAGAAGACAAGTAGTGATTCTATAGCATCTCACTACGCTGATGGACAGTGACTGTAATGGGGTTGGTGGGGGGGACCTGATGAAGGGGTAGTTTAATAATCGTAATATTGCACATGTAATTGTAAATTAATGATAATAAAAAAAAAAGAACAAGTTCCTTTGAGTAATTGACCCTTATGGAGTTAACTGTGTTTTTAAAAAATTGTTTTAATAGGATTACTTTTAGAAGATTTTTAGTGGTCTGGCTCACTTAGTTTTTGAGGGGAAAACAACTAAATTGAAGGAGAAATTGGTGGGATTTTTAGCTGTGATTCAGACCTGATTTGCCATAGCCAGCCCTGCAAGGGAGCTCAGCAGACTGGACACCTGCCCTCCTCGGAGTCCGCTCTGCCCTCCATCTCCCTGAAGGTCTGTGAGCCAGTAACAGCAGCACTTACCAGGGTGTCGGCTACAGCAAACACCTCACACTGGGAGCAGTTGACTCCATTGGGATAGACTGGGTCTTCAGTCCACCAGCTGACCTATTCCTCGTCTCAGATGATTGCACATCACCAGCCCCGTCTGGGGAACCTGGGAGCCAGCTGTGCTTAGAAATCCTTGTGGCCCTGTGGCTCATTTGTTATGAGATGCCTGGAGGCTCTGTGTTCACTTAGGGCACTGGTTCTGGACCTTGGCACCTTGTAGGAGCTCCCAACACCCAGGCCACCCGCAGATCAGCTGAGTCACAATCTTGGTGCCTGGGATCCAGGGCCTTTTTTGTACAGCTACCAGGTGGTTCCAGTGTGCAACCAGAGCTGAGAAAACCACTGGTTAGACTGTGCCTGGGCAGGGCCTCCCTCCACAGATCAGACCACAGCAAGACAGGAGAGAGGGGTACCCCAGACGCTGTTATCCCCTTTCCCACGGCTGAAGCATCACGAAGCCACTGGGGTCGGGGTGGCCCAGATGAGTTAGGCACGTAGGTAGTAAGTCTTAATTTATATCTGGATGACTGGGGTTTTTTTAATGCTTTTGTGTGTGTGTTTGGTATGCTTTTGTAAACAAATAGCTGCATGACTTTATGCCTAACACAGCTGATGTCACAGACTTTGGACAAGATTGTGGCCTCTGACGATCATCTCCCTGCCCCAGGGAAATAGGATACATCCTTCCCATACCTGTGCCTTTCAGGTTCAACCCATTGATGACTCTTAAAATGCATTAATGGGCTGTAATCAGCCTTTTAAGGAATGAAATACAATAAAATGGAAAACACAAGAGTTCACACACACAGTAACTTTAGTGTTGGTTATGGAACATATATGTGCACTGTGTACTAAGAGGCAGATATAAAATGTATTTCTTACTGAGTAACACTGGGGAGAACTCCCTGCCCAACACTGGCCTTCAGCTCTGAGCCAGAATCCATGGCTGCATTCAGAGCCATGGTACAGGCAGAGGGGGCCCCAGGCCAGGCAGCCTGCATGGGAGCCCAAAATGCTGCTTCTCATTGGCTGTGTGGCCTGGGACAGATTGCTTGGCCTCCCTGTTCCCAGTTTCCTCACCTAGAAACTGTGAGGATTCAGTCCCCACCTCATTAATTTGCTGCAGTGTGTTATAAGGGCTTTCACAGAGCTCAGAAAAGGCAGGTGCTCTGGGCATCGTCACAGTCGCTGCACTTCCCACTGCCATAAATGCTGGTTCCTGCATCATATCCACCCAGCCTCATGATCATCTTGCCAGGTTGGCAGATGCATTTATTAAGACAGGAGGGATCCAGACTCAACAGGAAAAGAATATGTTGGCGGGCATGGCTCTGGGGCAGTCAGTCAGGCTCCTTGGCCCCGAGCAGCCCTGCCTTCTCTGCAAGCTGGTCAGCCACCAGTGGGGGTTGTTTCAGAACCTCAAACTTCCTCCCCACCCTAGAGAAGGAAAAGCTGCAACGCTTATTTAAAGACTTCCCTGATTTTAAAAATAGGCATTCCTCAGAACACAACCCCCCAGGGGGTGGGGGGTGGAGCTGGGGCAGGTGGGCTCGCTGCTAGGAGTCCTCCTGCCTCCCGCAGAGGAGAGATCTGCTCAAGGGATTCAGTCCACCCTCCAGGTGTGTCTAGGGGGAACCTGCAGTCTGCCAGGTGTGGAGGATACGGGGTGAGCTGGGACCCACTCAGTCTCTGCCCTGATGGCGGGTGACAGACTCAGTCACACAAACAAGTGGACCTGACTCCACAGAGAGGAGTATGGGGCCATGTGCCAGTACAGCAGGAGGTATACATGCTGAGTTTCCTGGGGCTGGAATGCTTGAGGAAGACCTCCTGCAGAAGGAAAAGAAGATAAATGACAAGGTGGAGGGAGGGTGGGCAGGAAACCACATGTCCAAAGGCCCTGTGGTTGAAGGAACCTGTTGAGTTACCAAGGGCTGAATGGAGACTGGACAGAGCAGAGAGACAGAGGTAGATGAGGTCAGGCAGGCAGGCCGAGGCCACAGCATGCAGAATGGGCCTGGGCCTGAGCAGGGCACTTAGGTCTTAGTTTTTAAGAGCACTGGAATGCCAAAGAAGAGTTATGAGTAAGGGAATGTGTCAGGGGTCCCCAGTAACACTCCAGGTTCGGTGATGCACTAGGAGGATTCATCGCACTCAGAAGACAGTACCACTCATGGCTCAGATTTTTGCAGCAAAAGGGATACCAGCATACCTTGTTTATTGCTATTTACAAATATTACATTTTTTACAAATTGAGGGTTTGTGGCAACACTATATTGAGCAAGTCATTGGTGTCATTTTTCCAACAGCATTTGCTCACTTTGTGTTTCTTTCACATTTTGGTAATTCTCACAATATTTCAAACTTTTTCCTTATTATATTTGCTAATATGATCTGTGATGTTTGATGTTTCGGTTGTAATTCTTTGGGGGTGTCATGAACCACACCCATATAAGACAGCAAATTTAATCAATAAATATTGTGTGTATTGAGACTGCTCCACTGACTGGCATTTCCCCAAGCATATCTCTCCCTCTTCCCTGAGATACAGCAATATTGAAATTAAGCCAGTTAATAACCCTGCAGTGGCCTCTAAGTATTCAAGTGGAAGGAAGAGCCTCACATCTCTCACTTTAAATCAAAAGCTACAAATGATTAAGCTTAGTGAGGGAGGCACATTAAAAGCCAAGATAGGCTGAAAGCCAGGCCTCTTGTGCCAACAGTTAGCCAAGGTGTGAATGCAAAGAAAAACTTCCTGAAGGAAATTGAAAGTGCTACTCCAGTGAACTCATAAATAATAAGAAAGCAAAACAGCCTATTGCTGACATGGAGGAAGTTTTCATGGTCGTGACAGAAGATCAAACCTGCTTCCCTAAGCCAAAGCCTAGCCCAGAACAAGACCCTAACACACTTCGATTCTGTAAAGGCTGAGGGACGTGAGGAAGATGCAGAAGAAAAGTTTGAAGCTGGCAGAGGCTGGTTCATGATGATTAGGAAAGAAGCCCTCTCCATAACATAAAAGTACAAGGGGAAGCAGCAAGTGCTGATGTAGAAAGTACAGCATTAATTGCATTAATATCAAGATCATTAATGAAGGTGACTAAACAATGGATTTTCAGTGTAGATGAAACAGCCTTATATAAGAATATGCCATCTAGGATTTATATGGCTAGAGAGAAGAAGTCAGGGACTGACTTCAGAGCTTCAAAGGACAGGCTGACTCACTTGTTAGTGCTAATGTAGCCGGTGACTTTAAAGCCAGTGCTTATTGACCATTCAGAGAATTCGAGGCCTTTAAGAATTATGCTAAATCTATATAAATGGAACCACAAAGCCTGTATGACAACACATCTGTTTACAACATGGTTTCTTGAATATTTTAAGCCTACTATTGAGACCACTCAGAAAAAAAGATTTCCTTTCAAAATATTACTTCTCATTGACAATGCAGCTGGTCGCCCAAGAGCTCTGATGAAGATGGGCAATGAGATTCATGTAGTTCTCATGCCTGCTGACACATCCATTCTGCAGCCCATGGGACCAAGGAGTAATTTCAGCTTTCAAGTCTTATTTAAGAAATATATTTCATAAGACTGTAGCTGCCATATATAGTAATTCCTCTCATGGATCTGGGCAAAGTCAACTGAAAACTTTCTGGAAAGGATTCACCATTCTAGATGCCACTAAAAACAGATGTGGCTCATGAGAAGAGGTCAAAATATCAGCATTAACAGAAGTTCGGAGGAAGTTGATTCCAACTTTCATGGATGACTTTGAGGGATTCAAGACTTCAGTGGAGGAAATAACTACAGGTAGAGATAGCAAGAGAACTAGAATTAGAAGTGGAGCCTAACGGTGCAACTGAATTGCTGCAATCCATGATAATACTTTAATGGATAAGGAGTTGCTTCTTATGGATGAGCAAAGAAAGCGATTTATTGAGATGGAATCTAGCCCTGGTGAAGATGCTGTGAAGATCATTGAAATGACAACAAAGGATTTAGAGTATGACATAAACTTAGTTGATAAGGCAGCAGAAGGGTTTGAGTGGGTTGATTCCAATTTTGAAAGAAGTTCTGCTGTGGATAAAATGCTCTCAAACACCATTGCATGCTACAGAGAAATTGTTTGTGAAAGGAAGAGTTGATGCTGCAAACTTCATTGTGTTCTTATTTTAAGAAACTGCCACCCCAGCCTTCAGCAACTACCACCCGACCAGTCAGCAGCCATCGGCATGGAGGCAAGACCCTCCTTCCACCAACAAAAAGATACGTGATTCACTAAAAGCTCAGATAATGGTTGGCATTTTGGGGGGGCAATAAAGTATTTTTAAATGAAGGTATATACATTGTTTTTTTAGACATAATGCTATTGTATACTGAATAGATTATGGTATAGTGTAAACATAACTTTCATATGCAGTGGAAATCCAAAAAATCCATTAGACTTGCTTTATTGCAATATTGGCTGTATTGCAGTGGTTTGGAACCAAACCCACAATACCTCCGAGGCGTGCCTGTACAAAGACTGCTCGGCAAAGGGAAAAGGCGCGCGAGGCGAAGTCCAGGAAAGCAGGCACTGCGTCCAGAGACCTCTCCCGGGGGAGTCATGTGTTGACAACATGTGTGAAATGCTGAAAGGAAGAGAGCTTGTTAGAGCCTCAGGACCCAGGGTTTTTACTGGGGCTGGTCACATAGGCACCGTCTGCCCAGCACTTACAAAAAATTCCAGACTCCCCAGAAGGAAGCAGGTGGTCAGCATAAGCCACGTTGTTCATGCAACAGTCTAAGCTGGGTGAGCTGTTCTTATCAGGGAGTGGTGGGAGCGCTCCTGAAGTCCGGGTTCCCGGATGCCGGCCAAGAGCCAAGCAGGCTTCTCTAAGGACAGCAGCCTCAGGCCTTTTCTGCACAAGGAGTGACATGATTAAGTTTGGAAAAGTGCTCTGGGCTGTTGATGCAGGACGCAGGAGTGACCAGCGAGTGGTGAGGGGCTGATGTATCCTCCAGGTGAGTGGAAGAGGCCGGGCCTAGGCGGGGCAAGGACCAGAGAAGTAGGTGGATTCTAGGGTCATTTCGATGCTAGCATGGGTGGGGCTTGGTGATGGTAGTGTGGAGGAGGGAAGGCAGAGTGGGGGTTTCTGGGCCCCTGCCTGTGTGTGTCTGACAGAAGGCAGACCCAGGGGCATGTCCACAGACCGTCTACCGACCGGTGGAGGCTGCCATGTTGCAGGGCCTCAGTTTCCCATCTGCTAAGGGCAGAAGATCGCATCTCAGAACCTTGTTTCCTCCTATATGAAACACCATTCTTGTTGCTTTAAAAATATCAGCCTTTTCTGCTCTTCGGTAGAGCATCTTGGAAAAAAAAAAAGCTGGTAGATCTGAGTTCAAACACTGGCTTTACCACTTATAATTCTTTGTTCTTAGCTATTTGATCAGCTCCATTGTTTTGGTTTTCTTATTCAGGGATTCCAATAATGTATATATTGGTTCATTCTCCCTCCTCTCCTTCCCCCAAATACCTAATTCTCGTGACTCAGTTCTCTGCAGGCTAGATGTCCCTCCAAAAATAGTTATCTCTTATGGCTAAACCTAATAGAATACAAATTGAGTTTCTCTCAACCCTCCAACCGAACCCCACTCCCTTCCTCGAGGTAACCATTTAGTTTGGGTTGTTGGTTTTTGTCTGTTTCTAACAAAGAGGGAATGATATGATACAGTCTGGTCTGTGGCATGCTGGTGTCCCGTCCCCTAGCACGGTGGGCCTGCCACCGTGTAGTTAGCACTGGGCTCTGAGGCCATCTCCAGGTTTGCCTGTTGTAGCAGGCCTGCAGCGAGCATCCATGTGCCCATGTAAGCCCCTTGTCAGCTCAGATGATAAGGACATTTTACATCTTGACAGAACCGGTTTAAGGCTGATTCCCTCCTTTGCTCCCATGCCTGGCACATAAAGAGACTTAAACGTTTTTTTCAAAAAATAAAAGAAACTGTGCTGTTGCCCTCCTAAAAAGGGCATACCCCCTTTCATGCCCACCAGGTGGTACATAGGTGTGCCCCCTTCCCTATGCCTGTCTACCTGCTGCACCATGGGACTTTGGGCAGTTGGTCTCTCCTCCCTGCCCTCAGTTTCCCCTCCAGTAGAATGGAGGGCCTGCCCCCCTTGCCACGCCTACCTCTCAGGATGGTTATGAGCATCACAGAGAGCAAGGGGGGGTGCAAATGGCCTGTAAGCTGTGAGCAGAAAACAGCAGCTACAACCAGGACTTGGTGCAGGAACCGGCTTTATCCGAGTGGCTCTGCGACCTCTGAAGGAGCCTGATCCCTTCTCAGAGCCCAGGATGGATGTGTGGTCCTGGCTGTGAGCACATGCCATCTGTATCAGCGTCCTGGGGCCGCCACAATGAAAGACCCAGACTGGGGGGCTTAAAACAACAGAAGCCTCCTCTCGCAGTTCCGGAGGCCAGAGCCTGAAGTGGAGGTGTTGGCAGGGTCCACTCCCTCTGCAGGCTCCGGGGCCCGCTCCACCCCTTTCTTCCAGCTTCTGGTGGTTGCTGGCTTCCTTTGTGTCCCTAGCTTGTAGATTCATCCCTCCAGTCTCTGCCTCCATCCTCACCTGTCTTCCCCTCTGTGTGTCCTCTTCTCTTCTTATTAGGACACAGTCATTGGATTTAGGGCCCACCCTAAATCCAGGGTGATTTCATCTCAAAATCTTTAACTAATTTTATCTGCAAAGACCAGTATTCCAAATAAGGTCACATTCTGAGGTTCCAAGTGGACGTGAATTTGGGGGCAGCCACAGTGAAACCCACTGTACCCCCCAACCCAGCAGGTCTCCAGTCACTGGCTGCCTGGCTTTTTCTCAAACCATGGGCTCCAGGTCATACCACCCAGGGGAAGATCCTGGCTCTGCCATTTTTGAAGTGTGTGACTTTGGACAAGTCACCTCCCTCACCAAGACCCAAAATGATGGTCTCGACCTGAGAGGGTAGTTAGGGATTAAAATGAAATCGTGCGTTCAAAGAATTTAGTGGTGTTCTAACATAACAAATGATAAAACTAACACCCAGTAATAATATATGTCACTGCTGTTGGGTCTTACTGGAGTTTGGGGGCAGGGGCGTGAACTAATAAGCAAATCAGGTCCCCAGAAGTAGGCTCTGGGAGGGAACAGGGAAATGGAGACTTAAGGGTCATTGGGAGTCGGCAGAGTTTCTTAAAAAGTCCCTTGATCTGTGACTGTTGGATGGCCACGAAATAGGGACTTTCCTGTGCAGATGGCAGCTTCAGAGCCTGTAAAAATAGACGTTCATAAGAACATTTCTTCTCCATCTCTGTGCTTCTCATTTCTCCCCACTCTCCCAGGTAGTAATTGTTGTGGTATAACACCTGTCCTGTGTAAAAGAGAAGTAGGTGAGATGCTTGCCTTTGAGGGGTAGCTCCTGTGGTTTTGCTGTTGATCGTTTACTAAATATTTATTGAGCCCCTCCCTACAGTTGAGGCAGGAAGGGTCTGTGCCCTCCCAGAGCTCACAGAGCGGTGCAGGAGGCGGATGGTACCGAGATGTCGCAGCACTCATTAGTAAGTGGCCTGATGGAGAAATAGAGGAAGAACCCTTACCCAGCGGGTGGCGGTTAAGAAAGGCCTCCTTGGGGGTAAAATCTAGACATTTGTAAGACCTGAAGGAGAAGTAGACTGAAACAAGCAAAGGCTGTTCTAGACAGTGGGACGGGCCGTGAGACATCCTGGAAGCAAGATAGTATGAGGTTCATTCTAGAACTGCAAGGCTTTTGGTGTAGCCAGAGTGTGGCAGCATTGGGGGCCTGGGAGGAAACTAGTATCTGGGGAGGCCAAGAGAGATTTGCCTGTGTCTGGAAGGCAGTGGTCAGCAGGGCTGGGGGAGGGCAGGAGCAGGGACACAGCCAGGCCAGGACTAGAGAAAGGTGACCCTGGCCACTGTGTGGGGAGGAAGGACTGGGGCAGGAGGAGGCCTGCACAGAGGTGCTTGCGGTAGGAGAGGGTTAGGCGGAGAGGACATGACTGGTGCCAGACTGATGGGCCTTGAAGGAGAGAGGGGCCCCCAAGAGTGACCTTTGGCTCTTGGCTTGGGCAGCAGGGTGGGTGCAGTGATACACCCCAGGGGAACATGGAAGGAACAGTGGATATGCGGGAAAAGATAATAACTCGGTTTGGGTCACAGCAAATTAACAACCTGGCCAGACACCAGACAGAGGAGCAGCATTGAGAACACAGGTACCGAGAGAGCACCAAAAGGGGAGAGCAGCAGGACAAGGTCGGGGCTGGGTTCTTGCGGAATCCAGGGTCGTGGGGCAGAGATGCCGCACAGGAGGCTTTGAGAAGGGTAGCCACAGGAGAAAATTCAAAAGATTGTCAGACAGAACCAAGTCACCAGTGTGAGAGGATGCACTGTGGTCCAGGTGGGAACCAGAGTCATGAGCTTTGACCCGGGAAAGGTGGCCCTGGAGAGAGTAGGGTCGGGACGTAGTGGGATAACAAAGGTTAATGCAGGGGATTCAAGGATGGGGGTGTCCGGTGCCAGGACTCTACTGGTCTAGAGTTTCAGGGTTACCAGGGACAGAAACAACTCAGCTTAAGCTGCAGAGGGAATCTGTCTGGTTCATGTGGCTGAAAAGTCTAGGGGTTATAGAGGCCTATTAGTAGTGAAGTGTAATGTCCACTGACAGTGATGAAGTCAGAGGAGTAGGAGTAAGAGTCTTTGTTGTTGAAAAAGAACAATAATAGCCAGCGCTTACGGAGGGGCTGTTCCAGGCCCTAAGGTTAGTGCTTTGTATGACTCACTGAGTCAGTCCTTGCATCTGCCCAGGCTGGATGCCGGGAGCCTGTGAACTGAGAGGTCAGAGAGGGTGGTGATGGTGCCGAGGCCCAGGACATTTTTGCCATCAGTCATGTCTTTGTCCTTTTCTGGAAACTTTCTGCTTCTGGCATGACATTTTTGACTTAAAACCAGAGTTGTTTTCTGCTCTGCTGGGTACCATAAATATTTTCATCCCAAATTACTGAAAGTTGCTTCTTTACTGGTGGCAAGTTTTCGGAAAGAAGAAATATCTCTCCTGTAAAATATAAGTGTGGCTTTTGCGAAGCACTCTGAGGCTCCCACCATGATGAGAATTAGTACAGGAGGTTTCCATTCTGGCAGGTGACGTGTTTTAGGGGAAGTTATGCTCAGTAGCTGCCTAGAGGGCTTCGGGACAGCCCTGGGAACATAGCGATGAAGGGTCCAGCCTGAGATAAGCCACGCCTGATGTAGGAGACAGGGTACCAGGGTCCTCAGCCACTTGGGCTTCTGCCCTAGGTCAGGTGCCACATGAGACTCTGGGAACACAGAGCTGCCTTCATGGATCTTAAATGCTAGAAAAAGAATAACTGCACACAAACACACAATTCTAGTTAGAAACTGTGATAAGGGCACTTGAAGAAAAAGTGAGAAATATAAAGAGAGGTTATAACATTGGGAAGGGGTTTGATTTAGATTTTAGGGGTCAAGAAGGGCCTCTTTGAGGAGGGGACAATTCAGCCAAGAATTCAAGCATGAGTAAAAATGAGCCACTTTCAGTGTGGGGAGAAGAGTGTTCCAGACCGAGGGAAGAGCCCACATGAAGGCTTGGGGAGGGGAGTGTGTGGATCACTGGGTGTGGCAGCCAGCGAGGCTGAGTGTGATGAGCAAGTCATGGGGAAGAAGATGAGGCCAAGCCCCATAGGGCCATGTGTGCACTCCATGTGAAGGATCTTGGATTCTTATCCAAAGAGCAGAAAGTAGGGAGCAGTGATATGATCAGGTGCTGTGGTCAGAGGTAAGGGTTTATAAAACCTGCACAGGCTGCTGAGCGGAGAAGGCACAGGAAGAACCAGGTCTATAAGGAGGCCACTGCAGTCTTCTGGGAAAGAGGATGAAGACTTGGACTAGGTTGGTGGTGGAAGAGGAAATGAATAGTGGAGGTGGGGAGAAGAGAGCCAGATGGGGAGAGGACTGGAAGGTCCACTCCTAGGAGGTTATTACACAGTGGTCATAGCTCTCCCTGGGCCTCTTAACATTCTGAGGAAGTCTCAAATAAGGGGCTCCCCAGGTACCCAAATAATATGGGAGACTGGGCAGGGGAAGCAGCCTGGAGTCCAAACCACTGGATTCCTGGATGTAGCATGTTGGGGCACCACCTACCTCCACACACATCACCCACAACCTTGCCCTGCCGTCTTTGGAGTGATAGGAACTTCCCCAGAGCACTAAGCAAGGGTTCTGGGAACCTTATGAAAGAGGTATGGTATCCTTTGACCAAATTTGGAGCTTGGAAACATACCGGGTACCACAGAACAGATGCAAGGATAATGGACTGGGGGCAAAAGAGCTGGAGTCCTATTCCCAAGTGCACTGCTGGTCACCTGAGTGGGGAGATCAGACCAGGTAATCTCTTTGGGCTCTAACCTTTCCTAAGCTTATGAACCCTATTATGAAAAGAATCTGAGCATGCATCAAAGGTGTTTTACTTTACTTTGGGAAATGTCAAAATATGAAAAAATAAAATATTATCAGGTACTTACATAATTGTCATCCTGAATTGACAGCTATTAACATTTTGCCTTATTTTCCTCAGATCTTTTTGTAACTTAAAAAGATGTTTTTCAGATAGCTTTCAAGTTGTTTTTTGATTCCCTCCATTTTCAGCCCTTCCCCTCCTTCAGGCAACCACTATCATGAATTTAGCATCTCCTTTCAGTTCATTCCTTTTTGTGTTTGTCCTTGGTGTTCATTGAGCTTCTTGGATCTATATGTTTATATGTTTGAATCAAATTTGGAATTTTTTTCAGCCATTTTCTATCCAGGTGTTTTCCTGCCCTAGTCTCTCTTTCATCTCCAGGCACATATATGTGAGACCACTTCAAACTGTCCCTGAGTCTCTGTTCTTTTTCCTTGCAGCACATCTACCTGATACTTCCTATTACTCTGTCTTTAAGTTCACTGATCTTTTCCTCTGCAGTGTCTAATCAGCTGTTGAGCCCAAGTGCTTAAAATTTCATATGTGTACTTTTTAGTTTTATAGTACCCATTTAGATCTTTTTTATAGTTTCCATTTCCCTATTGAGATTCTCTATTTGTTCCCTCATATTGTTCATGTTTTCCTTGAAATCCTTGAACATACTTATAATAGCTATTTTCAAGTCCTTGCTGGCCAATTCCATCATCTCTGTCCAATAACCTAATATTTCTATTGGTTATGGGATACATTGTTCTGCTTAATCTATCTAGTAACTTTTTGTTATATACTGGATATTTATAAATGCCATGTTATTGACTGTATTTTGTTGTTCTCCCTGAGAGTTTAAGTTTTGTTCCAACAGGTAGTTAATTTACTTGGGGATCAGCTTGATCTCTTCAAGGCTTACTGTTAAGTTTAGTTGGCATGGATCTAAGGTAGCCATTACTTTAGGGATAGATTATGTCTCCTTATAAGGCATGACTTTTTGGAATTTCTACTGAATGTTCGGGGTGAGATCTCCCTACTCTGGCTGTTTAAACTCATACATCTCCCAACCCAGCCCTCTGTTATCTCTGGTAGTTGTTTAATTGTTTAGAACTCAGCTAAAGTTGGGTTTTTGGAGTTCTTTCTGTGCACAGCTTCCATTTCTGTGGTACTTTGCCATGCAAATTCCTGAGGAAGGAGGTTTAATAGCCCTGAACTGTAATATTTTCCTCCATAGTCCAGAAAATGCCTCCAGGGAGAAAGCAAGGCTGATTGCCGAGGTCATGTCATTTGTTTCTCTTCTCTCTGGGATCACAGTAAATTTCATATAATTTATCCAGTTTTATAGTTGTTTATGGCAAAAGGACTAATCGGGTGCTATTTATTTTATCATGGCCAGAAGCAGAAATCCCATTCTTTTGTATGTTTACACTCACATTTAAAAAAAATCTTTTTTATTGTGAAATGATTATCACAGTAAGTTTAGTTAACATCCTTCAACATACATAGTTACAAATTATTTTTTCTTGCAATGTGAACTTTTGAGGTTTTTTTCTCTTAACAACTTTTCAATACACAAGACATTATTGCTCACCATGCTGCACATTACACCCCCAGAACTATTAATTTTTTTATTAGTGGCCACACAGTTCTCTCAATATTCTTTCATTCTTAGATATTCTTTTTTCTCTCAGTGCCTCAGCTTCTTTGTATTCCTCTTCTTTAATTTCTATTCCATTTACATCTCTTCTACTACATCTAATCTGCTTTTTTTTTTAACAGCTCAAGAGTGATGCTGAGAGAGCACCTCTCACATCTATTGATCAAATGGTTGCTAACAACAATAGAATTCTGCCTAGGGAACTCAATACACTATCATTAATCAACTCCGAACTTAATTCTCAACAGTCTCCAATCTTTTGGAGCATAATGAACAAGTTCCAATACAGTGAACAAGCTCCCGCAAGGTGAACAATGCAAGGAACATAGTGAACAAGTTCTCACAAGGTGAACAATGCAAAGGCAGTCAGAGAAACTAATTCAGTTACTATAATCAATCAAGTCAACTATGATTATTCATATGATTTTTATACTTAAATTATAAGTGAATCCCACATTTCCCCCTTTTTTGTTTTAATTGATGCAATGCATATGCATATATTTGTGGAAGGTACCAGAATAATGATTGGCTGGGCTTGGCCTGTGACATAGCTTGTCACAGGCAATGTCTCTCTCATCTGGAGGGGTGAGGTTCTATGCCTCACCTCAGTTGGCCCCCACGTTGCTCACCTGAGGTCCCTTGCGACTGTGCCTGTCTTAGGTTGTTCCTCCCATGAGGAATCTTACCTGTCTCTGGCTAACCAGCCATCTCCTGGGACCAAACAGGGAGATAAAATACGAAAGAGAGGACAGCCAGCAGCTATAATTCTGGATAAAATCACAATATACATGATTATTTTCTTGCAGCAAATGCAGGTGGGGAATCAGTATATGATTTCACAAAGTTGTTTAAAAGGAATCACTTATTTCTTGAAGTTAATTCTTGAAAAGTAGTATTGGCTTTAAAACACCAACAACTGCCTTCCACACACACACTAGGAGAACAGGAATACAAATGCATAACAGTATTAGACCTACAATTATAGGCCATATCCAATGAAACAAAGAAAACCAATTTAACAGTCCAGGCATTTGTGAAAACTTATCAATAACATGGTGAATGTTGTCTATTTGATCTTGAATACTATGCGAAAAATCAGACAAATTAAAACAACACATCCCTGGAAATTGTTCACATCCCATATGTTCTTTTTTTTTAATCACTTATTCTTTTATTAGCTTCTCCTAAGTATTCTTTTTTTATAATTTATTTTGGATCATTAATCTACAATTACATGTGCAATATTATGATTATTAAACTACCCCCTTCATCAAGTCTCCCCCACCAACCCCATTACAGTCACTGTCCATCAGCGTAGTGAGATGCTATAGAATCACTACTTGTCTTCTCTGAGTTGTACAGCCCTCCCCGTGCCCCCCCAACATTACATCTGCTAATCGTAATGCCCCTTTTTCCCTCTTATCCCTCCCTTCCCGCCCATTTTCCCCAGTCCCTTTCCCTTTGGTAACTATTAGTCCGTTCTTGGGTTCTGTGAGTCTGCTGCTGTTTTGTTCCTTCAGTATTTTTTCTTTGTTCTTATACTCCACATATGAGTGAAATCATTTGATACTTGTCTTTTTTGGCTTGGCTTATTTCACTGAGCATAATACCCTCTAGCTCCATCCATGTTGTTGCAAATGGTAGGATTTGTTTTCTTCTTATGGCTGAATAATATTCCATTGCGTATATGTACCACATCTTCTTTATCCATTCATCTACTGATGGACACTTAGGTTGCTTCCATTTCTTGGCTATTGTAAATAGTGCTGCAATAAACATAGGGGTGCATCTGTCTTTTCAAACTGGGCTGCTGCATTCTTAGGGTAAATTCCTAGGAGTGGAATTCCTGGGTCAAATGGTATTTCTATTTTGAGTTTTTTGAGGAACCTCCATACTGCTTTCCACAATGGTTGAACTAATTTGCATTCCCACCAGCAGTGTAGGAGGGTTCCCTTTTTTCCACATCCTCGCCAACATTTGTTGTTGTTTGTGTTTTGGATGTTGGCCATCCTCACTGGTGTGAGGTGTACACTCACATTTTTACACATTCTAAAAAACAGTATTTAGTAATATTTTCTATGTATTTTTAAATTTTTACTTAAGTAGTATTACATTGTTCTTCTATATCTTCCTTTTAAACTCAACATATTTTTAGATATCCACATTGCTATATTCATTCAGTCCCTTAAATATTTGAGTGTTTTGAGTGTCTATTAAGTGGAAGGTACTGAGTATACAGTTGCACAATATGGAGAGTCCCACCTTCGTGGAACTTAGAGTCTATAAACAGGTTTTTAAAAGGATATATATCATGTCAGACAGCAATAAGTGAAATAAAGAAAAATGAGCAGGATAAGGTGATGCAGTGTGACTTGGGGAGGGTGACCAGACAAGATGTCGGAAGAGGTGATATTTGAGCAGAATCCTGACTTACATGAAGGTGTGAGACATGCAGATATCTAAGGAAAGAGAATCCCAGAAAGAGTGACTAAGTGTGCTGACAAACCATTTGAGAGCTTTAAGGAAGGACATGACATGGTCTTAAGTACGTTTTAGAAAGTTCTTTCTAGTTGTTGAATGGAGAATGGATTTGGGGAGGAAGTGAGGAGGTGTCACAGTAATCTGGACAGGGGACAGCAAGCAATGATTGGCTTGGGCCAGGAAATAGCGATGGAGAGGGCAGAAGTGTTCTTACTTGGAATGTAGTTTAAAGGTAGAGTCAATGAAACTGACTGTTAGGCAAACATTGAGTGAGAGGGAAAGCTGGATCAAGAATGATGCTGAGGCTATTGGCCTAAGGACCTAGATAAATGAATGTCATAGACTGAAATGGGGAAGGTTTGGGTAGCAAATGAATGATTCTGCTTTGCTATGTGGGATATAAGAAAATATTAGATATCTAAGGGTGATGTCCTTAGTTAACAAATGGTTATCATGTCTGGAGTCCCAGTAAGAGATTGGGACTGGAGATAGTATTTACATATCATCAATGTAGAGATGGATTTTAAAACCATGCTGCTGAATGAGATCCCCTAGGAACTTAGTATGGAGAAGAGAGGTAGTCATAGGCCTGAGCCCTGGGAATGCCAATACTTAAATGTAAGGTTTTCTTCTTAAGGGATCCAGCAAGAGACTGGGAAGAGTAACCACTGAGGTAGGAGGAAAACCAGGAGAGTATGGAATCCCCGAAACCAGTAAAGGAAATGTTTGAAAGAAGGAGTGATCTACTGTGTTCAGTGCTGCCAAGCAGGTACATGTGGACGTCATCAGTAATATATACAGAAAAACAGTTCATTTAAACTGCTATATGGCATTCCATCACATGAATAGAGAAGATTCATTCCTCTATCTCCCACCATTTAGGTGAACATTTTCAGTGAACATTCTTGAACAGATCACTGATTTGAGCCCATGTGGGTTTCTCTTTGAAGAAACACGAGTTTCTCTTTGGAGCTTTTCTAGGGATGGAATCACAAGATCATTAAAAATATAATCAACTTTACTCCCAATCTGTGGTGTGTATTAACTTTGTAAGGTTATGTGTAGTATGTGTATGTGAGTGATATAAAAACTTTTAGTTTTAACTAGTCAAATCTATCCATTTATTTTGTTTTGTGTTTCATTTAAGCAATCTTTCCCTGTCCTAAGGTCATGAAGATACTTGCCTGTATTTTGTTCTAAGGCTTTTAAAGCTGTTTGGGTTTTTGTTTTGATTTTTTTACATTTATATGTGTTACTGTTCATGCATCTGAAATTAATTCTGTATTGTGTGAGATAGGGAACTTTTTTTTTTTTGGTATTGGGAAGGCCAGATGTCCTAACCTCTCCAGTTTTTATCACATCCAGGTCCCTACAGGACCGTGGGTCTGTTTGGGGCTTTTACCCATCTATGGCTGCTATTGCCTATTCTTGTACTCATACCTGAAATTTTTCATTATTGAACTTCATAAAAGTTTGATATCTGGTAGGGTAAGTTGGGCAAAGGAGGAGGATTATTCACTTTTTGCTTTAAAGTCATCTGTCTTTAAACAACTGTCCTTAGTATGTTTAAAACAGCAGTGGTTGAACTTAGGAAAAAATCCATTTGCCCTCCACTCTCAAGGACTGACCTCTGGTGTGACAAGGGGACCTTCACTTTTCTGGGAAACTCTAGGTACTTTTGCTTTTGGCTTTCCCCTCCCCCTGCCCCAGCAACTCTCACTCCTCGGGTTGTGATGTCCCTGAACTGCGGGGCGGCTCTTTGGTATTTACACGTGGGCCTGTAGTGGGTGTTTTGTGACTGGGCTGCAGTGCCAATTCCGTTGGTTACTGCCAAGCAGACCACACCGACAGGCCTGATGGGGCCTGGGGTTTCCTGTTGCCTCACCGGCACTGAGACCCTGGGTTCCAAAAATAAAAGCACAAGAAACCACCGTGACCTCACGGTCTCTCTGCTCGCACGGTACTCTGAGCGCCGGGACTGTCTTCACTCTGCGGCCTGGTCCAGCTGGGGCCTCACTCCCCACTGGAGTGACGTGGGGTCCGAGTGGCCTAGACAGGCTCCGAGGTCTGCCTTTCCCAACCGCCCTCCGTCCCCTCCCTTCAGGCAGTCACCCGCAGGGCCAGGGTGGCTCCCGCCGAGAGGATGAGCAAGTTCTTGAGGCACTTCACTGTCGTCGGGGATGACTACCATGCCTGGAATATCAACTACAAGAAATGGGAGAATGAGGAGGAGGACGAGGAGGAAGAGCAGCCGCCAACGCCTGCCTCTGGGGAGGAAGGCAGAGCTGCCGACCCAACGGCAGCCCCTGTCCCCGCGCCCAGGCCCCCCCTAGACTTCAGGACCACGCTGAGGAAGCTCTTCAGCTCCCACAGGTTTCAGGTAGGTGGGCAGAGGCCCGTGATGCCCGGGGTGGGCAGAGCTGTCAGCCAAGAGTCATGAGGCCAGGGCGGGGGCCCTTCTCTGCCACCACCTCATTCATCTGAACACTAACCATGCGTCAGGCGCCCCCACAGAATTGGGTACACAAGGCAGGTTCCGTGTTGTCAGGGATAAAATAAGCCCTGACCCAAAAGTCAATTAAAGGTCCATCACCTGATGGGTAAACAAAATGTGGTCTCTCCATAGGGAGCCAGAAAAAGGAATGAGCACATGTACAATGTGGGTGGACCTTGACAGCATCATGCTGAGTGAAAGAAGCCAGACACCAAAGGCCATGTACTGTATGGTTCTGTTTATATGAAATGTCCAGAACACATAAATCCAGAGAGACAGAAAGCGTGGCTGCCACAGGTTAGAGGGAGGGAAGAATGGCAAGTGACTGCCTAATGGGTACAGGGTTTCCGTTTGGGGTGATGAGAATGTCCTGCAACTATACCGGGTGTGATGGTCTCCCTACCGTGTGAATGTGCTGAAGGCCATTGAGCTTTATGCCAACTTTAAAGTGGTAAATTTTGTGCTATGCAAATTTTACCAGATATACACAAAGTAAAGGAAAACACTGAAGGTTAAAAAAAAACATTCCTGCATTCGTTTTGCAAACCAGTCTTTCAGCACCCATTGTGTGCCTGCCCTGAGCTGAACGAGGCCCAGAGGGTCCTGGGCCTCAGATTCATCATCTTGGGGGCTGAAGTCTCTTCCTTTGTGGAGTGATGCCCAAAATATGTGCCTTGCTTTGCCCACTGCCGACCTCCAAGTGTGGTCATGGGGAGAACAGGAGAGGGAGACGTGTGTCCTTCAGAGAGTATACAGGGGACGGAACTTCCTAAGGCTCAGTATCTGTCCTGACATCTTCCCATTTTGAAGGACAAGTGCAGATTGAGCCTGGCCAGCCCTGTCTCACCCCAGAACCCTGAGAGGGGCAAGTAGGTGTCTGGAGGCATGTTCCGAGTCCCAGAGAATGCGGGAGGCCTGGGAATGGAGGGAAGCCTGAGGCTCCTTGTCAGCCCAGTTCCCAAATGGAGCCATTTGGGGGACCCTGCTGCAGGCATCTTCCTAAACCAAAATTAGCCTGTTCTTTCTTAGAGCCAGTGTCTGGAAGCAGAGAAGCAGCCCTTTCTTCTCCCATTACTGACTTTGTTCCAGGGTAAAATAGAAAATAAATCACTTTGGACTTTTTTTTTGCTCTCGGGTGGCTCAGAGAAATGAAGCAAGCCAAGCTACCCAGCATGCCTTGCAGCTCAGCGCTTTCTCTGTGGCTGTGACAGGAAAGGAAACATGGTATTAAGTTGTTGGGGTTGAAATCCCAAACCCTCAATCTCGGGAGCAGAAGGAAGAAGCCAGCTTCCTCCCAGCTGTTAGGGGAGCCTTGGGCCACCTCTCTGGGAGGTTCCCTCATTTCCTGACTGAGCCACGTGGCTGGGGGCTGGTACCCTGAGCTCAGACCCCCAGACACTCCTCCTGAGGAAAAAGTGATGGTCATGAAATAAGTAGAGATGTTTAGTTTTTTACTCCACAGTTGCTTCTTGAGTGCCCACTGTGTGCTGGGGCATGGTGGCCAGCATGGCAGACACAGTGCTGCCCTCATGGTCACTCAGATCAGTGCTGGTTCCAAGGGGAAAAAGCCCTCGTCAGGAAGACAGAGGGGGCTCAGGGGAGCCTGGGGGTGGGGAGACCTGAGCTAGATGGACCATCAGAGGATGCGTGGCAGATGAGGTGACATCTCTCACCTGACACCTCAGGGCTAAGCAAGAAGCAGCTCTGTGGATGGGGAGGGGAGGGCTTTCCAGGAATTAAGGGGCCACATGGCCCATGTGTAGTGAGCAGAGGGATTCCTTGGCAGGGGAGGAGGTGCTGGAAATCATCGGTGTGTGGATTGGGGTGGCCATGGAAGTTCTAAGTGTGTGGTAGGAGGGGGTGACACGAACAGGTCTGTGGAGGGGCTGGGAGTGGAAACAGGGAGGCCACCCTGGAGCAGGAATGCTGGGTCAGGGGTTGATGTCTGCTGGTAGAATCAGCTTTCCAAGATTCTGGAATCCATGTTTCTGATGTGTCCTCCACCTGTTTCATGGTTTGAGGCAGCCAAGGTGACATGATAAACAGTTAACTACTGCTGTCACTTCTCACACAGGACAGTACAGCCCATGGGGGTGTCAGGCCTCTATGGAAACCACGGACAGACAGGGCAGCTGAGCCAGGGAAGGGTAGTCAGGTGGGTCAGGTTGCTCACTGTGGCTGGGCCTTGTGCTAAGTGCACTTCACACCTCATGTAATGCTCCCATTGCTGTTCTGGGTTGAGAAATGTGGCCGACCCATTTTCCCCAGGAGGACTCTGAAGCTTAGAGTGAACCCAAAGCTCTGTGGGACTGAGACACGTGCCCAAGGTCCAGGCTACTCGGGGCACCAGGAGCTGGCCCCCGACCTGCCGCCCAATGGCCCATGCTCTGCGCTGCTGCCTTCTCTGAGGCACAGCTGTCGCTGCCACGGCAGGATTCGGAATTAACCAGCTCTCCTGCATTCTCAGCATTTTCCTATGTGACATGATTGCCCTCAGAACTCATACTGCCCTGAGATCTGCCAAGTCCAGGGTCTTGGAGGTTAGTTCAGAGGCACAGTTGGGACCCAGGTACTATAGTTTTATGACCTTGGTTCTGTCTTTCTTTTTTAATTAAAGTGAGGTTCACATGACATAATCATTTCAAAGTGATTCTGTGGCCTTTGTTTGGTACATTCACACCACTGTGCAGCCACCACCCCTGCATCGTTCCAGAATATTGTCATCACCCCAAAAGGAGAGCAATGCACCTCCAGCCCCTCAGCAACTAGCGGCCGCTCACCTACTTCACATCTACAGGCTTACCTCTTCTGGACATTTCATATAAATGGAATCAAAAAGTATATATGGTCTTCTGTGTCTGGCTTCTTTCACTCAGCATGTTTTCTGGGTTGAGCCATGTTGAATCAGTGCATCCTTTTTATGGCTGGATATTCAGCCTGTTTTTGGTATCTCTGTGCTTTGGTTTTAGACCAGATGAGCTCTCAGATCCCTTTAGTTCTAAAATAAAATCAAGGATAAAGGAAAAAACGTACCAAAGGCTTGAATTTTTATTATGCTACTGAATTTGGATATGTGTGAAAACTTCATAACAAAGCAATTTGCCTTGCAATTTTCACAATAAACCATATCATCAAATACTTCACTAAAATAATTTCCTACAGGATGAAATGGTCAAAGGCTTAATAGTCCATTCTTATATGGGTCTGAACTTGTTTAATTTCAACCAGAAACTGCCGACACTCCCATGGTAATGGCAGATTAACTGTCAGAGGTCCAAGTCAACCTACCTGAGAGTGTAAGAGGCAAGGCCCCGGGGGAGTAAGTGTTGGTCCAAGATTTCCAAGGGAAGAGAGGGTCAGTGTCCTTTGGGGTCCCTCCCGTGGCTGCCAGTTCCACCACCCCATCATCCCCAGGGTCTCCGCCCTGCTGTCAACATTGTGGCCACCTCCATCAAGCCCACTGTCATCAGTGAGACAGTGCACTTGCTCCCTCACTCCCCGTCCCCTCCACCAGGTCATCAACTCCCCAATATCTCATCTTTCCCACTGCAACCCTTCTCCAGAAAATGCAGAACTCCATCTTTGCCCTCTCTGAGCACATGAGTCAGGGCAGATATTTCACAGCTCCAGACAGAAGCTGTTCTGTGTGCCAAGCGGACATCACTGCAACCCAACTGCCAGGTGTAGGCAGTCCCCGGACATCCTTCGACAATTCAGATCTCTGAGGCTGGACGTTTTTAGTTAATTTATTGAGCATCTGTTGTGGGCAAGAACAATCCCCAGAAATAGAAAAAACTTAAAAATTATATTTTGCCATCTAGGAAAAACCATTAATTAGTTTGGTTTGAGAGATGCTGAGAAACAGCAAATGAATAAGAAAAAGACCAGGAGTGACTGAGGGTCAGTGAGCAAGCCACACAGAGAAGCTCCAGGAGGCCAGGTTCTGCTCGGGGGTGGACAGGCCAGGAAGGTGACAGGGAGGAAAGGCTTCTGTCCAGAGGAGCTGGCCCCAGCAGGCTCCAGGTGGGGCACCCCTGTTCTGGGCAGCGGCCTCCCATGCTTGGCATCTTCACCCATGGTTTCACCCTGATGTTTCCAGCTCTTAAAAATGGAAGGAGGTTCCCCATTCAGGCCTCATGGTCTCTGACTCCTCCCCTTCGTCCGCAGGTCGTCATCATTTGCCTGGTCGTTCTGGATGCCCTCCTCGTGCTTGCCGAGCTCATTCTGGACTTGAACATCATCCAGCTGGACAATAACTATGCCGCCAAGGTAGTATGTCAGCACCCCTTAGTACAGTGCACTTCTGTTATCTGCAGTGAGGACAGGCAGTGTGGGGCGGATAGCACCCACCTAGAAGTGGCAAGACCTTAACAGAGTAACTTGATGGGTTGGGGAGGGACGGTTAGTCAAAGAGCAGAGAAAATGTCTTTCCGAATTATAGACAGGCATTCACTACAGGCAGGAAACCTCACTGCACTTGAGGGCTGGAATCTTGAGCTACCCTCCACTGCCGAGCTGCAGTGGGTCATTGAACATCTGACTAGGACCATGATGCCTTTCCATCTCCTGGAGGCAGACGAGTCCCCTCTCCTGCTGGCATTCTGATGTGGTCCCTATGCTGGAGCCATCTTGGGGACATGCCCCCACCCATTTATTCCCCGATTCACAGTTACTGCCTAAGCCCATCCTAGACATTCACGCAAGGGGCAGTGGATGGCGACGTGTGGCCCCATCCTGAGTTACATGGGAGAAGGGCCCACACCTTCTTTTTTTCCCAATTCAATGGATAAGGAAAAAATGTCTTGTCAAGTAGGAAAAGGAGAGGATGAGAATGTTAAACCTCCGTCCTACTCCTCACACCTTGCTCAAAGCAACTGTTATGTTTCCTTCTGAAGCCAGCCTACGTCCTTCCACAGAGGGATGAATTCTCTCCTTTCCCTCTATTTTTTTAATTTTTAAATTTTGGTGTCATTAATCTACAATTACATGTGCAATATTATGGTTATTAAACTCCCCACTTCATCAGGTCCCCCCCACCTACCCCATTACAGTCACTGTCCATCAGCATAGTGAGATGCTATAGAATCACTACTTCTCTTCTCTGAGTTGTACAGCCCTCCCCGTGCCCCCCCATTACATCTGCTAATTGTAATGCCCCTTTTTCCTCCTTATCCCTTCCTTCCCATCCATCCTCCCCAGTCCCTTTCCCTTTGGTAACTGTTAGTCCATTCTTGGGTTCTGTGAGTCTGCTGCTGTTTTGTTCTTTCAGATTTTTATTCTTTGCTCTTATGCTCCACACTTGAGTGAAATCATTTGACACTTGTCTTTCTCCACTTGGCTTATTTCACTCAGCATAATACCCTCTAGCTCCATCCATGTTGTTGCAAATGGTAGGATTTGTTTTCTCCTTAAGCCTGAATAATATTCCATTGTGTATATGTACCACATCTTCTTTATCCATTCATCTACTGATGGACACTTAGGTTGCTTCCATTTCTTGGCTATTGTAAATAGTGCTGTGATAAACACAGGGGTGCATCTGTCTTTTTGAAACTGGGATGCTGCATTCTTAGGGTAAATTCCTAGGAGTGGGATTCCTGGGTCAAATGGTATTTCTATTTTGAGTTTTTTGAGGAACCTCCATACTGATTTCCACAATGGTTGAACTAATTTGCATTCCCACCAGCAGTGTAGGAGGGTTCCCTTTTCTCCACATCCTCGCCAACATTTGTTGTGTTTTGGATGTTGGCCATTCTCACTGGTGTGAGGTGATATCTCATTGTGGTTTTAATCTGCATTTCTCTGATGATTAGTGATGTGGAGCATCTTTTCATGTGCCTGTTGACCATCTGAATTTCTTCTTTGGAGAAGTGTCTATTCATGTCCTCTGCCCATTTCTTAATTGGATTATTTGCTTTTTGTTTGTTGAGGTGTGTGAGTTCTTTAAATATTTTGGATGTCAACCCCTCATCTGTCATGTCATTTATGAATATATTCTCCCATACTGTAGGATGTCTTTTTGTTCTACTGATGGTGTCCTTTGCTGTGCAGAAGCTTTTCAGCTTGATATAGTCCCACTTGTTCATTTTTGCTTTTGTTTCCCTTGCCCGGGGAGATATGTTCATGAAGAAGTTGCTCATGTTTATGTCCAAGAGATTTTTGCCTATGTTTTTTTCTAAGAGTTTTATGGTTTCATGACTTACATTCAGGTCTTTGATCCATTTTGAGTTTACTTTTGTGTATGGCGTTAGACACTTATCCAGTTTCATTCTCTGACATGTAGCTGTCCAGTTTTGCCAACACCAGCTGCTGAAGAGGTTGTCATCTCCCCATTGTATATCCATGGCTCCTTTATCATACATTAATTGACCGTACATGTTTGGGTTAATGTTTGGATTTTCTATTCTGTTCCACTGGTCTGTGGGTCTGTTCTTGTGCCAATACCAAATTGTCTTGATTACTGTGGCTTTGTAGTAGAGCTTGAAGTCTGGGAACGTAATTCCCCGTTTTATTCTTCCTTCTCAGGATTGCTTTGGCTATTCGGGGTCTTTTGTAGTTCCATATGAATTTAAGAACTATTTGTTCCAGTTAATTGAAGAATGCTGTTGGTATTTTGATAGGGATTGCATTGAATCTGTAGATTGCTTTAGGTAGTATAGCCATTTTGACAATATTTATTCTTCCTAGCCAAGAGCATGGGATAGATTTCCATTTGTTAGTGTCCTCTTTAATTTCTCTTAGGAGTGTCTTGTAGTTTTCAGGGTATAGGTCTTTCACTTCCTTGGTTAGGTTTATTCCTAGGTATTTTATTCTTTTTGATGCAATTGTGAATGGAATTGTTTTCCTGATTTCTCTTTCTGTTAGCTCATCATTAGTGTATAGGAAAGCAACAAATTTCTGTGTGTTAATTTTGTATCCTCCAACTTTGCTGAATTCAGATATTAGTTCTAGTAGTTTTGGAGTGGAGTCTTTAGGGTTTTTTATGTACAATATCATGTCATTTGCAAATAGTGACAATTTGACTTCTTCTTTACCAATCTGGATGCCTTGTATTTCTTTGTTTTGTCTGATTGCTGTGGCTAGGACCTCCAGTACTATGCTGAGTAACAGTGGAGAGAATGGGCATCCCTGTCTTGTTCCCAATCTTACATGAAAAGCCTTCAGCTTCTCGCTGTTAAGTATCATGTTAGCTGTGGGTTTGTCATATATGGCCTTTATGATGTTGAGGTACTTGCCCTCTATACCCATTTTTGTTGAGAGTTTTTATCATGAATGGATGTTGAATTTTGTCAAATGCTTTTTCAGCATCTATGGAGATGATCATGTGGTTTTTGTTCTTCTTTTTGTTGATGTGGTGGATGATGTTGATGGATTTTCGAATGTTGTACCATCCTTGCATCCCTGGGATGAATCCCACTTGATCATGGTGTATGATCCTCTTGATGTATTTTTGAATTCGGTTTGCTAATATTTTGTTGAGTATTTTTGCATCTATGTTCATCAGGGATATTGGTCTGTAATTTTCTTTTTTGGTGAGGTCTTTGCCTGGTTTTGGTATTAGAGTGATGCTGGCTTCATAGAATGAGTTTGGAAGTGTTCCCTCCTCTTCTGTTTTTTGGAAAACTTTAAGGAGAATGGGTATTATTTCTTCTCTGTATGTCTGGTAAAATTCAGAGGTGAGTCCATCTGGCCCGGGGGTTTTGTTCTTGGGTAGTTTTTTGATTACCGATTCAATTTCTGGTGATTGGTCTGTTTAGGTTTTCTGCTTCTTGCTTGGTCAGTCTTGGAAGGTCGTATTTTTCTAAGAAGTTGTCCATTTCTTCTAGGTTTTCCAGCTTGTTAGCATATAGATTTTCACAGTATTCTCTTACAATTCTTTGTATTTCTGTGGGGTTCGTCGTGATTTTTCCTTTCTCATTTCTGATTCTGTTTATGTGTGTAGATTCTCTTTTTCTCTTAATAAGTCTGGCTAGGGGTTTATCTATTTTGCTTATTTTTTCAAAGAACCAGCTCTTGGTTTCATTGATTTTTTTCTATTGTTTTATTCTTCTCAATTTTATTTATTTCTTCTCTGATCTTTATTATGTCCCTCCTTCTGGTGACTTTGGGCCTCATTTGTTCTTCTTTTTCCAATTTCAGTAATTGTGTCTTTAGACTATTCATTTGGGATTGTTCTTCCTTCTTTAAATAGGCCTGGATTGTAATATACTTTCCTCTTAGAACTGCCTTTGCTGCGTCCCACAGAAGTTGCGGCTTTGTGTTGTTGTTGTCATTTGTCTCAATATATTGTTTGATCTCTGTTTTAATTTAGTCATTTATCCATTGATTATTTAGGAGTATGTTGTTAAGCCTCCATGTATTTGTGAGCCTTTTTGTTTTCTTTTTACAATTTATTTCTACTTTTATACCTTTGTGATCTGAGACGTTGGTTGGTAGAATTTCTATATTTTTGAATTTACTGAGGTTCTTTTTGTGGCCTAGTATGTGGTCTATTCTGGAAAATGTTCCATGTGCACTTGAGAAGAATGTGTATCCTGCTGCTTTTGGGTGCAGAGTTCTGTAGATGTCTGTTAGGCCCATCTGTTCTAGTGTGTTCTTCAGTGCCTCTGTGTCTTTACTTATTTTCTGTCTGGTTGATTTGTCCTTTGGAGTGAGTGGTGTGTTGAAGTCTCCTAAAATGAATGCATTGCTTTCTATTTCCTCCTTTAATTCTGTTAGTATTTGTTTCACATATGTCGGCGCTCCTGTGTTGGGTGCATATATATTTATAATGGTTATATCCTCTTGTTGGACTGACCCCTTTATCATTATGTAATGTCCTTCTTTATCTCTTGTTTTGAAGTCTATTTTGTCTGATACAAGTATTGCAACACCTGCTTTTTTCTCCTTGTTGTTTGCACGAAATATCTTTTTCCATCCCTTTGCTTTCCGTCTGTGTATATCTTTGGGTTTGAGGTGAATCTCTTGTAAGCAGCATATAGATGGGTCTTGCTTTTTTATCCATTCTATTACTCTGTGTCTTTTGATTGGTGCATTCAGTCCATTTACATTTAGGGTGATTATCGATAGATATGTACTTATTGCCATTGCTGGCTTTAGATTCGTGGTTAGCAAAGGTTCAAGGGTAGCTTCTTTACTGCCTAACAGGGTAACTTAACTCTCTTGTTATTATAAACACAGTCTGATGATTCTTTATTTCTCTCCCTTATTATTCTTCCTCCTCCATTCTTTATATGCTAGGTGTTTTATTCTGTACTCTTTTACTTTTCCTTTGACTGTTTTTGTGGATAGTTGATTTTATTTTTTGCCTTTAGTTAGTATTTGAATGGTCTGCTTTGTTTGCTATGATTTTATTTTCTCTGGTGACATCTTTTTAGCCTTAGAAGTGCTTCCATCTAGAGCAGTCCCTTTAAGATATACTGTAGAGGTGGTTTATGGGAGGCAAACTCCCTTAGCTTTTGCTTGTCTGGGAATTGTTTAATCCCTCCCTCAAATTTAAATCAAAATCGTGGTGGATACAATATTCTTGGTTCAAGGCCCTTCTGTTCATTACATTAAATATATCATGCCATTCTCTTCTGGCCTGTAAGGTTTCTGTTGAGAAGTCTGATGATAGTCTGATGGGTTTTCCTTTGTAGGTGATCTTTTTTCTCTCTCTAGCTGCCTTTAATATTCTGTCCTTATCTTTGATCTTTGCCATTTTAATTATTATGTGTCTTGGTGTTGTCTTCCATGGGTCCCTTGTGTTGGGAGATCTGTGGGTTTCCATGGTCTGAGAGACTACTTCCTTCCCCAGCGAGGGAAAGTTTTCAGCAATTACTTCTTCAAAGACACTTTCTATCCCTTTTTCTCTCTCTTCTTCTGGTACTCCTATAATGCGAATATTGTTCCGTTTGGATTGGTCACAGAGTTCTCTTAATATTCTTCCATTCCTAGAGATCCTTTTATCTCTCTCTGCCTCAGCTTCTCTTTATTCCTGTTCTCTGATTTCTTTTCCATTAACAGTCTCTTGCACCTCGTCCAGTCTGCTTCTAAGCCCATTGATCGCTTCTCTCATTTCTGCATTATCTTTCCTCACTTCCTCCCTTAGCTCTTGCATATTTCTCTGTAGATCTATCAGCATGGTTATGACTTTTATTCTGAATTCTTTTTCAGGAAGATTATGTAAGTCTATCCCATCAGGCTCCCTCTCTGGGGTTGTCTGGCTGATTTTTTTTTCGTAGGGACCAGATGTCATATTTAATAATATTACATAGACTTCAAAGTAGCCATTATAAATATGTTTGAATGTCAACAAATATTTCAAAATAATGAAAAAGAAAAAATGGAAATTCTAGACTCAAAAAGTTGTGTTTTTTTTGGCTTAAATCAACATACATTTATTCTCTTCATTTAATCACATCTGCACAGTCCCCAAGTAAAATCACATATTCGCAGGACATCGTTTGGGGCATTATTAGTATTTTTATTTATTTATTTATTTGGTATCATTAATCTAGTTACATGTGCAACATTATGGTTACTAAACTCCCCACTTCATCAGGTCCCCCCCACCAACCCCATTACAGTCACTGTCCATCAGCATAGTGATATGCTACAGAATCACTACTTTTCTCTGAGTTGTACAGCCCTCCCCGTGCCCCCCCCAACATTACGTCTGCTAATTGTACTGCCCCTTTTTCCCCCTTGTCCCCCCCTTCCCACCCATCCTCCCCAGTCCCTTTCCCTTTGGTGTTAGTCCATTCTTGGGTTCTTTCTGGCTGATTTTTGTCTGTACCATTGTCTGTTTCCTCAGGGATCCTTTAGCTTGTCCATTATTCCCTGTATTTCCCATACTCCAGAGGTTAGGTCCAGAGGCTCGATTAGCAAGGGCCCTTTACTCCTTGGCTGTTTTCCAGTCAGTGATAGGAGGTTGGATCACCTGACTATGGTAGGAAATGCTGAGCTGCTCCAGGGGCACTTTTCCCTTGGAAGTTATAAATAACTTCCTGGTGACACCTGAGTGCCATGTGGAAATCTTCTTCCCCAGTTGATCAGCATCCACTCAGGATCATTGCCTAGGTCAGTGAAGACGCTGCGGGTGCAAACTCATGATTTCTAATTCTGTCTTGCCTTCTATATCTAGTAGCTGGTATTCTTTTCTAGAGAACTTTCTCCCCTCACGCCCCATGAGCACATATATGCATGTATCACGATGGACTCAGGGGTTTTTTTTGTATTCAGAGTATTACATTCATAGTCATTCTTTTCAGTGTTCAAATCGTCCCAAGTTTGGTCACTGTGAACCTCTTCAAAATGCCTGCCATGTCCTTTTGACATAACTCCACAGTTGCTGAACATTTCCTTGCTTTCCAGCCCACTTTGAACTTCTCCTGCCCCAGAATGAAAACGGTACTTTAGTGAAGACGAGCATTTATAAGTCAAGATCTGGGACCCTCTTCACACCATCTACCCTGATGATCATTTCTCTCAGCACATATGGATCAGCCTTGGTCTTTTTAACAGTTGCACAGTGCTCCATGTGGAGGGCCCACTATGCATTCGACAAGTGCTTTAAAGGATATTTCTGTTCTATACGCAACATAGAAAATCTTTTGTTCTGCAACCGATCTGCGGGAAACATCTTTATAACGTGTCTTCATGCATGTGCGTGCTTAGCTGCAGGATAAATTCCTAGCAGTGGAATTGCCGAGCCAAAGGGCACAGTGGACATGTTCAGTTCTGCCATTGCCCAACTGCCCATGGAATAGCGGAGCTGAGCCCTTGTCTGTGGTGTTCCCAGCCCGGGGAAAAGTGCCTGGTGCTGGCAGTTCAGGATTGGTCAAATGAATGAATTCTCTCAGGTGATCGGGCAAGTGCACTCAAATCTAGAACATGGAACATCCTATTAGAGGACTGGCTGGACTTCAAAAAGTCCATGTCATGAGAGAAAAAGGGAGGACTTTTCTAGTTAATAAGAGCCTGAGGAGATCTATCCAAATACAGTATCATAAACCTGGATCCTAGTTTGAAAGAAAAGCACTATAAAGGCATTCTTGGTATGAATGAGGAAATGTGAATGCAAACTGGTTATCAGATATTATGGAATCACCGTATGATGTGCCCCAGCTGTGGCCAGCCTGGCTTACTCTCCCTGTGTCTCCTCGTCCCCTTCAGGTGTTCCACTACATGAGCATTGCCATCTTGACCTTCTTCATGGTGGAGTTTTGCTTCAAGTTGTATGTCTTCCGCTTGGAGTTCTTCCACCACAAGTTTGAGATCCTAGATGCCATCGTGGTGGTGGTTTCCTTTGTCCTTGACATTGTTCTCCTGTTCCGAGAACACGAGTTTGAGGCTCTTGGCCTGCTGATTCTGCTCCGGCTGTGGCGGGTGGCCCGGATCATCAACGGTATGTCCCATGCTCCCAGGTTGGGAGGGGTAGGATGGTGTGTGGAGCCTGGGAGGCCAGCATGTAGCGTTTCCACTCATCTCCTCCTCCCGCAGACTGGAGGAAAGTGAAGTAGTCTGATTTGGCATCTCACTGCCGTCTCTGTGGCTATAAAATGACACTGGCACATATGCTCTCAAAGGAAATACCTTTCTCCTTTAGGCCCTAGGTTTTAATTTAGTGTTTCCTTTAGAGTGTTCTGTCAAACCCTACCCCACTTTGCAGGGGGAGACACCATCTCAAAGGGTACATGTAAAGTGAGAAATGCTATGCACTAGATTCCACCACCTTTGAGAGTCAAAACACGCCTCAGTATGAGGAAGACTCTGAAAACTGTAGTCTTCCAAGTTGACTGATTTTACACTTTGAGGGGAAATAACAACTATTAATGTGCTGTAGACTCTGGCTCTGGAGAACACATTTGGGGAAGTAATACTTTACCATATTTCAGGTAAAAATCCTATTCCTCACACATACCCTGTTGGTGCAGGGAACCTCCAACCATGTTTCTGGTGCAATTTTATGTGGACAGAGTGGTCACCAGTTGGTTCATGGTTCAGCTGGCAGTGAATTCATCAGAGTTGCTCAAATGCTTGTCTGTGGACTGGCCACATCAGAATCACTTTCAGTGATTTTTTTTTTTTAATGGAGGGTCTGAGGCAGAAGTCTGGAGTGGTGCCCAGGCAGGGTGTCTGCTTTGAAATACTACCAGGTGATCTGGTGTCTAGCAGGTTTGGGAATCCCTAAAGTGGGGCCCGATATGATAGGCTGTGGCTCGTAGTCTGGAGAATGAGCAAGCAACAGTGCTGCCCCTGAGGCAGGCCTGTCTTCTGACGTGGAGCTCGGACCCTGGTGGCACAGTGAGCCCTAGCACAACCTCCCAGGCTTGGCAGCCACTGCATGACCGGCAAGCAGGTGAAGGGCCTCGTCTGCTCCGATATGGGGCTGGGTGAAAAGCTCTGCCTGGGGCAATGTGGGCTCTCACTGGCTTTAAGGGCCAGTTCAGATCTAGTGATTCAAATAAAGCCCACTGAGAACATTCATTTGAGCTTGGTCAAAGGAAAGGAAGCTTTTTAGTTACCAGTGAACATGCTTATGCTAACTGACCATTCATGAAACAGAAAAATACTCTGTACAAAGGTTATGCACAATTGAGGTAGATAAGCCATTATTAATCATAAATGACTCATGAACCACAGCTACTACCCATCACTCTCATGTCACCATTGTGAGGTTTGCTTTTCCAGGTGAAACCAAAAGATAACTGCTAATTTGTTTCTTTTCTTTGAATGGTAGCAGGGCATGGAAAGACTTGCTAATGCACAGTATTACTTTGGTATCAAATTTAGAAGCATGTTGCTGAAACAAGGCTAAACTGGACTCAGTGAGGCAACCAAGAAAACTGGAGACGAGGAACTGTTGCTCCCAGGCCTCATGGGCACCTATGGAAACAGGTCCAGACATGGTCACTCTCACTTGAAAAGGGGTAGGGCACCCCCAGTGCAGTAAGACAGTGTCCCCACTGCCGTGGGCATTTGGGAGCCATCAGAGGAGACTGCTGACCCCTCTGTCAGCCAAGATTTAGGTTATCGCCTAACAGCTAAACTGGCCACATGTGTGGGAGGTGAAAATTTGGGAAAGCGACAATCCCAACCCCATGCTTGAACATTTCCAGCCTGGCACTTTCCTGGCTTTTGTGTACAATGTCGCTAAGCAGCAGGCCTGTGGTGACTGACTTCTGTACGAAGGAGCTTAACGACCATCTGATTAGTGATTATTTGAAAGGATTTCTCATCCCTGCAAGCTGGAGAGAAATATTTCACAACTGGGTACGGAGTAGCTCAGAAATGAAAATCTCACCGTCTTAGTTCTCATGCCTTTAGACAGCGGCTGTTTTACTTGACTTTCAGCACTCTTCCCAACTGTGCATTTATAAGGAATAAAGATTTTTCCCCAGGTGATTAAATTCAAAAGCAGGATCATTGAGCCTCTTGATTATTTTTCAGGGATAATTATCTCAGTTAAGACTCGTTCAGAACGGCAACTGTTAAGGTTAAAACAGATGAACATACAACTGGCCGCCAAGATCCAACACCTTGAATTCAGCTGCTCTGAGAAGGTAAGGAGATGCTCCAGGGAAAGTGCCATGTGTTTGCAGTTCCCTCCCTTCATCTGGGGCTTCTCCACACCCTACACTGGGCCTCTGCTCAGCCAGGCACCCGAAGCCCTTTCCTTTGGCTAAGTCTTCCTGCCCTTGCAGATTCAGCTTAGTCATTGCCTCCTTCCCTAGAGCTATGCCAGCTGTCCCTCTGCTGATAATCTCGTCACTGCCACCACCACTGGACCCCTTGTGACTGTAGTTGCTCCTTTAGCCGACTGATGCCAGGAAGAATGTATCTTGTATTCAGCTTTGTGTCCCTGTGCCTCACAGAATGATTGTCACATCGCTAGTGAGGCTCAGAAGGTAAATCCGGTTATTTGTCTGCTTTTGTAATAACAGGAACAAGAAATTGAAAGACTTAACAAGCTGTTGAGACAGCATGGACTTCTCGGTGAGGTGAACTAGATGCCTACCTGCTCCACCAATAGAGAGGACACTGCCTTGGGGACTTGTGCCTGTGAGGAAAAAGATAATTGCCTTTCCTAGGCGTGGTTTGAGGCCTTTGCCTAGCTCCCCCCAAGCTTGGATTCTAGCGTTGGGGAGGGACACAGTCTTTTGGAAAGTTTTGTTTCTTCTTTGATATGACCAAGAGCCTCCCATGTGCCATTCCAACCCTGCACTGTATAACAAATGTATCATATTTTCTCACATTGAACACTTTACTCTTCCTTGAAGATGAACAACAAAGCTGGACAATTACTAGTTGTATATAAAATTTAAACTCATCACATGTACAGTTTTCACATTTCATATGTATATTGAGGAATCAGTGCATCCTTTCATATGAGCACTCTGGAAGACAAAAGAGAGAAAGCTCCTTGAGCTATCAACCAGCCCATTCTAGAAAAGTCTTTTAGATTTCCAAGCTGTTCTAACCAATCTGTCTCATTGCAGTTTCCCCCTAGGGACGTGGTTCTCGGGCACCCAGGCCCCGCCTCTGCACCACCCAGCCCCTAGCTGGCTCCGCCTAGTTCTGCCACCTGACAACACTTTTCTCAATTACTGTACAATTAATGTGTAAAATAAACTCTCTCCTTTCTTGGGCCCTCCTACTATATTCTTTCCAGCTTCAACTCCTTGGAACTGTTCTGTGGCATCCCATTACCAACCCACCAGTTGGAAAGCTAGCTAGCTACAGTGCCTGGTACAGAAATGGCAATTAGACCCAAGACTCCACATAATTAACATGACACTGGGGGAAGATCCCTTCAAGAGGCCCTGTACTCTACTTGCACGATTTTATACAATACACTGCTATTTTATACTCTCTTCAACAGGGCCTGAAAAGGAAAGAAAACCTGAACTACGAACAATGAATAATTTAAAAAATAACTCGCATTAAAGTAGGCGGATGAATAAACTGGATTTGCCCTCAAAGCCTGCGCTACTTCACAGTCTGTTCTCTTTACCAGGTTCCCAAAGGTGCACTTTGGTTCCCAGATATGACCTATGTGCTGAGAGTACTGGAAATAACCAGGACCAGATGGTGCCCCATTCTAAAGCCAAACCAAGTAGAATAAAATTTCCAAAGTGGGGAAGCGAGTGGAGAGGGGAGGTGTGATGGTTTGGAGGCAACCTCAAGGGCTAGAAGTATAATAAAACAGGATGTCTCTGAGAGACCCAGGCCTCGCACAGTGGCACAGCTTCCTTAATTAACAACTTACATCAGACAAACGGGAAGAAGAAATTAAAGGGAAGCTTGGCATTGATGGTTGGTAGAGCTCGGAAGACTGCCTCTGCAGGTGCAGATACATCCACAAATGTGACCACGGTGGAAATAAGAATCGTCCTCTCATTTCCTGAGTTGGTCTGTAAAAAAAGAGTGATGCACGCCTCTGCCTTCCAGTGGTACCAGGAAAACAAAGATGGGACATCTCACCCAACCACTGTCAGTTCCTGAATCTCATAGGTATGTGGAGGGCTAATCAGCCACTAACTCAGATGACATACAATTATTTCCCAGGTTGTCCTAACACATTGATGTCAATCATAACTCAATTTTCACCAGAATTTTAAAGATCAAATCTAAACAACAATGCTAATGTAAATTAAACCCCCATCAGTGATTTTTTTTCCTAAAAGATAACTGCTAAATTGTTTTAAGAATCCAAATTATTTAAACTTCAATTGTAATCTTTTTCACAAAATAATAAATTTCACTATCACACTTGACTTTTGTCTGAACCTTTGTCTTAACCTATACCCTTAAACTAAGTTATGCCTACCTCAGGAAATAAGGATGAAATTAGATTTGCAGTTACATTTACTATTTTAGCCTGTGGGTTCAATAAGGATCCGTATTTAGTCCACTTTACTTCTATAACCAAAGCCACTGGGAGCTGGCAAGAATCCTACAAAACAAAATGCTGTTAATCAATTTAATTTAAATATTACACAACCTCAAATCAAATTTAATCTGCAGTTCAGAGTTTTAATTATGTTTCACATACTACAAAATGTTCTGAACAAGAGAATGAAAGACTTTAGAAGTTCAGATAAAAACAGCTTTAGAGAAAGCACATATTTAAAGTACGCAATGCTCCAAAAATATTTTAACACCTAAAGCATAATTTTTCCATCCCCTGCTATCTCTAGAGACCAGCATTACTTGGAAATTATGGTAATCTCAATACCCAACTATGGAACCTTTAGGGCCTTACCCGCTCTAACTTCATCTATCTGTTTATATCTGCCTCACAGATATTTCCAGAGAGAAACTGGCATTGGGCAGGGAGGAGAAAGAGGGAGAAAGGATAGTACTATGAATAGATAAAAATTAAATCTGATTGCATATCACACTGAAATGTACCTAGAGGAACTTGAAGTGCTTTCTTTTCATTTATTTAATTTCATTGGTTGGTACTTAAGATGTTACATTGGGGTTTACAGGCAGAGACAGTAAGTCATCAAAGATCATCTTAACAACTTGTCCACGTGAACCAAAGAGCTTTAGTGTTACAGTTGAGCTGCCCGGGTTCAGGTTAGATGCTGAAGGAACTGGCCTGAGGCCTCTGCCCCAGGGCTTTTGTTTGGTCAACCCCAAGAGAAAAACGGGAAAATGGTCCTTCCCAATCTTTTCCTGCCTTCAGCTCTCCTTAATTGGCAAATGTGGTAACTGTTGAAGCTGCATGGTAGGTAGAAGGGATTCCATTCTATTATTCTACTTCTGTGTGTGTCTGAAAATTTTTCAATAAGTTAAAAAAAAATATGTCTCTTCAAGGCCTGAAAAACTAGCAGGCCTGCTAAATTTTGTGTCTGCCAAAAGGCACCAGTGGAATTCCTTAGCTTGGAACTGCCTTCTAAGAAATCTACAGGCTGGGGAAAAAAAGAAAAGAAATCTACAGGCTGAAAAATCCTTGAGCTATCCTAGAAGATGCAACATGTAGCTGGTATAAACTGAGCTTAGCAGATGCTCTCATGCCTGTGTCTACCTGGTTTCCTGGAAGGTTGGTATAAAACCCTCCCTAGGTATAAAGGTAGGTATAAAACCCTAGCTCCCTGGACCAGCACAGACCCTAGAAATGCTGATGTCCACACTGCTGCCTCTTCTCCCAAACTATGTTTATGCTTCTTAAGGGGAATAATAACTGGATGTCTTAACTCATCTCAGAGAAGTCAGAAGAAATTTGCCTGGTTCACTGAGGTAGCAGAGCTGAGCTAAGACTTAGCAGGAACTGAGTAATCATGGGTCTCTGCTGGGGGCTAATGGGGAGGGCAGGATCCCAGCTAGTGAGTTAGTCCTCACCCCTGTTGTCCCCAGGCTATAAATATGCGAAACAGATAATGAGAGGCCTGAAGAAACTGTGACAAGAAAAAGCTGGGCAATTAAAGGATAAGGTGGAGAGCACGCCTCCAGTGATGGGGACCAGCCCACACACTGACTGCTGAGACAAAAGAAAAAGGTGGGCAGAAGAATCACATGTGATCAGGAGCCTTTTCGTAGGACGTCAACTGCCATTAAAGTCTTTAAGGAACTTTGGAATTAAAAGCTCTCACATGCAGGCTGCCTTACCTGGATGGAGGAAGACTCAATCTTTCTGAGACTGTCCTCACCCTCATCTATCATATCACAATACCTGGAGAAGGCCTCGTGTAACAGTGACAGTGGGAATAGTCAGGATACTGATCAGTGGCAGTCCCCACTTATGGAGTGACCACGAGGCACTATAAATGTTACCTTGTTTAACTGGACCACACCATGAGGTCAATAACGTAGCTACAATTCCCATTCACAGATAAGGACACAGCTCAATCCCACAAAATCACTGGCTAAAGGCAAGAGTGCTCACAGAGGGCAAAATCAGTCTTCAAGATCCAGGCTCACCTGAAAGCAAAGCCAGGAGCTCCTAATCCAGAGCCACACGCCCCCTCCGCAGCAGCTCCCCCAGCTGCATTTCCCTGAGGCCAGAGGAGCAGGGCAAGGAGGACAGTAGCTGGCATGTATCCTTCAGCTCCCCACCCTTTACCTTCATGTGGGATATCTGGGTGACGAAGTGGACAGGCACCCAGTCCAGCACATCCTGAGCCCTGGAATTTCCAAAAGAGGCCACATAATCTGGGAAGCCCTGGCCCTTCAGCAAGCTCTTCACCTTCTGCATTACAAGCGGACATGTGATAGCTCTGGTCAGTCTTTGGGAAGGAAAAAAAGGTCAACAGAATGAGGCTGTGGTTCTCACCAGCAGTTTTTACAGGCCTCAGCAAAACTGGGCTTATTTCACAGAAACTAAAGAGTAACTTTGGGAAATCTCGGTTGGCCAGGGAGATGAATCCAAAACATTTTCTAAACTGTGTTCCATTGAGAGGCTCTGTACAAGAAGGGATCCATGGCCAAAAGTTTGGGAAATAACTGCATACCCATGTCCCTCCTGGAGAGCACTAGCATATCAAAGGCTCTGAGAAGTCCTACAGTAAAGAACCATACTTTTAACCATAATCTGGTTATTTCCGAAGGATACTGGACCATAGACCTACCCCTACTGACACCTTTGAGAAATGCTGGTCTAAAGTGATCAGAATAATGTAAATGGTGAATATTGGTCTAACCAAAATAATGATATAATTGCCTGGGAGCTGTAGGGATGGAAAGTGAGCAGTGGTGAAGTAGGGGTGAAAGAGAAAAGAGCCAAATTTCATCTTACCTAGTGGGAACTCACTAATTCATAAAAAACAAAATATCAAGAAGTAGCCTTATGTGTAGGTCATTTAAAGATATGGGGGTAAATTTCAAAAAAATCAGCTACAAGTTAAGTGACTGTCCCTGTGGTGAGGGAAATGTGGGTAAGAACTGCTGTCTTTATAGAACGCATGCAGAGCTGCTTGACATTTTACATTATGTACATATTTGATAATAACAAGACATATTAAAAACATCACATCAGACTTCCTCTCACTGGGTTTGCTGTGCTGTGTATATTAAAATTCAGAACTATAGGACGGACTTTCAGAAAAAGTATTTTTCCTGGGAACTGAAGTGCTATGCAACCTTTAAAACAAAACACAGAGGAGATTCAAGATGGCGGTGTGAGAGGTGAGACAGAGAACTCCTCCCAAAACCACAGATAGTGTGAAAATATAGTTAATACAACTAACCCTAAAACAGCAACAGGAAAGAAGGCTGCACCAGACTGCATAAAGACCTCACAAATAGCAGACCTCACAAAACAGGGTAATGTACAAAAGCCTTGATCCGGAGGGACCCGAGCCCTTCCCCCACCCCAGCTCACCAGCGGGAGGAAGAGAAATGGAGCAAGGGAAGGGGTGGAAGCCTGGGACTGTGGAACACCTAGCACGGGAGATCTGCTTTGTGAGCAGAAATCTACATTGTGTGGTGCTCTGGAGGATGGGGAGCTGGGACAGGCAGAGTACTTGAGAGAGAGATTCCGGGCTGTTTGTGGAGGACAGGAGGAAGGAGTCAAACTGTCCCTGTTTGCAGATGACATGATATTGTACATAAAAAACTCTAAAGAATCCACTCCAAAACTACTAGATCTAATATCTGAATTCAGTAAAGTTGCGGGATACAAAATTAATACACAGAAATCTGTTGCATTTCTATACACTAATGGTGAACTAGCAGAAAGAGAAATCAGGAAAACAATTCCATTCACAATTACACCCAAAAGAATAAAATACCTAGGAATAAACCTAACCAAGGGAGTGAAAGACTTATACTCTGAAAACTACAAGACACTCATGAGAGAAATTAAAGAAGACACCAATAAATGGAAACACATCCTGTCCTCATGGATAGGAAGAACTAATATTGTCAAAATGGCCATCCTGCCTAAAGCAATCTACAGATTCAATGCAATCACTATCAAAATACCAACAGCATTCTTCAATGAACTAGAGAAAATAGTTCTAAAATTCATATGGAACCACAAAAGACCCCAAATAGCCAAAGAAATCCTAAGAAGGAAGAATAAAGTGGGGGGAATTACACTCCCTGACTTCAAGCTCTACTTCAAAGCCACAGTAATCAAGACAATTTGGTACTTGCACAAGAACAGACCCATAAACCAGTGGAACAGAATAGAGAGTCCAGATATTAACCCAAGCATATATGGTCAATTAATGTACAATAAAGGAGTCATGTATATACAACGGGGAAATGACAGCCTCTTCAACAGCTGGTGTTGGCAAAACTGGACAGCTACATGTCAGAGAATGAAACTGGATTATTGTCTAACCCCATACACCAAAGTAAACTCAAAATGGATCAAAGACCTGAATGTAAGTCATGAAACCACAAAACTCTTAGAAAAAAACATAGGCAAAAATCTCTTGGACATAAACATGAGCAACTTCTTCATGAACATATCTGCCCAGGCAAGGGAAACAAAAGCAAAAATGAACAAGTGGGACTATATCAAACTAAAAAGCTTCTGTACAGCAAAGGACACCATCAACAGAACAAAAAGACACCCTATGGTATGGGAGAATATATTCGTAAAATGACATATCTGATAAAAGGTTGACATCCAAAATATATAAAGAGCTCACAGACTACAACAAACAAAAAGCAAATAATCCAATTAAAAAATGGGCAGAGGATCTGAATAGACACTTCTCCAAAGAAGAAATTCAGATGGCCAACAGACACATGAAAAGATGGTCCACATTGCTAAGCATCAGAGAAATGCAAATTAAAACCACAGCGAGATATCACCTCACACCAGTTAGGATGGCCACTATCCAAAAGACAAACAACAACAAATGTTGGCAAGGATGTGGAGATAGGGGAACCCTCCTACACTGCTGTGGGAATGTAAATTAGTTCAACCATTGTGGAAAGCAGTATGGAGGTTCCTCAAAAAACTCAAAATAGAAATACCATTTGACCCAGGAATTCCACTCCTAGGAATTTACCCTAAGAAAGCAGCAGCCCAGTTTGGAAAAGACATATGCACCCCTATGTTTATCGCAGCACTATTTACAATAGCCAAGAAATGGAAGCAACCTAAGTGTCCATCAGTAGATGAATGGATAAAGAAAATGTGGTATGTTATTCAGCTATAAGAAGAAAACAAATCCTACCATTTGCAATAACATGGATGGAGCTAGAGGGTATTATGCTCAGTGAAATAAGCCAGGCAGAGAAAGACAAGTATCAAGTGATTTCACTCATCTGTGGAGCATAAGAACAAGAAAAAAAACTGAAGGAACAAAACAGCAGCAGACTCACAGAACCCAAGAATGGACTAACAGTTACCAAAGGGAAAGGGACTGGGGAAGATGGGTGGAAAGGGAGGAGTAAGGGGGAAAAAGGGGCATTACAATTAGCAGACATAATGTAGGAGGGGTGGGGGGGAGGATACGGGGAAGGCAGTATAACACAGAGAAGAGAAGTAGTGATTATGTGGCATCTTGCTGCACTGATGGACAGTGACTATAATGGGGTATGTGGTGGGGATTTGATAATAGGGGGAGTCTAGTAACCATAATGTTGCTCATGTAGTTGTACATTAATAATAGCAAAATAAAAAAAACAACAAAACAAAACATAATATGTAATAGTTTTCCTTTGAATAATGATAAATGGCTTATGGTTATGAGAATCAAAATTAGGAAACAAACAATGCCATTATAAGGTACAGTTACTATTGCTACTATCCATTAACACCTATAATAAACTACATTGTGGCTTTCTTTCACTTGAAAGGTGATGTAGAGGTTTGATTAAAATGGAGAAGGGTAAGGATAGGATGCTTTGTTTTCTCATCAACACAAACAAGTTCCAATAGAAACAAGTTACTCTCTTACCTTAGTTTACAGCCAGACTGCATATTGTAACCAAATAATACTGGGGTTCGGATCCCCGCTATTGCTAAGCAGTCTTGCGCAGCTGTACTACGAAGAATCGTAAATTGTCCATATCTGTTCCTGGTCTGAATAATCCCGGATATTCATAGAGTTAAGAGACAATCACTCAGTACCAAAACAGCCTAACTCTCAGGGGACAATGTCACATATGTGACATGAGAGAGATCCAATATCCCTTCTCTGGGCCTCTGGGATTTTAACAGTTATTTTCCAGGAGGGGCAAAAAATAGTTCTATTTTCCTTGATCAGTAGATCCTCAGAAGAAAAATCCTCAGAAATTGGCCTTTCAAAATTAATTCCAAATTTTCAAAATCACTATATTTGTTTAAGAGTCTCTGTTGAAGTGTGAAATTAAACATATCTAATGTCTGTCACATTTTCTGGCCTTAAGATATTCATTATAAAACAGTGACATTCTCCTGGGCCATGCCATTTCACTCTCAACCGCCTTCTCCACATAGCCCCACAAACTGTGGCCAAACCTCCACCAGGGTGACCCAGAGGAAGCCCTGTTGAGACTAGTCTCTCCAAACCACAGGACTCTCAGCAATAAAGAGAAGTGCAGCCATCATATGTGGACAGGGAGATCAACCTTCTCTACAGAACCAAAAAAGGATATCCCTTCCAAGGCTGAAATCCGGCAGCTAATGGGAGCCCCACAACATAACCAGGATTTCCACTGAGAGGAACTGGCTTTGTACCTTGCTGAAAGACAATGCAGAAATGCCCCCAGATAATTCTTGTTTTAATAAGAAAATGGCAGGGAAAAATGAAATGCTTTTCATAATAAAATCTGGGATTACCAACCAATAAAATAATTTTCCCCCTACTCAAAACTATAAATATGTCTGCTGAGTGTGGGAGTACATAATGCTGTAAGAGAACAAGTGCACACGGAAGAGAATCTTTTCCAAATGGAGAAAGATACAAGGACTCTGCTTGGTTTCATTAGACTCTACATGCACACCAAGCCCTTTGTTTAATACAAACTGTTAGATGTACTAAATTTAGTAATACTTCTAAATTGAGATTTTTTTTTCTCTAAGAAGTTATTATTTCTTTTTACTTGGCAATTAAAACTTGCACAAAACTGATCAAACTTACCTGAATAAAATGAATTTCAAACTTTTGATGGAGCGGAAGCACTGCACTGTTAACAGTCCCCAGAAGGAGTGAGAGATCGGCTTTTGTTACTTCACCTGCATCTGTGTATGTGAGGCTGTACTTCACCTAAAAACAAAATGACACTCCAAATACACCTGTTCCTGTAGCTCTATTAATAACTCAAATAAGATATATATTGAAGACAAGTCCTTTCCCATTTGTCTACTTATTGAAGCTTTTCTCTACTGTCCAGTCCAGTCACAGGAGGTGCTATCTCAGCATCAGCCCAGCTGACAGACAGGTCACAGCCTCTCTGTACTTGACTGCATCAACCCCAAATCAGCCCATCTGAGCAGAATGGATCAGTCTATCCCTGCAGAGGAAACGTGTTACAATAGAACAGCAACAACAAATCTGGACGTATTCTTACAAGTCACTAGGTTTGTGGAGAAACATCACACATGATTATTTCAGAGACAAGTACAGAAGTGTCCTCTGATGAGACAGCATAAAGGCAAGCCAGAGGGCGAGCCAAGAAAAGTAATACCACAGGATGGAGCCCCTTGGAGGCCATGCAGTTATTCCCTCAGGACCATGCAGCTTGAGTCTGCTGCATACACAGTGGTCAGAGCCAAGCTGGGCACCCACCTCAAGAACGACGTTAATGCAGATTTCAACGTCCCCGGCCCTAACAAGAGCCTGCCTCAATTCGGCAGTGTCTTCCAGCCGGGTTAGTGTTTTATTTAGAGATCTGACAGTGATGGATCGAACAGTGATCGGGACCTGCAAAGTAAAGAAAGACCTGGATCACTAAAGATCCTCTAAGACTGAGGTGAATGGGTTAAGATAATGAAAAACTTGAAACAAACCTTTGCTAATACACTGCCAAGTAGGGAAAGCATAACTACAGAACAATATGTGTACTATAATTCCACATTTGCAAAAATAGATATTTATAAATATATACATTCATACAGAAAATAATCGAGAAGGATATAGTCAAAAAAATTTTAATGGTTCTCTCTGAAAACCTACATCCACACAAAAAGTGTGCACAAATGTTCATAGCAGCATTCACAATAGCCCAAAACTGAAATTAACTCAAACGTGCAACAACTGATGAACGAAAAAATGAAACCTGGTACAGCCATACAAACGAATATTATTCACACATAAAATGGAGTGAAGCACTGACACATGCTACAGCATGGATGAATCTTGAAAACATGATGCTGAGTGAAATAAGCCAGTCACAAAAGGCCACATATTATATGACTGCATTATTATAAGGAATGTCCAGAACAGGCAAATCCACAGAGACAGAAAGTAGAGGTCACCAGGAGCTGAGGAGAAGGTTGGGAGTTGACTGCTAAGGTATGGTACAGGGTTTCTTTTTTGGGTAATGAAAATACTCTCTCACACACACTCCATCACACCATCAAATGCATGCACCTACTCTCAGCTCCGAAGCACAGCTCCTATTGATAAATGTACTCGCTCTGTCCTCACTTGTGCACCTTCTGCTCCACACAGTAGCCCCAGGGCACCCTAAACCCCCACAACCTCCCTGAATATACACCGGGCCAACTTCTACACACATACTGGGTGGTAGGATCATGGGTAATAGAAAACAGAAACAGACACATCTTTTAAGAAGAATCAGGAATCCCTGGTTAGCCCAATGCAATAGCATTTAAAGGACATTTTTCATTCATGGCCATCACCAGCAGAGTGACAAAGCAGCAGGCAATCCTTCAAGGGACTCGACCCTCCAAATAGTCGGGCTTCTTCACACTCTGTGACAAACCTGACATTTGCTCTAAATGTCAGCTCTTGGAAACCACAGTTTAGGAAGGAATCTTACTTGTATCTAGTTGTTTATGTTGCTTTGAACTTTGCCCTCAATCATGTACCCTGCTATTTATCATTCAAAATTACTAAGTATTTAAGCTGTCATTTTTTAGATAAATAAGTAGTTCTTACGTGTCCACTCCCATGACCAAGAAGACCTGCAACTGTCCTGGTAAGTCAAACCTCTCACACAGGAACGTGACATGGTTCAGGAGCAAAGACAAGCTGTTAGGTGACAAGAGTGGCAAAGGCAGCTCCAATCACCGCAACACCCTCTGCCTAACAAGCCACACCAACGAACTGCAGAGTTACACGGGAAGTACCGCGCTACAAACTCATTAGCTCCTAAGTTTACGTCATCAAAGGACAACCCCAGATTCCTTCATCTGAACATACTGACCCCAGATCCAGTGATGATACTGGGTTCCAGAAGGTGCATGCCCCTCCACAGCAGCCTGTGATGGAGCCATTCCCCTGGTGTGCAGGTGTCTTGGCAGAAACTGAAGGGTCCAGTTTAAACAAGCTTTGGAAAACTCATGGGCTAGTGTAGGGGGCAAGATCTGCCCTAGTGAATCAACAACTACTGGAACAGTCACAAGAATGAAAAAGCTGTTCTGGCTTCCTGAATGCCCTGTGCAGTCATATCCCATCCCCAAGCCACCCACTAGCAAAGAACCAAAGCAGACTTAACAATGAAACCAGGACCAGAGACTTACTGAACTTACTGAACTGACTCACTGAAGCCACCTATGGTAGGTTCTGCCTTCTGGGTGCCAGACGCTGCAGCGGACACCCCCTGTGTGTTCTCCCACTCCAGCCTGACACTAAGCCTCTGGGACAGATGCTTACCCACTGCTTTATAATGGGGAGATTGAGGTATATAGCATACAAGAAAATGATGGCAAAGCTGTGTCTGAACTAAAGCCAAGCAATTCCACAGGCTTTGGGAGGCTATGACAAGGCCACCTCTTTGGGCCTCCTGGGGACTGTATTCACAGGCAGGTATAGGGCACAGACCCAAGAGTAAGGGAGAGACCCATATTCCTTTCTCTCTGGCATATCCACAAAGGGACCTTGGCCTCCTGACCACAGGTTGACAGAGACCCTGGGCTTGAGGTGATAAGGCTGTAAACAGAACCTACCCATAACTCAACTCCTGAATCTACACTGAGAATGTTCACCTCCTACACAGGTATGTATATTTACTGAGCCAATATTTCTATCTTCTACAACTGGATAGACAGCATCCTGGGGGCTGGCCAGCTCTCCTGACAAGAGATCAAGAAGATTAAGGAATGCCCTGAAAGCACAGAAACCAATCTCACCCACTGTCTGTCAAGCTATGCCACATAAACAGGAAAAAGTATGGACTACAAAAACAGGGAATTTGAAAACCTGGAAAACTAAAAAGTTTCCCTATTTTGTTTCTGCTTGCTCTTTGGCAAATGTTTTTGTTATTGGCAGTAAGGTACCCTTCTAATCCTAAGTGTATTCATTTCAAAAGGCTCAGAGATAAGACAGTGTACTGTAAGCTACCTTATTTTTCTATTGAAAAATACTCTTACCTTTGTTGTTGAACCAGGCACCTAAACAAAAAGAAACATCAAATTCTGTTAAAGACAACTAAAAGAAGACCTTGGTTCTTATCCCCCTTAAAGGGGATAGTCATCTTTTTAAAGACTTCACAAAAAGGAAAACACAATTCTGTAATGAAGACTTACCATCTACATATTTTTGAATCTATGTCATAATCAAAGATTTAACTACATTTTCCTTCTATGTTCATTTCCAACAGGGCTAGTCTCAGGAAGTCCCTGTGCTTCAGTGTAATTATTCAGTATTTCCATACGGTCATCAGTGACATAGCACTGTGGGGAAGACATGGCTCCCATCCTCCTGGTCACTCACTACACCTGTCCCTACTGGAAGGACCCCATCATTTGCCCGGGTGACTTTGATAGCCTCCTGACTGGTGTTTCTGACTCTAGCCCAAGCCCCATCGATGCCAAGCTCCTGCTTCCCCAACACAGCTGAGCCCTTTTGGAAGGTCATGGCCTCCCTTCATTCCATGTCCCCATCTCCCCCAGTCACAAGACACCCCATCAAGTCAATGGGAGGTTTGGGGAGGCATGTGCTGAAAGAGAACCGTGCCTGAGGGTTACTTCCAGGACAAGTGAAATCGAACTAAATGGAAGGATTCACAGGCCTTCACAGCTGGCTTATGAGAAGAGAGCGGGAGGAAAAGGTTAAACTTGATTCTGAAAACTGAAGCCCAGATGAATACTGGTGCCATGGATGATCCTACCCCCACACTCCCCTACCGAAAAAAGAGGAAATGGTGGGGGTGGGGAGGGGAGCTTTCATAACAATCATACGGTTTTTAATAATTGAAAAACCTCTTCTCGTCTTGCAGCCCTCCATGTCATCCACCAAGTGGGCCAGTGGCCTCTCATTTACTCAGTTCAGCCTTGTCACTGCTACTGGAAAGAAACGGGTCTCTTCACCACCAGGACCTCTTTTCCCTGCCCCAGCAATCCTACTTCCTGTCCTTCCCTGGTTGCTTATTTCATTGCCAGCTGGAAAGCAGATTTCCTATTCTTTTCTGGTCTGTCTCTCAAAGAGGTATCTTTTTGGAGCTAATATGGTTATTTCTGTCACAGACGTTAAGACATTTATAGTTGCTAAAGTGTTTGCTTACTCAAGTTTTCTTTAACTCAAGAGACAGACATTATTGGTTACCATCAATATGAATGTAAAAAAAGGAAAAATGAAGGAAAGCAAAATATGAGCTAGCTAAAAATATTTAAGGGATTTTTTCAACATCTTTGGTATCAGTATACCAAAGAACTGGAGAAGAAAAATTTAAACTTGAGTTGTCAATCATGCACCAGAATTATTCTATACTTAAGTATCTTTTCAACAGAATATATTTTCCTTCATGTATCAAAAGAACAGAAAGTAAACTAATAAATCAGTTTCACTTCAAAATAATTCTTACCCTCAAAATTTTAGGGCTGCTGTAATAAGCCATGCTGAGGGCTTCAGCTGCTTCACACTGCTCCACATTTATCCTTCTGGTGCATCCAACAGCTTGGTTTACCAGAAATGCTGGAAATCATCACATTCCCAAGGAAAAAATAAATAAACAAAAAGAGAAGACATTTCTCCACTGTCCAATGGTAACTAAAAATTGTAATCTAAGTAAAACTGAAAGATAAGTTATGACACAGATATAAAGCATGCTTAAAATAGTTTAAAATTATTTTTCAAATAGGTAATACATTCACATGATTCAAAATGCAAAGGCACAGCAAGACATTTAGAGTAGTCTTCCTTCCAGCCCTGACTCCCAGCACCCAGCTTCCACCAGCCCCTTTCCCAGGGGTAATCACTGTGCAGTTTCTTGTGCATCTTTCTGGAAATAATTTATGCAAATAAAAGCGCGTGTGTATGTATCTTTAGCTATTTCTTTCTCCTTTTGGAAACAAATGCACAATATCTGTTCTGCCCTTCATTTTTTTCACTAAACAATATATCCTGGAGTTCAGTCTATTTCAGCACACAAAGTGCCTCTTCCTCCTCTTTTAGGGATAATTAGTATTCTGTCACAGACATCCCATAGCTGATTCAACGAGTTCCCCATTACTGGACACTTAAGTTGTCCCTAGCTTTTCTGTCACAAACAATGCTGCAATCTATTATTTTGCATGTGGGCCAGAGTTTCTGTAGGACCAACTTCTATAAGTAGGGCAAAGGGCATATTCACTTACAATTTTGATACACATTGCCAAACTGCTCTTCACAGAGGCTGTACCAGTCTACAGTCCCACAGCCATGTAGATGAGTGCCTGCTTCCCTACAGCCTTAAATTGCTTAAGCTTTGCCAATCCATTAAGTGGAAATAGTATCTCAGTTTGGTTTTAATGTACACTGTTCCTATTGGGAGTAAGATTAAGTATCTTTCAACAGAATATATTTTTTCTTCATTTATCAAATGAGGCCTCGTTAAGCCACATGCTGTCATCCATTACTTAGCTAGTTTCTTCATAGTGAGTCTGGCTTAAGGATTAGAGGGCCATGCCTGCTGCCTTCCACTGCCAAGAGGATTACACCACAGATCCTATGATGCTCCTGAAAGGAGAAGCAGGACCTATGGAAGGCAGTTGCAGGGGCTGCATCCACCCACTCGCACAGGTTGTACCTCTGTTCCACCACCTCCTGAGGGAGCCTGAGCAGGAAATTGAATGCCTCTCAGTTTTCTCATCTAAAAACTTAAGATAACAACCTTACCTTAAAGATCACTATGAGGATCAATTGGAAAAATACTTGCAAGCACTTAACACAATGCCTAACACACAGTAAGTGCTTAATAAATGGTAGCTGTTGACAAACTTTAGCTCCAGTGAAAAAAGAAGTTCCCAACTGGCCGTGTTCAACAACTGAGTGGGTAGTTTCAGGCAGTGAGTTCCCATCACTACGAGTGCTCAAGCACTGACTACATGTGGTAGAAAAGATTCCAGCACAGGGTAAACTAAACTACATAACCTTGAGGCCTCTTTCAACTCCAATACTGTTTCCAGTTAGGAAGCCTGTTTAATTATGACTACTATAAATTTAAACTAGAGCAAACTCTGTTTACACAGACAAAGAAAAATGCCCACTCTTACCTGCAGGGTTATTATCAGTGCACAGAGATGACGTGAGGGGAGAAGGAAATCTCAAAAACGAATCTGAAGTCTGCAGGTGAACCCCATACTGCAAATGGAACAGTCAGTAGCTGTTATTGTATTATTCAAGCCTTCACTCAACACTGACTGGACACCTACCACATGCCCGGCAGCACTGCAGCATCAGGGACACAGTGAGGAGCAAAAATCAGATGGGGTCCTTGTCCACATGGAGCTTACATCTAGTTGCCCCACCCTTTTCTTTTAAGGATGTATGTTTTTGTGTATGCAAGATGCTGTATTTGCAGGCTTTTTTATTATAGAATTCCTCTGGGAGAGTATATAAAAAGCTGACATAAATGTCTGCCTTTGCATACAGGAACTGGGTAGGCAGGGACAGGGGTGAGAGGTACCTATTTTTCACTAATGATAATTCATAACAAATAACAGGTACAATACACATTAAAATCCTAACACTGATGTGCCTTCTTTCCCAAAACCAAACTCCATGAAACTTTTTCCCAATATTCAATGAAAGATTTATAGCTATTGGGCATACAGGTAATTTTTAAAAATTTAAAAGTATCCAACTGCCTTGGTGCCACCAAGGGTAGGGGGAAAAGAAGCCCTCTTCCTTCTCAGGAGCTGAGAGTGCAAACTCCTGCAACCTTTCTGGAGGGCAATCTGATAAGATATTTTTACAGTTCCTTCATTCTAAATTAACCCATTTACTGAAACCTATCGTAAGGATTAAATCAGACAAAGATGTATGTATCTATAAGAATGTTCATTGTGGATTATTTACAATAGCAAAAACTGGAAAAGAAGGCCTGTTAATAGTGGAATGGCTCAATAATAAATGATACATATGTGGAAGGAATACTTATGTATAAGAAAATGTAGCTGCACACTATTTACAATAGCCAAGAAATAAAAGCAACCTAAGTGTCCATCAGTAGATGAATGGATAAAGAAGATGTGGTACATATACGCAATGAAATATTATTCAGCCATAAGAAGAAAACAAATCCTACCATTTGCAATAACATGGATGGAGCTAGAGGGTATTATGCTCAGTGAAATAAGCCAAGCCAAAAAAGACAAGTATCAAATGATTTCACTCATATGTGGAGTATAAGAACAAAGAAAAAAACTGAAGGAACAAAACAACAGCAGACTCACAGAACCCAAGAATGGACTAACAGTTACCAAAGGGAAAGGGACAGGGGAGGATGGATGGGAAGGGAGGGATAAGGGGAAAAAAGGGGGCATTACGATTAGCAGACATAATGTAGGTGGGGTGCATGGGGAGGGCTGTACAACCCAGAGAAGACAAGTAGTGATTCTATAGCATCTTACTACACTGATGGACAGTGACTGTAATGGGGTATGTGGTGGGGACTTGATGATGGGGGTAGTCTAGTAATGTAATGTTGCTCATGTAATTGTAGATTAATGATACCAAAATAAAAAAATAAAAAATAAATAAAAATAAAATGTAGCTGCAACACAGCCTCTGACAAGGTACTTTCCTATACTCAAGTTTTTCTCATCAGTTAAATGGGAACAATCTTGTATCCCTCCCATAAGTGTGTGAAATAAGCCTGGGAAGCTCTGAGCAGTGCCTGGCACATGAAAAATGCTCAAGAAATGGTAACATTTATATTGACATGGGAAGATGCATAAGATTATCTCTGAGTAAAAAAGTAAGTTTTTAGAACACTGTGGATAATTAAGAATCCCAAATCTGTACGGTACTAAATGTTTATCTTCATAGATGGATTTAAAAATTGGGAATTTACACCAATATGTTAATAGTGATTTGCAGCTGTACATTTTAATGGAGACATGGGACCTTTCCATTTTTACTTATGTACCCCTATACTTTTAACTTTTAGAAATAGCACATTGCTTTTATACTTCTCTTTTTAAAAGATGCTTCCAAAAATTTTGAAGTTTACTCAAAATTAATGCATATCACATTTAAAGGTTTACTGATTAATAGATATAAAATAACACACATCTTCCCAAAGGCTGTAAAACTAAATACAACTTTGAGAAGAGGACCAGGCATCCAACAACCCACAACAAGCTCCCAGCAGCTGCCTTAGGCACTTTGCTGCATCTTTTGAGGTGGAGAAGAGCAAAGAATTCTACATAGACAAATGCAAGCTTACCACAGAATAAAAAGCTTTAAACCCTGTGTTAGAATTCAACAGCACAACTTCATTTTTGAGATCTTTGATTTATAGGCACAAACATTAAGTTTTTTCATCTGTAATGTGAATTCTGTCTCAGGGAAGCCAATTTTGCTGAAAACGTACTGAAAAATTAATTTTCAAGGACAGGATACTTGTGATGAGGTGAGTGGAATCAAATTTTTGACTCACCTCATATTTAGCAGTCTTTGGAGTATCCAACTTGGTTGTAAAAGAAACATCTGATTCTGCATTCAATGAAAAACCACCAGATGTTTTCATCAATTTATCAAAATTATTTTCATCAGGTACTTCTGGATTAATAAAGGATAATGCAGGTTTATCTGTTTTTAGAAAAATTATTTTGAATCAGTATAAAATGAAATGTATAAACATACACAACATACATAATATTTTGGAAAGTTTTTAATAGCATTAAGGCTGATGTGACGAAAATAAAGTGTCTCTTTTTATATTTACTTCCCCCAAGACTTCTGGAATCTTATTAAATAAACAAGCTCCCCAGACTTGGCCTGTATCTCTAACAATGTGGAAGCAATGGTTTCTAAAGCCTACAGGCAAACCACACAACAGAAGCCAAAATCAATCACATCAGCCCATGGACTGAGAGGCCTCCTGCATAAACGTCTAAGGGGAAGCTCTCTGCAGATAGCTACAGGGACCAAAGACCATTGTTTCTATTCTCACATGGCCACGGCCACCTCCAAAGCTTGAGAGAATAACATGCTGTGTATGGAGAAGAGAAGGCAATGGACAGCAGTGTTGACTGGCTGGTGTTATGTCGGAGAGCGTGACGACGACTGACCAGTCATTACTTTAGGTCCTAAGTTTTCAGTTGCAAGGGGAAAAAAACAAAATATAAAGACATTCTAAAAACACAATGAGGTTTAATTGGTAAAACCACAAATATGTCTCTGATCTTTGAAAGCTTGACAACATTTTTACACTTACATGTACTTTGGATCTAGACACCTACTTGAGCTAAATGCTCAGATAAAAACAAAGATCCTGTTTTCATGCAAATATTTTTAGTAAAAATAAAAGAGAAAAAAGGAAATTGAAACTGAGCCTGATTTTCAACTATTAAACCAGGAGGAAATAAAGTTAAAAAAATACACACACACACCTAAATAAATCTAGATTCCTATGCACATCTACATATTATAAACACCTTTGAAATAAAATAAGAGATTTCAAAAGACAACTACACAAGCACAATTACTTTTAAAGAAATGTGCATGCCCACAGGTCTGTAAAGTTACTTGCAGTTGCCTTGAAATGGCCTCAGAAGATACACCCTAGCCAAACCATAGAATTGCTTTAAATCTAACCAAATGACACATTTTTTCATAAAAGAACTTTTAAAAGGAAAAAATTCAGTTTCACAAAGTGTATCACCATCAAATACTTACAGTTTGTAATATGAATGCAGAAAATAGATGGATTGATCTGGTCAACAAGCTTAAACACCCTTTGAGGTGGGTTTGCTGTAAAATTTAATGAATAGATGGCTGCTTTTTGACTACAAAACTGACTATCACCCCTGCAGATTAAAAAAAATACAAAATTTTAAGGCATATGCACACAATCTTACTAAGATTATTTTAAAACTCAGATACTTGTATTGTACTATGTTAACTACATGGAGGATATTTATGACAGCATGATGTTAGAATTAAATCCATTTTTATTTAATTTATTCAGTGTTAAAATATTTGGCATTTGAAACTTTTTCCCTTAACAGGAAAAATATTAAGACAAATAGAATGACTTTTAAAGAAATCTTCCTTAAAGTATGGAAGTATGGAATACAGACCAGGGTATAATTTTCATGTAAATGAACCTTATAAATTCTGACAGAATTATTATATAAATGTTTGCCAAACTTCAGATTGTTTATAAGTACTCAGAATGGATCCAAAAATTCCTTGTCTTTAGAATAAAGCTCTCTTCAAAGAAATGTGAAAATGAGAAAATATGAAGTCATCTGAAGTCTTGGGGCTTCGAAGTTAGGGTAGTCAAGACTGCAACCAATCCCATACTTGACAAACCCTCATCAATTTGATACAGAGATGGATGTAGAGTGCAGAGAGATATAACAAAAACGGGGTCATAGTCTACATACTGCTTTAAGGCCTTTCTCACTTAATACTTACTACCCAATACTTCCCATGTCATATGTTTTTTCAACATTATACTAAATGGCCTCATTGTACACCAACTTATTAAGACAGGCCCATGTTTTTTTTAACCAATCCTCTACTGTTGGTTCAGGTTGTTGTTATTTTTCCCCAGTTACATATAATGCTTAATAACATCCTTGTACATAATATCTTTATTAATGCCTCTAGTTCTTCCTTAGGCTATATCCCCTGAAGAGGAATCACTGAGTTGAAAGGTAAGTACCCATTTAAGGCTTCTGAGATACCATGCCAGATTGCCTTCCAGAAAGACAAGATGCAGCTTCATCAACACTATAGTAAGAGTGCCTATTTTCCTGTACTTTTGCCAAGATTGAATATTATTATTGTTTTTACCCTTTGCCAGTTTCTTGGGCAAAAATGTGTTATCTCATTGTCATCTTATTTTATCTGAATTTCCTCATTTACTTGTAAGGTTAAACATTTTTCCATATGGTTATTGCTCAGTGGCATTTCTCCTTCATTAAGTTGCTTGTTCATATCTATTGACCATGTTTGTCTTCTCACTGATTATGAGAATCCATATTTTTAAGAATCTCCTTTTGGTTGTAAATATTTTTTCCCAGTTTGTTACCTTTCAATTTCATGGGTTTTTTTTAATCATATAGAAGTTTTAATTTTCTTCATAATAAAATTATCAATCTTTTCTTTTATGGTTTGCCTGTGCGTTTATGCTTAAAAGACATTCCCTAACCCAAGATTAACAAATGTTCACCTTCATTTTTCATTCTTTCATTAACTTTTTAGCATTTCACTCTTCAATCTATTAGTAATTTACTTTGGTATAATAGCATAAAGCAGGAATGTAATGTGCTTTCCAATAATTTTTCATCCTACATCATTTACCAAATGATACAAACTTTACTCCACTGATGTGAAATATCGTATTTGCTATACATTAAATATATAAATGAAAAATATAAAATACTTTAAAACATATCAGCTGCATATAAAATCAGTACACACACTTGATCTTTGGCCTTTCTATTCTCTTCCACTGATCTACATATTTGTCTTGAATCAACAGACATTATTTTCATTATTGTAGATTACATGTTTGAAACCTGGTAGCTTGCTCTTCTTATGCAATAACGTCTTCACTGGTCTAATGCTTATTCCTTCAGATGAATTTCAGAATCATTTTGACACCTTACCTTTCTCACGTCTAACTGGAATTATATTTATAATTTTTTATATATTAATTGAAATGTTTACATAATGATTCTTTCCATCCTATCTCTCCATTTATTTGAATGTTTTATGTCTCTATCTTTTGAAGTTTTCTTCACATAAACTCTGAATACTTAAGTTTATTTCTTGTTCTCTTTCTATTGGTGTTATGAATAGGATCCATCTCCATTAATCCTGTACAGTGTATTAGTATCACAACTGTATTCTTTCTCTCTAGTCACAACCTTCAGGGTGTAGGCAGGGTACTTATAAATCCTCATCATCTGCAATCGCGTCTGACTTGCTTCCCTGCCACCAGGTCTGGCCTTGTGATCCATTATTCATGCTGATGCAGAATGGTCTAAAATGGAAATCTGATCCCCTCACTCCTTTGCCCCCTGCAAAATTCAGGAAAGATCCAAACTCCTGAGCATACACACAGGCCCCTCAGGATCTGATCCCTGCCACGCAGCCACACTCCTCTTGCCCCACCCTTCCCTAGCAGCACTGAGTTACCTACAGTTAAGCCAACAGGCCATATACTTTCACCCCCAGGACTCTGCCCTGCAACTCCCTTGGCCTGGAATGCCTTCCTGATTCCACACTGGCCAAATTCCATTTGTCCTTCAGTTCAACTCATCTTTTCTAGAAAGCCTTCCCTAGTCCAACTGTCTAGGTTAGATGCCACTCCTCTGAGTTCTCTAGGAGCACTAGGAGCCTGGTGCAGAAACTGCCATCCACTCATCTATCTGCTTTATTCCATAAGCTCTCTGAAGGCAGGACCATGTCTAATTCTTTGGTATAATGCTGGGGCTGGTACACTGGAGATGCTCAAGAAAGGCGTGGTAATGATTCTACAGCATCTTACTATACTGATGGACAGTGACTGTAGTGGGGTATGTGGGGGAGACTTGATAATAGGGGGCCTAGTAACCATAATGTTGTTCAAGTGATTGTACATTAACGATACCAAAATTAAAAAAAACATAAATAAATAAATAAAATAAAATAAGAAAGGCATGGTGAGGTGTGAAAGTCAGATTGTGAGAAAGCAGGGAAGAGGCAGGAGTCAGGGTAGCCTCCAGGTTTCTGGCCTAGTTGTCTACTGAAAGAATGGGAGAGAAGTGAAAAGAGAGGTTAGTTAGGAATGAGGGGGAGAGATTAATTCATCTGTTCAACTTAACACCTCTTATGCGGCAGGAGCTGTGCTAGGCACTAGTGGTATAAAGTATATAAAAGGGATATTCTTACTTTCATGATATTTCATTATTACTTTCAGGGATATTTCATTACATCTAGTGAGGAAAACTGACATTAATCCAATGATCTTCACAATAAATTTACAATGTATTAGATGAAAGGATTAGTTGTTGACAGTTTAGCAAATATTAACAAACCTTTTAAAAATTGGAACATACAAAATGAAGACGCTCAATTAATTAGGATTATTAGTTTTGATTTCATGATTTCTACACTTTATATTCAGAAGCAAGTCACAAGCAAAATGAACTCAAAAGAATCCTGAGGTCCTTTCCTGAAGCACTATGGATTTAGTTCTAACTTCTAAACCAGGGGTCCACAAACCATGCCTGAGTTTGTAAATAAAGTTTTATTGCAACACAGTCATGCTCATTCATTTACATATTGTCTATGCTGCTTTTGCTCAACATTGGTAGAGTTGAGAAGCTGCAACAGAGACCATATGGCCTGCAAATCTTAAAATATTTACTATGCAGCCCTTTAGAGAAAAAGCTTGCTGACCCACATTCTAAATAGTCTATATCTAAAATTACAGTATTGGCTAATAAAAAACCTATATTCTAAATAATCATCTCAAATTGGAGCAGAAATCTCACTCTCAAGGTCCTGGGCCTTACTAAGGCAGGAAAACAAAATTATTTTCTTCAAAGACTGAACCATGCTGTAGTCCAGGTAGCCAGAAAAATATTCTGACTGCAATATCCCATTGTCCAAGCATTTTTACAATATTAGAAGTAGATTCAACCTCCCACTGTAGTTTCCCAAATAGTTTCTCATGGGAAAAATACATTATACTTCCAAAAAACATTCAACTTATCAAGTATCAATTACTACATTCACTGCAAGGCTAAATTTAAATTAGCTATCTCTGAATAGTAAGTTGGTTCCACCCTGAATAAATCAACCTTTTCTAAGTGCTGCTATTTTTTTTAAAAAGCTTTGAAATCTGAATTATGAGAAATAGACCATTCAGAGGAGATTATTTATTTTAAATCAACTAGGAATGTCATTTTCTATTATTCTCCTAGACAATGTGAACTATGAAAATTCTTGGTAGATTTACATATCAGGAGAGTAAGTATACACAAGGCTTTCCTATTTAATTTTTTGCTACAAATACTGTGTCCACAACAAATGCTGTAAAATTAAACTGCACTTTTCACCCTAGGCTGTAATTGAGACTTCACTGACACAAAAATTTGACACACTATCCGTTTACAAATCAAAGTGAAATGCAATTCAGTCTCTGAACACAGAGATTTTGTTATACTCTTTTAAGCAAGTACCTGCTCTTTTGCCTGCACTATCTGGTTGGATGCAAGTAAGGGATACTCTTCTTCCTATTGGTTTGGACAGTATGGCTTCTGAATAATACAAAATTCAGGAAATCAGGTATGGGTTTTTTTAGCCTGGTGGCTAAATTTTATCATCTTGGTTCAGTGTTATCAAAACTGCCATGTGTCACAAACTTACGTGACAACTGGAACTGAGCAGGCAGAAAAGACACTGAAATCCATGGAGCTGCAATCAGGATCACAACAGCAGTTAACGTCACACTCTGCTGGAGACAAGTCACAGACACACAGAGCAGCAACTACAGAGACAAAAGAGGGGGGGATGCAGAGCATCACAATCAGCAGGTAATAACTGCCCCCTGCCACTGAAATGAACCAAAAATCCACTTCATACAAAAGGCCCATTTCATTTTTCCTATTGCCCTTTGGGGGAAATTTGTGAGGTGAACATTAGTTTGAGCACTCCTCAATCTGAGGTTGCCTCACAGTGGCTAATCACCTGACTCACCTGGAAAATTCTGTTTGTGCTCGGTAAAGACACAAAGACTCTGATTTGGTAAGCTGACTATAACCTAGACGTCTGTGTTTTTCAAAAACTTCCCCAGTGATGCTGATAATTAAGACAGGTTAAGAACCAGCACACTAAATCATTTTTGCCTGATCATAGAACCACGGGTTTAATATTACAGATTTCCAAGGCCCTCCTCTGGAGATTCTTATTCAGAGGAAGGGCCCATTTACGGCCGCCAGGAACCAGGGTTCTCAATCTTGTTCCTCTCTTCAGATGTCATCTACAGCCTTGGAGCTGAGCCAACATTTGCAGACTATTGGCCAAGAATCAAATTGGCTCAGGTGCTTTTCAGGGATCCTAGAAATAAATATCTTTGGTAATTCAGACAATACATGGGGAGGGGTAGGAATCTCCCCATTTAGCAATTTTTAATTTGTAATAATGACGATCTTCTGGATTTTTAATTCCCTGTTTTATTCTGCCAAACAGGGAGAAAACCCTTTTAAAGAAATAGCAAAGCATGAGAATGATAAACACTGAATTCATGGTAGTAATTACTGCTGGGGAAGAGAGAATAAGATCAGCGCTTCAATATTACCTATGTTTTGTTTCTTTTTTAAAAAATGATCTCACACACACACAAAAAAGGATATCAAGCAAATGCTGGCAGAGAGTCCATGCAACATTCTTATTCCCATGTATGAATTACTTCACAATAAAAATGAGCTTTAGAAAAATGTAGCTCGAGAAAGATGCAGTAACACTGGAAAAAGTTTGTGAATAAGGAGAAGAGGAAGGTTTCATCAATAAATACACAATCCTTTTATAGCCTGAGACACAAACTTTCCCCTCAAGTTTACTTCTCTCTAGCCAAGGACTCCTCTAAGCACTTAGTAAAATGACAGCATAACTCATGCACACTAATGTAAAAAATAAAGAGTTTAGGTTCCCTGCCTTATGTGTTTAAAATTACAATCCTGATTTGTTTTCCAAAACTTAAAACCCTTGTAGGTAGCCAAACTACAAGGACAAACCAATAGTGTTTCTAATAATTCCACTTAGGGAAAAAAAGGTCTCTATCCAGGATGTGAGTATACTTAATCAGCCAATAAGTTATCTGTTGAGCACTGCCAGGATCTAAGTAGCACTCAGCTGGTCTTCCACACCTCTTAACATCTATATGCCTGGCTGTAGAGCAGGGTACTAATGAAGAGAGCTCAGATTCAAGATTAAAGTTATCACTCTTCTCTTCCATCTGTAACCCATTCTGCAAATAGTTGTCCAGTTCTCTACTCAGAGTCAGTCTCCTGCTCCAACTCTACCAGGGGTGTCACCTAAACTCAGGCAAGTAATTCACCTACCTGAAAAATGGGGATAACCTGCATCATAAGGAATTAAATGAGAGACATCACAAAAGAAATGCTTAAAACAGGGCCTGCTAAACAGTAAGCAATTAGTAAGTGCTAACTGGCATTTATTATCCTTAAAGAAGGGTCCTTTAAAAAGATGAAGGTAAGTGCAGATTCATCCCCCATACTGGATAAACAGCACTAAACATATGCCCAAATAATGATGGCTCAAGAATAGCGTAATTTGGGAGAGAAGGTACATTAAGAGATGGAATGCTTATATGGATAAAAGACAACGCAAAAACCTTAGAGAATTTCGGATATTGAACACTCTGCTGTATTGTCTCCATTTACTACTTATTTAACTTCCGTACTACTTCATCAAGTTTCAGTATAAAACAGTTTCATTTATATTCATTGAAATAGCAAACATTTCTCTGTGCTTTTTCTTACATATGACTCATAGTTTATAAAGAAGGCCCCCTTTGGACATATAATGGTTCAGAAACTGAACTTAAGTCCTAGAGTTCAGGATGTTAGCAAAAGATGACTTTCCTATTTACTAATACTGAGCCTTACTCAGTGTAAAATCTATTTCTCTTAAGAAAGGATAAAAAAAATACTGCATACCTATTGGGGTTACAGTCTAAAAAACTTAAAAAGTTTCTTTTTTGAGATCACAAATCCCTTTGAGAAACTGCTCACTGCTATGAGTGCTCATTCCCAAGAAAAATACATATTCACAAAATTTTGCACTCAATCTCAAGGTCACAGACACCCTCTGAAGTCATCCATGTCAAATCAGACTATAAAATACTCACTAAATGTGTAACTCCTGTTATTGAGTAAGTGTGTAAATACTCATAAATATTACACATTTTGGGATCTACTCTCCTATAGTACTGAACAGGGTCTTTTGAAGGAGCAGAAAGATCACATCACCATCCCTGATGATTAGATTACTTTGTGAGAAATATGTTAAATATTCCTAAAGATGAATCCTAGGAAGTGGGCATAACCCCTCACCCATAACTCTCCATCCCAAATCAACACAGGAGGAATCCTGAGTTTTCATAATTCAAGTCAACAGAGAAGGGCCTTGACCTAGTCACATTTAAGTAAACTAGACTTTTGGCATCTCTTTTAGATAAGTGAAAAGTTCAATGCATCCTATGCATTTAATTTCCACAACTGTCTAGAAACTTCCAATTTAATTTCGTCTTCGGCTGCAAATCTGCAAGGATTCATTCATTATCACTTTTAGAATTCATGTTGTTCAGGACTACTGCAAACCTTTCAAAAACTTTACACTGTCCCACCACTTACGCTCTCTTTGGGTTTTTGAGAGAATTAATGCCTATGAAACATTTAGCAATGCCTGCACACAGTAAATGTTCAATAAACGTTAACTATCGTTAGTATTATATCATCATCGGGTTACCCCTTTCAGGTTGGATCACTATGCACCGCAGGAATTGGCACTTGGTACCCACCATCCGTGACCAGGGTGGGCCTGGGGCCAGAGGAGGGCCAGGGAGCCCTGGTGGTCCCGGGGGGCCTAGGAGACAAGGCGGGTCCGGGAGTCGCTGGGACTGCCTCTGTAGAGTTGAAGCCTTCCGTCTTCACCACCGGGGTGACCACGGCCTGGACGCCCACGGAAGCCCAGCACTCCAGGAGCACAAGCAGGAGGGGCGACAAACTCCGAGGACCCATCGCCCGGCTGAACCTGACGCGGCCCGCTCTGCGGACCCTGCGTTGCCGGGCAACCGCGGCGACCGCGCGCCAGACATCACGGGAAGAATCCCGCGAGACTGCACGACACTGCGCGGTGGGCGGGGAACGGGCGGAGATGGTTGCGAGGGGCGGGGACTGAGGCGGGGACTGGGGCGGGACGGGGGACCGTGTGAGGCCAGTGGAGTCTGAGGAAATCGTGAATCCTGGCAGTGGTTCCCGAGCAGAAGGCGGTGCTTGTTTTAATAAAAGCGGATTTCCAGATTCCATATCAAGGTACTCCTCCGACTCAGTAAGTCTAGAGCAGGGTCCAGGAATTAGTGTATTGAACAAATGTCCTGACGCAACCGGGGGACGAGTGGGGACAAATTTGGTAACCGGTCTCCTATAGCTACTGAACAGGATCTTTTAAAGGAACAGAGAGATCACATAATCGTCCTTGAATTTTCTCCATCTCACACCCTATCGACACTTGCTTTACCTTTGCTGTTTCAGATGTATCGGAGGCAGTCGCCAGATAACTTTTGTTCACCGTGGTGTGATGAGAGGCGCAAATGAACATTTAACTTTTTTACAGACAAAAGACTTTGACAAAAATTAAGTAGAATGAAAAAGGGGCATTACGATTAGCACACATAATATGGGGGGGGGCACGGGGAAGGCAGTACAGCACAGAGAAGACAAGTAGTGACTCTATAGCATCCTACTGCGCTGATGGACAGTGACTATAATGGAGTATGTGGTGGGGACTTGATAATAGGGGGAGTCTAGTAACCATAATGTTGCTCATGTAATTGTACATTAATGATACCAAAATATAAATAAATAAATAGAATGATTTCTGAGTATTAGAGAAAAAACAGCAAATCTTAAGTTACTATACAAAATGACATGGAGACCACAAGACTTAGGGAAGCCCCTCCATTCTAAGTCGGTGTATGTTTATAGAGATACTCCCACCCAGAGGTGTTGGCTATACCTGTGACATTTAGTTTTCTCCCTACAGTTCAGAAGTAAATGTCAAAATACCTAAACACCTCATGGTATTTATTAAAGAAACACATTTACCAATTCACAAGAATGCCCAAACAGTATATATACCTAGTTTATTAAGTGTGTATAGCAAATCTAAATCACCAAAGTGACATCTTTAACACCTTCCTGTGGCATTCCAGAGAAAGTGTATAAAAATATACTTAAATCACTATAACATCTTTCTATGTTGATAGATAGTAACTGCACTAGAGAGGGTGAGGATTTAATAATATGGGTAACTGTTGAACCACAGTGTTGTTCATTTGAAACCAATATAACACTGTATATTAATGATACTTCAGTTAAAAATATGTATATATATAATTGAATCAAACATGTTATACATATATTTCCCGTTTTTCCCCACAAAGGATTGCTTTAAAAAATAACTGAAATTTTGAACCACTTTTGATAGCTGATATAATGTTTTCCTTAAAAAAAACTTTTTCTAAACTTCCAAATTTCTAAATCCAGGACTGATTGTTGTTTTTTTTAAACCTTCTCTTTACTTCCAGCCTCTACTTTCTTTTCTTTTCCTTAACATCTGTGAATTGCTTTGTCCTATTTTCTGTTTTGAAATTTTAGGCTGTTGGATTAAATATTGATAAAATGTCCTTCAGCTCTAACAGTTTTGTCTCTATGGTTTGGGAAATAACCTTACAAACCTTCTGTCCAATCTCAAACACTCGGTAGATGGTCTGAAAGTTAATTTATGACATCTTACAAAATCAAAATGAGGGTTGCATCACCTCAGATCCATATTTTAAGCCTTGGGAACATTGAAACTTTTCACAAATGGCATTTCTGCCAGGCTTTTTTCATCTTTCAACCCAGAGGATTCTTTCTCCCTTCCTTCTCCCCTGACCTTGGCAGTCTCCTTCATTAGGATGGAAGGACACAAGGAAGGGTGAAGATCTATTTCCTTATTTTGTCCAAAACTGCAGCATTTGGGTTATGCATAAATGTTTGTCATTAAAAATGTCCATCTGTTTCTCTAGGATTATTGGCATTCTCAATTCCTTATAGTCTGTGCCAACAATGGGAAGAATCAAGACAATTCAGCTTTTTGGAACTCTGCACTTGGAAGCTGCTGCATATGTGGAGCCTGAAAAGCAAAGACAGGAGTGGCTAGGCAGAAAAAGAGCTAAGGCTGGCTTTGCAAGGCAGTGTTAAGTGCTCTTTCTTCGTCTTTGGTGTGGTTTGGGATGGTTTGATTATTGTTGTTATTATTATTGCTGAAGTCGTGGCTCCTAACCTATGTAACATAAGATATCCAGTTTTTCCTATAGTTAAGTATATACACCCATCTTCCATTTCTTTTCTTCCATCTTATTCTTCTGTGCTCAATATTTTACAAACAGGGAGGAAGAATCATGAAACTACAGTAGCTACAGGGAGATCAAAGCTGTGTGAGGATGGAGGACTGACTCTACCATTTTGACTGAAGTGAGCAGTCCTGTAACGGATTTCTAAACCACCATCCAGAAGAAAAGAATTCTCAACTTTCCTCCTCCCTTTCCCTATGTGCCTAGTCAACCACCAGGTACAAATCTTGTTCTTCAAATGTTTTCTGAAATACATGGGGGCAGATGGGGTTATTGAAGCAGACTTCTCATTCTTGAAAGGTCTCAAATTTACAAATTTGACTTTTTCTGAAAAATCAAGTAATAAATGTGGTCACAGATATACACTGACAGGAATGAAATAAGAATCCCCTGTTTCCCAGACCACGTTAAACCTGCATCCTATTATCAGGCATACTTGAGTTTGAATAAACTCATTGACTTTTTACAAATCATTTTGTTTTTATTATTTTCAGATTGAAACATTTCAATCATGATGAAAAGTATAAAACAGAACACTGCTGTGTACTGCCCCAAGATCATTCAGATTTAACATTTTGCTGTATTTACTCCACATTTCTTTTTAGTCAGTTTTATTGAGGCTAATTTACATACAGTATTATTTTTTGTGTGTACAGTTTTTGATGTAAAGGTTTTTCTCATGCATCAACATACAGTGTTTTCTTTTTTGTGTGTGTGTACAGTTTTATGAGTTTCAACAAACACATACAGTCATGTAACCACAATCACAATCAAGATATAGAACAATTTTACCACTCCCAAATGTTCCCTCATGCCTCTTTATAGTCAACAGTTCCCACCATCCCATCCCTTGATGACACTGATCTATTTTCTGTTCCTATGTTTTTCCCTTTTCCAGAATATCACATCAATGGCATCATCCAGTGTTCAGCCTTTTGAGCCTGGCTTCTCTCACTTAGCCTAATGCCTTTGAGATTCATCCATGTTTTATGCATCAACAGTCTGTTCCTTCATTATTATTGTTATGGTAAGAACCATGTAACATTAAAGTTACCATCTTAATCATTTTAAGTGTATAGTTCAGTAGTGTTACGTGTTTTCACATTGTTGTGCAATTGGTCTCTACAACTTTTTAATCTTATAACACTGAAACTCCATACCCGCTAAAACTAATTCCCCCCTTGCCCTCCCTGAAGCCCTTGGTAAGTAACCAGCTTTATATTTTCTGTTTCTATGATTTTGACTACTTTAAATAATTCATCTGAGTGGAATCGTATAATATTCCTCCTTTTGTGACTGGCTTCTTTCACTTAGCATTATGTCCTCAGATTCATCCAGGTTGTAGCATGTGACAGGATTTCCTTCTTTTTTAAAGGCTGCATACTATTATGAGTGTGTGTATCACATTTTCTTTATTCATTAATCTGTCAGTGGACATTTGAGTTGCTTCTACCTCTTGGCTACTGTGAATAATGCTGCTGTGAACATGGGTGTAGAAATATCTCTTCAAGATCCTGCTTTGATTGTTTTGGATATATACCAGAAGTGGATCATATGTAATTCTATTCTTAATTTTTTTAAGAATCTCCTTACCATTTCCCATAATTACTGCACCATTTTACATTTCTACCAACAGTGTACCAAAAGTTCCAACTTTTCCACATCCTCCTCACCAACATTTGTTATTTTCTCTTCTTCTGATAGCATCCTGAAGGGTGTGATGTGATATTTCATTATGGTTTTGATTTGCATTTTCCTAATGATTAGTGACATCACAGATCTTTTCTTATGCTTATTGGCCATTTATGCATCTTCTTCTGAGAAATATCTAAGTCCTTTGTCCATTTTTTAATTGCATTTTGTTATTGAGTTGTAGAAGTTCTTTATATATACTAGATATTAACCCCTGATCAGATATATGATTTCCAGTTATTTTCTCCCATTGTATAGGTTGCCTTTTCACTCTGTTAATTATTTCTTTTGATACACAAAAGGTTTTAAGTTTGATGTGGTCCCATTTGTCTATTTTTCCTTTTGCTGCCTGTGCTAATGGTGTTATATCCAATAAATCACTGCCAAAATCAATGTCCTGAAGCTTTCCTCCTATGTTTTCTTCTAGGAATTTAATAGTTTTAGGTCTTTATCCCATTTTGAGTTAATTTTTGTGTGTAGCATAAGGTAACTTTTTTTAATTTTGCATGTGAATATCCAGTTTTCCCAGTATCTTTTGTTGAAGAGACTGTCCTTCCCCCATTGTGTAGTCTTAGCACCCTTGTTAAAAATCATTTGGCTATATATGCAAGTTTGTTTCAGTCCACTCCTTTTCATTGCTGACAAGTATTCCATAATAGATATACCACAATTTCTTCATTCATTTGCCAGTTGAAGGAATTTGAGTTTTTCCAGTTTTTGGCAATTACAAATAAAGCCACTATAAACATTCACGTACAGATTTTGTGTGAATGTACATTTAAATTTTTCCTGGGTGCATGCCTAGGAATGAGATTTCTGGGTTGTATGGTGGGTTTATGTTTAACTTTATAAGAAACTTCCCAGCTTTTTCCAAAGTGATTGTATATTTTGCATTCCCACCAATGATGTATGAGATTTCCAGTTGCTCCACATGTTCATGAAAATTTGGTATGGTCAGTCTTGTTATCATTTTCATTTTTAGCTATTTTAATAAGTGTGTGGGAGTATGTCATTGTGGTTTTATTAGTTGGTTTTTACTAAACCTAATCATCTTGTAATGACACATTTAGATTGCATTATAGTCTTGGGGTGCCATGAGCATTTGTTAAATTTTAAGTGAATTAATTAATTCATTTTTCTGCAGGCAAAGAGGTTCAGAAAATGAAGTGAGCTTGGCCTCTTGGTACCCCTGAGGGGCATTGCTCTCTTTTCTGCCACTTCTGTTTCTGTTTCTGTGTTGTAAACATGTTTTCATCCTTGTCTTCAGGACCTGCAGTTAGTTCCACTTTCGTTGACCCCTCACTGGCAGCTTGTTAGTGAATTTCTCTTTAAGCCTGAACCTGCTTCACTTTGTCCTGTCATGGGGTCAGGCATTTCTGCTACTGCTTGTTTCAAAACGTGTACCTTTGTTGACCCAAATTTGTGGGAAAGAATATGGAAACCAATGAAAAGCAAATATGAGATTGGGTCAGCCTATGTCAAAAGCATCAGACTCACACTATTGAAGCATGTTCTCAATCAGGACCCATAATCTAACGAGTATGCATGTAGTTATGAAGACAATTGAAATGTCCTAGAAACTTCAGAGTTATTGTGGCCATAGTTATGAAAAATATGGATGGAATGAACCCTAATTCCAAACCCCCAGAATCATGATCTCCACATTATAGTCAATTTATCAAGGGGAAAAAAAAGATGAGAAAAGATGAAGTTTATGTAGGTCCATTTGGAGAAAGACTTAAATTGATACCTCTTTTTTTATGGAGATCATTTGTGAATTACTTAAAACAAATAATGAAAGTCCTTCTAGTCTGAATCCAGCCACAGATTCTCCCTCAGAGGGCAGTGGGATAACAAAATAAATTTACATAATAAATTTCTTATTTAATATATAACTTAAATATAATAATATAACAAAATGTATACCATAAATATATCATACATGATATGATATTTTTATTGGACCATATCATATAAATATCAGCCACATTTTAACTTCTGTCCCCTCCCAATACAAATCAGCCTAAAATTTTCCTCTTAAAATGTTCTTTGCAAGACATAAGAAGCTGGTAATTGTAATAGTTTCTGGGAAAGAGGAAAGAAGGAGATCACTCTTCCATTTATTGTGCATGTATTTTTCCATTAAAAACTGATTTTAAAATTAAATAACCACAACAATAAGACAAATTTAAAAAACATATGTTCCCTCTCTTAATTGTATCACTCCTATTTTCCGTTAGAGGGAGCATTTGGAAAATAGGGCAAAAATCCATCCCTCTTGCCAGCCTTGCCCAATGTCTACTGCTTAAACTGGACATGAAAGCAGATTTTAAAACTTGTGAACATTTTTCAAGTCTAAAAGACAAAATAGACTCAAACAGATATTCTTGTCTTTTATGGTTGTACTATAAGAAGTGTTTACTTTGAGGAATTAGTGAAAATACACCTCGCTGTTCTTAAAGTTTTTTAAAGGGATGGCACAGAGACCAGTTGGTTGCCTAGGTAACTTCTTCTGGTCACTGGTCACAATGATTTGGAGGCTGGCCCTCAGTTTTGACAGTTCAGAAATAAAATCTTTCCAGATCAGCCAAGAATTACTGGGTCATGATAAGCAGATCTTTCAAAGAATGAGAAGAGATGTCCATTTATGGCTCCTATTTATCCTTCAAATTCACCTCCCCCAAGGGGGCCTCCTGCCCTGACCCACCAAGGAGGCAGACCTACACATTTTGGAGCAAGACTAGTCTGGGTTAATCCTTTTTTATTTCTTATTAGCTGGGTGACTTTGAGCAAGTTACTTAACCTCTCTGACAAAATCCATCATAGTGATATTTCCAATTAAAATCAAGACTAAAGGGGTTTTACTTAAGAATATTGATCTCACAAATGTATTCTTTTCTTTCACACCACAAAGCTTGATTCTCAACAACTCCAACTTTATTATTTGTTTTATCCCAAAATACACACCTAGCATAGTGCTAAGTCTCAGAATAACAATACCAACACTATCACCAAACACATAATTGTTAAAAACAGATTAAGATTTTTTTTAGCTGTACACTTTGATTTAATCCCTTTGTTTTTAGCATGTTGTGTTACCACCAGCACTTCTCTGACTTAGTCTCTGAGCCTAGCAAGTTCTTCAAAGAATACAACCTCACCTTCTGCAGGTATTGGAGTCACAAAAAGGGAATCCAGGGTTAACAGTTCCTAGTATATTTGTACAATTAATTGTCTGTTTCTTGTCCTACTTCTCACTCAGGTACCTGGGACCTTCAATTCTTGAACCTTTCTGGAGTTCAGCTGCTCCAATTGGCTTGCTCCTCTTTGGCATCCTGTTCTGCAAGACCTAGGGTTTCTCCACTCAGCTAAATCTACCCCCTACCTTCCAAAAGTACTTGATGTCTCTCATGAGCAGTTATCTTCTCTCCTGTTCTCTCTGTGTTTAGACTTTTTTAATTCCATTTCTATCATTTTAATAGTATTTTAGGATAGAGCAGAGATAAGTGCATGGGCTCCATCTACCATGCTTACACATGTGTCATGTAAACATTTTCTGCATAGAGAGGGAGTATAGTGAAATGATTAAAAGTACACATTCTGGAGTGTACTGGGTTAGGAGCCCTAGTGCTGCCACTTGCTAGCGGTGTCACCTTGGGCATGCTTTCTTGTGCTAGGATTCTTCAGTTATAACATTGGACAAGAGTGGTACCGATAGCAAAATTGCTTGTATAGGTGGCACAACTCCAGTGGCTTAAAGCATGTTGTTAAAGAATTCAGGGTTTCTTAACTGGAAAGGACAAATGATGTTGAAAGCTAAAGGAGAAAGAATTAATTCTCCAGTAATCTTGCCTTAAAGTTGACGGTATTTTCCTCAGGGTTTAGCAGTTCTGAATCTTGCAATTTCACTTTTTTCCTGAAGGTGGCAACCTTTGTCACCAAAACTTTATTTCTCACACACATGGCTGACCCTGCCAGCTATCTTGATTCTTTCATTGGCTCTATCGTTCACTCAACAAATATTTACTGAGCACCTACTATGTGCCAAGAACCAGGGAGACAATAGTGGTCAAACACACACTGTCATTGCCTTCTCATAACTTAAAAGAGTTTGCAGCAGCTCTGGAGCTTAATTCAAAAAAGATGAGCAGAACCCCTTCCCCCAAGAAAACCTTCCATGTGACTATACAAGCATGAGGCACAAGCCCTAGTTGGAGTCCTGAATCAGAAACGGAATGCCCTTTTGAGCAAAAATGGGGCTGTAAAGGACACCACTTAACACTGATATTTTTCAGACCTACTTGAGCTTAAAAGGAGGTTTTCATAGGCTTCACCCGCAGAGACAAAGGTTGGGAGGCTAATGGGCACTGAAATAGTCATGATGAAGAATGGTCTGGGGGTGTTGGAGAAGGTGGACAGGAGGATTTAGGAATTACAGGCCAGAGATAACAAGTTCCAAAATGTCCCTGAATTTTTAAGCCAAACATCTTCTTTTGAAAAAAAATTACCCAGAATTTGGAAGTAAGACCAAGAGAGAGCAGCATAATTCTTTTGATGTCTGTCATCTAGGACATTAACAAACCCACTGGAGGATTAACTCTCTAGCAGGGGCCAGCAAACATTTTCTGTGAAGGTCCAGATAGTAAGTATTTTAGGCTTCAGGCTATAGACTGTCAACTACTCAACTCTGTCATCTTAGCACCCTCACTGTAGAACAAAGGCGACCTTCGCCTTCGACAATATGTAAATAAATGGGTGTGGCTGTGTTCCAATAAAATTTTATTACAATTTCAAGTAGTGGTGCCAGTTTGCCCCACCGGCCATATATATGTATGTATAGGCCAAGGATTATACTTTGCCTAGCTATTTACTGTTGAGCAAAGGCTCAGGTTTTTGTCTGGTAGAGTTCCAAATTATTTCTCTCCGCTACAAGCAAAAGAACACTGAAGTTTATATAATCCTACAGAGATTAACCAGTTTTGTATCTGTTTCCAACTTCCTCAACTATCTACTTCTCAGAATTCTTTCTAAACCAGCTTTACCATCTTACTGTTTCCTCTTTAACAAGTTGAATACATTTTGACACATGTCCATTCTCTATTCGAATGAGTCAGGTTTGTACTTTTGACTTTGTTGTTATACATCTGTTGTTCCCTAGTAATTAACAGTAAAACCTATTAACTAAGAGCCCTGCATTCTCAATGGAGGGCAGAAAAAAAAAGGGACTCGGACCTGCATCCCTTTCTGTTGTCACACTCAGAGAGGAGAGAAACCCCCCTGGTGTTGTGGACTGAATGTTTGTGTCCCTCAAAATTCCTGTGTTGAAGTCCTAATCCTCAGTATGACTGCAATTGGAGATCAGACTTTTCGGAGGTAAAGTTAAATGAGATCATAAGATGGGGCTCTAATCCACAAAGACGACTGTGGCCTTTTAAGAAGAGGAAGCCACAGGAGGATGCAGTGAGAAGGTGCTATCTGAAAGCCAGGAAGGGAGCTCTCACCAGAGCCCAAGCATAATGGTACCCTGACGTCAGACTTCCAGCCCCCAGAACTGTGATAAAGTAACTTTCTGTTGTCCAAGCCACTCAGTTCATAGTATTTTGTTATGGCAGCCTGAGCTAAGACATCGCCAAAGGTATTCCCAGCCAAGAACATTTGCACTTGCTCTTCGCTCTGCCTGCAGTGCCCTTCCTCCAGAACTTTAAATGGCTGGTGTTTTCCTCATATCTTCCTTTAGGTCTCAGATCAAATGACACCTCTTCAGAAAGGCCTTCTCTGCCCACTTGAGTGTAGCTGCCCCACTCTAGTTGTTTCCCTGATTACGAGTGTGGGTAAAATTGTAACATTTCCAGAGAGTATCCCGCCTGGCTTCAATGCATTTGCATATCCTCAGGGGTGGAGAGAAGTTCATCTCCATGTCTATAGGAGATGAGAGCTTGTTTGAACCTGAGAGTTTAAAGGGAGGGGCTGGGTGGCTGGCTTGCTTGCTGCCTTCAGGAGCAGAGGAGAGAGACCCCCGCTGGACTGCAGTTTGTAAGCAATAAACGGGTTTTAAACTTTATTTCTCCCTTTGACTGATTTCGGTTTTTAGAGGTATTTTGCCCTGGGATTTCCTCTCCCCGGACTTACATCTGGCAGCACTCGACAGGATGCCTCTGAACCTGAAATCTGTCATAATGAGATCTTTGGGAGAGCTGCTCCTGTGGATGGTGGTGAGGCCCCAGTGGATGCAGCGGCAGAGGGTGCCGCTTCACCTCTTATCCCCCCAGCTGTGGAGCTTCCAAGTTGGGAACCCCCAGTGGGGAATTGGTCCAGGGTAAAGTAACTCTTAGAGGGGTGGGGTCTTCCTCAGAACTTGGGAAGGGTGGAAACACCGGAAGCTGCAGAATTAGCCCTCCCTAAGTTGGAAGCCTGCTTGGAGACCTTAGGGGGCCATGTAGTGGCTGGCATTGTAGGGTCCCTTTTCATCGAGGTAGTGGAAAATGTTATACAGGAGAAAGAGAGGATTATCGAGGGACTTAGGTGGGAGAGAGACACACTTCAGCATCACTTGGAGGAGCTGGACAATAACCTATGGGATGCTATTAAAGAAGAGAGACAGTTGCTGAAAAAGCAGGTCATGCTCCTAGAAGACTCCTTAGCGGCGCTGGGGGAGATGGCAGGAAAAGACACGTTGCAGGAGGCCGTGGGGGAGGGGGAGGAAAGAGTAGTGCCTTCGGCCCGGGAAATGGTGGAGTTGGAGCTGTTGGTGGAGAAGCCCGTGGGAGAAGAGGAGGAGGCGGGGCCACTGGCGGATCTGCTACCCAGGCCACCGCCAGAGGTACCATCTTCTGTTTTAAAGGCCCACCCAGCTGTAATTAAGAAAATAAAAATGAAACAACTGCGGGCTCCTCAGGGGGAGGAGCAACCCCCTCCCCAGGTTGTGGAGCACTCCTTGCTCCGCCCCTATATCCAGGATGGGCTGGTGGATATGAGTGTCCGGTATAGGCAGAGGCCATCGGAATCAATGCCTACATGGCTTTTATGTCTCTGGGATATGGGGGTGGGAAACGTTGTGTCGGGGACTGAGATGAGTAGACTGGCTTCTCTGATGACTCACCCTTCCCTCTGGCAGCCGTTGCAAAATGCCCATCATGCCTCAGGGAATCGGACACTCCTGGAATGGTTGACAGCTGCCATCACGGTAGTTTGGCCTAATCAGGGTGATTTATACTATATTTTCCCAGTAGTTGGAAAACATATGCAGCACTCCAACAGGTACTGCAGGAATTGGGTATGAAAAACATCATCTATAATATGGACTCCCAGGGCCCTGATGAGGAGGTGTTCACTATAGGAATGAGAAACCTGGTGCTGCATACAGCTCTCATATCTCTCTTTGGGTCCCTAGTGAATACTCTTGCGCCCCCACCTAGGGCAACCCATAAGGGAGGCTACTTGTACTTTAGCAGATCTGGGGGAGGTTGAAACAGTAAGGGCACGGAGGGAAGTACGGGCTATGACTGAAAGGAGAAGTGCAAAAGTCCCCATGAAGGTCTCAAGGACCCAGATGTGGGTTGATTTGATAAAGGCCAGGACAGTGAAAGAAAAACTCGATGGGCAACCCAATAGAATATTGTTAGAACTGTGGCACCAATTAAAACCAGAGGAGCAGTTCCAGCCACTGAGGTCCAGAACACAGAAACCAGAGTTAAGGCCTCATGCCTGGCCTGTGTCCCTGCAAAACTTTATGGGAGTCACCTGAGCCCTCACCCCCACAGGAGGACGATTGGGCATCGCGGTTCAACTGAGGGGGGGGGGTCAAAGTCCCCACCTTGGGGGACATGGTGGGGACCAGAGACCACATGTAGAATTAGCAATTCATTGGTCCCCTGTGAATGTACAACATGTCCTGGCGCTAGTGGACACAGGAGCTGAGTATTTGATTCATGGCAACCCTGAGTGTTTTTCCGGGACCCCTTCTATGATAGATGGCTATGGGGGTAAGGCAATTAGAGGGAAGAAAGTCCAAATTTCATTGGGGATAGGGCGTTTGCCCCCAAAGGAGTATAGCACGTACATTTCTCCCATCCCTGAATATAATTTGGGGGTAGATATCCTGCAGGGCCTGTGGTTACAGACTGCTGCCGGTGAGTTCAGACTGAGGGTACGTGTGGTAAAGGCAGTTCTGAGGGGACATGCTAAGCACCCACCTGTAGCTCTGCCTGTACCTCGGCGGGTGACAAATATTAGGTAGTATAAATTGCCTGGGGGGGCACAAGGAAATTGGAGAAACTCTAAAGGAGTTGGAGAGGGTGGGCATCATAAAGCCCACTCGTAGTCCTTTTAATTCCCCAGTGTGGCCAGTGAGAAAGCCAGACAGCTCCTGGTATATGACTGTAGACAACAGGAAATTGAATAAAGTCACACCCCCTTTGCATGCTGCTGTCCCTTCTATAGCAGACATTCTGGACACCCTCAGCCATGAACTGGGAATGTATCATTATGTAGTAGACCTTGCTAATGCTTTCTTCTCTATTCACATAGCACAGGAAAGCCAGGAACAGTTTGCCTTCACATGGGAAGGCTGACAGTGGACATTCACTGTCCTTCCACAGAGATATCTCCACAGTCCCACCATTTGTCATGGACTTGTAGCCCAGGACTCAGCCACATGGAGGAAACCACAAACAGCGTGGTTGTATCACTACATTGATGATGATATGCTTACATCTGGTTCTCTTTCAGATTTAGATGGGGCAGTTCCTAGTCTGTTGCAACATCTATAGGAAAAAGGATGGGCTGTGAACACCACCAAGGTTCAGGGACCTGGTTTGTCAGTGAAATTCTTGGGGGTTGTCTAGTCAGGTAAAATTAAGTTGTTCCTGAAGCAGTTATAGACAAGTTCCAGGCTTTTCCCACCCCTACCACTGTGGCAGTATTACAAGAGTTTTTGGGTCTTGGGCTACTGGAGAGTGTTTATCCCGCACTTGGCACAAATTCTGAAGCCCTTATACCAGTTGGTACAAAAGGGCCTCAGGTGGGACTGGGATGAGACGTGCAGTTGCTTTTACTGCTGCCGGACTGGGATGAGACGTGCAGTTGCTTTTACTGCTGCCAAGCGGGCAGTCAAGGCCGTACAGGCCTTTAATATAATGGACTCATCAAGGCCCTGTGAACTAGATGTTCATGTAGCTGAAGATGGTTATGGATGGGGTCTTTGAAGCGGCTTGAATGGACACGCCAACCTGTTAGATCCTGGTCACAACTATGGAATAGAGCAGAGGTCTGGTACACCTTGATAGAGAAGCAAGTGGCTGCTGTGTACTACCATGCCTTGCTGCCTACGGAGCCCATTACTGGAACAGCTCTGACCAAGGTAATAACCACCTCTCCCATCACAGAGTGGGTGTGAGACTGGCCCCAAAGGCCACAGAGTGGTGTGGCACAGTCACCTACACTGGCCAAATGGGGCGCATATTTACAGCAGTGCAGCGCCTTCTCTACTAGCCCCATAAGTGGAGAACTCCAGTGCTTATTGGGGCCAGTGACCTATACCAGTGGAAAGCAGGAAGAACTTGCTTTTCAGCCCTTGGTAGCCGAGACTCCTTATCAGGAGGGAAAAGCCCCTATACCTGAAGATGCTTGGTACACAGAGGGCTCCAGTTGTGGGCAGCCCCCGAAGTGGAGGGCTGTGGCTTTCCATCCTAAGACTGAGACAATATGGATGGAGGATGTAGAGGGGAAGAGCAGTCAATGGGCTCAGTTGCAGTCAGTATAGCTCGTGATCACCCAGGAGCCTTCCCCCACAGTTGTATGCACTGACAGCTGGGCCGTCTATCAGGGCTGGACCCTGTGGCTACTGACATGGCATCATGCCAACTGGATGGTTGGTCACCAGCCCCTTTGGGAGCAAGAGTTGTGGCAAGACCTATAGGCCTCTGGTCAGACTAAGACTGTTACTGTATATCATGTGACTGGCCATTTGCCTTTGGCATCCCCAGGGAATGATGAAGCAGACATATTGGCCCAGGTGGGTTGGCTAGAAGGAAAGCCTGCCTCTGATGTAGCCCAATGGTTGCACCAGCGTTTGTTGCACGTGGGGCAAAAGAAAATGTGGGCCGTAACCTGTAGGTGGGGCTTGCCGTTGACCTTTGAAGAAGTCAGCAGAGCCCAGAAGGAGTGCCTCGTGTGCTCTAAGAGGGGCTTACACCGAGTCCCACAGCAACACGGGATGATAATAAGAGGGCCAATACCCCTTGTCAGGTGGCAGATAGACTATACTGGGCCTCTGCCCATATCAGAGGGATATCAGAATGCCATGACTTGTGTGGACATGGTACTGGACTATTGGTTGCTTTTCCTGCACGTTGTGCAGATCAGCAAACCACCAAGAGGGGCCTGGAGTGTCTCTTTGGAGCCTATGGCCGGCCACAGGTGACTGAGAGCGATCAAGGCACCCACTTTACTGGACATGCATTACAAGAATGGGTGCAGCAATTAGGAATAAAGTGGAAATTTCATGTACCATATAATCCTACTGGGGCAGGCATGATAGAGAGGTACAACGGTTTGTTGAAATCTGGCCTGAAGTTGAACAGCAATAGTCTATGTGGTTGGTCAGTTTGCCTATGGACAGTGCTGTGGCATTTGAATGAGAAGCCACGTAAATGAGCTTTGAGCCCTGTGGATATGCTCAAACACCTTGCTGCCTCTCCTATACTATTGTACGTCTAAACCAAAGAAGAGCTATTGAAGCCAGGGTATGGCCAGCAGAGCAACATGCTGCTGCCAGCCCCTACTGCATTAAGCCCTGGAGACACTGTTGAATAGACCTGGCCCTGGACATTTTGACACAAGGACCAGCGACGGCTGGCCCTTCTGGCACCTTGGGGAAAAGGCCTGGAAGTTGGCCTCGTGTGTATAGGAGTAACAGCTGAATGGCCCCCAAAGGTCGCGGTAGTGTACCTAAAACTTCCAGGAGGTAAGAGCATCTTGCTGGGAAGTTTTATCTTTATGGCCAGTGCATGTACCTCCAGTAGCCCTATATATTGACCCATATGTAACTCCCACAGGGAAGGTGATGAAAGTCTGGTATACTAGACCAGGACAAGATCCCATTCCTGCCACTGTTTTATCATAAGACCACTCTCTTGCATGTATCCTACCTGATGGACAAGATTTGCCTATGATGGTGTCATTAAAACATGTATCTTACCGCCCTTAGGGTTATTTTCTCCTACAGTCCTTGTGGCCTGAATGCGCCCCCTAGCTGCAGCTGCTGCACTATGATTGCTCTGAACCCTCAGCCACTGCCTGCCTATGGAATGGACGAGCTATGGACTTAATCTGCATAAGACTTTGAACCTAGCTGAATCTGCCGGCTTGAGGAGTGTCATAATTTTATTGCTGTTGCTATTGTTATGTCATTAGTCTGGTCACAATGCCTCAGTTTTCTTGCCCAGGGACCATTGCGGAAGAAGGGGAACGAGTAGATTGTAAGGTGAGATTCTGGAGAGGTGGCCTGTGGGTAAAATTGTAACATTTCCAGAGTATCTTGCCTGGCTTTAGTGCATTTGCATATACTCACGGGTGGAGAGAAGCTCATCTCAATGTCAATGGGTAAATTACCTGGGCAACCAAGGACGTGTCTGAACCTGAGAGTTTAAAGGGAGGGGCTGGCTGGCTTGCTGGCTTCTTCAGGAGCAGAGGAGAGAGATAATTTATTGCAGTCTGTAAGCAATAAATAGGTTTTAAACTTTATTTCTCCCTTTGACTGATTTCAGTTTTTAGAGGTATTTTGCCCCAGGATTTCCTCTCCTCGGACTTAGGACGAGTAAGATTGGGTATCTCTTCCTATGTCTATTGTACATTGAGGTTATGTCTTACAAAAGGCCCTTGTTAAAAAAAATAAAGGCATGTTAAAATGTTTAAGAGTTCATTTGAGCAAAACTGTTTGAATCAGGTAAGACCAAACCAGAAATTGTTAGGAGTGCTCCTCCATCAGGCCCCTTTTAGAGAAGATGGTGAAGCAAAGCCAGGGAACTGTTTGATTGGCTGTAGCTTAAGTGGTTGCCTTATGTGGGACAGCCTAGTTGGCTATTTGGGACAGGTTGTCCTTAGGTTCAATTTTTTAATCTTGAGGCTCTTACCGGCTTAGCTTTTGGTTTACTTACATAGGCTGCTAAGGCATTCAAGCCACCCCAGTCTAATGGACTTCTTGTTTAATTAAGTTATTACCTGTTGGCATTTTTCATATTTTTCTACTTTTTCTCCTTTGTACTGAGTTGTTTCTTTGTCATTATTACTGTAAAGAAGTTCTTCATATACTCTGAACACTAAACTTTACTTGGCTTTTTATGTGTTACAAATAACTTCCCTCAGGCTGTGGCTCATCTTTTGATTTAAAAAGATTTTACTGGCGTCTTTGGTTGTGCAGGAGCTCTAAGCTTTTTACACATGTTTAATTGTGGTAAAATATGCATAATAAAATTTAAGACACCATTTTAAATGGACAGTGCCTTGGTATTAAGTACATTCACACATTGTTGTGCAACCATTACCACCATCCATCTCCAGAACTTTCTTCAACCTGCAAAACTGAACTCTGTACACATTGAATACTACCTGCCCATTCCCTCTACCCTCCAGCCCCTGACACCTACCACTCTATTTTCATCTCTATAGATTTGACTACTCTAGATACCTCATGTAAGGATAATCACATACTGGCTTATTTCATTTAGCTTAATGTACTCAAAAGTCATCGATGTTGTGGCACGTGTAAGAATCTCCTTTGTTCCTAAGGCTGACAAATACTCCTTTGTATGTATAGCACATTTTGGCTCTCCATTCATCCACTGATGGACACTTGTGTTGCTTTCACCTTTTGGCTCTTGTGAATAATGCTGCTATGAACATGGGTGTACAAATGACTTGTTCAAGTCCCAGTTTTCACTTCTTTTGGGTATATGCCCAGAAGTGGAATTGCTGGATCACATGGTTATTCTCAGTTTAATTTTTTTTTTGGTATCGTTAATGTACAATCACTTGGAACAACATTATGGTTACTGCACCCCCTATTATCAAGTCCTTATCAAGTCCCCCCACATACCCCACTACAGTCACTATCCATCAGCATAGTAAGATGCTATAGAATCATTACTTGTCTTCTCTATAAATACTACCTTTCCTGTGTCCCCCACCGTTGCGCTCTGTTTAATTTTTTAAGGAACCAAACATACTGATTTCCACAGCAGCTGCACCATTTTACATTCCCACCAACAGTACAAGGGTTCCAATTTCTGCCATTTTTCTTGGTAACGTCATTTTCTGTGTTGTTTAAAAATTATTACTATCTTATAGTAACCATCCTAATGGGCATCGGTGGTATCTCTGTGATTTTGATTTTGATTTCCCTAATGATTAGTGACGTTGAGCATCATTTCATGACTATATAGGTCATTCATATAGCTTCTTTGGAGAAATGTCTATTCAATTTCTTTTCCCATTGAAAAAAAATTTTTTTTCTGTGGTTATTGGGTTGTAAGAGTTCTTAATATATTCTGGACATTAACCTCTTATCAGATAATATCATTTGCATATATTTTCTCCCATTCCATGGGTTGTCTTTTCACTCTGTTGATTGTGTTCTTTGATGAACAGAAGTTTTAAAGTTTGATGTAGTCCTATTTATCTACTTTTTCTTTTGTTATCTGTGCTTTTGCAGTCATATACAATTAATAATTGCCAAATCTGATGTCATGAGGCTTTTCCTACGTGTTTTTTTTTAAAGAGTTTTGTAGTTTTAGCTCTCATGTATAGGTCATTGATCCATTCTGAGGAATTTTTAGCTTTTAATGTAATAAGGTGGATCAGAATTTTCCTTAACAACTTGTGCATTTTTATATATTATTGAAGCCATCATTTCTTATCCTAATATTCTATATTTCTTCTAAGTTTTTTTGTAATTTATTATACAGTTTTCCCTTTATATTTTTTCTTTTTTTTTTATGAAGGTTTCACATGAAAAACATTGTGGTTACTACATTCACCCATATTATCAAGTCCTCCCCACACCCCATTGCAGTCACTGTCTACCAGCATAATAAGATGCCAGAGTCACTATTTGTCTTCTCTGAGCTATACTGTCTTCCCCGTGGCCCCCTCCACACACCATGTGTGCCAATCATAATGCCCTTTCAATCCCCTTCTCCTTCCCTCCCCACTCACCCTCCCCTTTAGTAACCGCTAGTCCCTTCTTGGAATCTCTGAGTCTGCTGCTGTTCTATTCCTTCAGTTTTGCCTGATTGTTATACTCCACAAATGAAGGAAATCATTTGGTACTTGTCTTTCTCCACCTGGCTTATTTCACTGAGCATAATACCCTCTAGCTCCATACATGTTGTTGCAAATGGTAGGATTTGTTTTCTTATTATGGCTGAATAATATTCCATTGTGTATATGTACTACATCTTCTTTATCCATTCATGTACTGATGGACACTTAGGTTTCTTCTGTACCTTGGCTATTGTAAATAGTGTTGCGATAAACATAGGGGTGCATATGTCTTTTTGAATCTGGGATCTTATTTTCTCTGGGTAAATTCCTAGGAGTGGATGGAATTCCTGGATCAAATGGTATTTCTATTTTTTGTTTTTTGGGGAAACTCCATATTGCTTTCCTCTTCTAACAGTTTTAAAGATTTGCTTTTCACCCCTGGAATTTACTCTTGAATGTGGTATGAGTTAGGGATCCAATTTAATTTTTTTTCCAGAGGAATAACCAATGTCCTCACACCATTTAAAAATAATTTTAATTAACTTATAATTAAAATTTTAAAATATGTATATTAATTATAATATCCCAGTTTCCTCTCAAGTTTCCATATATGCAGGAATTTCTTCTCCCTCTTAATATCTGCTTAGGCGAGCCTTCAAAAACTTTTATCTCATGTTTATCTGGTCTGTCTACTAAGATCACAGTTCTAGCTTTAAAAAAATGCTTTCCTTCCTCCAGTTTGTCACTCAGTCTGCCTTTGTCTTTCACTCTTCCACTGGTTCTGATCTGGTACATGACAGAAGCATATTTTTAAAAAACTACTTAATTCCTCCCTGATTTCCTGAGCAAACCTGTTTCCCAGAGACAAAATTTTCTTAGCTTTTGGGTTTCATTAGCTTTCTCTACATCAACCCATAAAGAAACATATCTCCTATAAAATAAGGGCCCTGTTCTTTTCTTTGTTTTCATTAATAAAAAATACCCCCATTCTACTCTAAGGGCAGAGTTCCCAAATCCAAAGCCATGATCAAGGCTTAAGCAACAAAGAAATCAGAGCCATCCTGAGATCCTAGCAGTAAGGTGAGCTTTACCAGCACCTTACAAGCCAAATGGCATTGAGAGATCAGCCCCTCCACCAGTCCTGCTTATGGCCCTGAATAAAGCTCAGAATAACCTCCAGAAGAACACATTTGAGGCTGCTAACTTTGCAGCATCCACCTACACCCTGTGTTCATGCTGTAAAAAAGCTACAATCTTGCAGAGTTCTGTCAACCCTGTATAATTAAGCTGCCTTCGCTATTTAAGTCCAGCCGTGTCTTTGCTGAAAGACATACAAGAAGGAAAAGCCTGCCCACCACAGCCTAAACATTTGTAAGCTAAAGCTCTGCCCTCTTTAAGCCTTCCCTAGGACAGAAAGGTTTTTTCCCAATGACTTAATCCCTGCCCTGGCTGCTTGCTGAGGTTAAAGCTATGCTCATGTGGGTTAGGTCAAGGCCTGCCCCAGAGGCCCTTGTACTCAGGGCCTTGCCAGTAAAAATCCTGCTGAACTAACTGAAGCTGTCACAAACTGCCCAGGTCAAGAACCCACTTGGCCCACAGTAACCTTTAAGCCTAGAGCCCTGACTGCACCAGAAACTTGATCTCCAAGTGTTATTTTAGCCCCCAGATGTCAGTCCTCGTGCCTGCCTCTCTAAGTTTTCTAAAGAGAAAATGAACACGTTGGGGGCGACTGAGGTGACAATTAATTTCACCCTTCTCAGCCTTTCCAAATTCTAAACCCACTGAGAAGCAACGTATAAATCAGGCAGCTGGAGCTCTAGTGTATCAGCTTTGTTGATAAGGCTGTTTTGAGAACATGGCTTTGTTATGCACTCAGTCCCCCTCTGGATTACACTGATTCACCCAGTCATAGGCTGGGTTCTGCAAGTCTCTTCCACAGGGACAGGCTCCCCATGCTGCAGGAGGAAACTTGATTGTCCAAAGGTCAGGCCACAGCAAGAAAGAAAAGAGAGAAAGGGACTAATGACCCGCTTAGCATCTTTTCCCAACCCACTGATCTGAGGAATCACTCCTCATTCCATGGATGTATGAAAGAAAGAGCTCAGAAGTTTTCCTCAGTAGTTTTTCTACTAAGGAGTGGTAGTTCCTTCTCTTCTATGTAAACAGAGGATGATGAAGATTATACTTTCTGGGATCATTTCTATATTTTGTAAATAAGGGGAGGATAAGTTCATTTTTAACAGTTGCCTTTGGTTTGAGAACTTATTCTTGATTCAGTAAATGTAGCCATGGTATCTGGATCACATGGTGTGTTTGTCAGGGTTCACTGCATTGCAAGCCAAACTCAAAGCGACTTACAAAATAGGGAATTAATATGAGTTCAGGGACTGATCCTTCTTCAGGTAAAACTGGATTCTGGAGTTTGATCTTCGTTACCAGGCTTCTGTTTCTTACCATTTGTAGGCTTTGCTTCTCTCTGTGTTGCCTTCATTCTCAGACTGGCTCCTCCCAAGTAGCTGTAAAGAGAGCCACCAGCAGCTCCAAGCCTGCTTTCTATCCCCATGAAAACCCTGTGAGACTTTCTCCTTCTTAATAGTTACAGCTAAATCCCTAACGTTTCATTGGCCTAGTTTGTATCATGTGCCTTCTCTGGTCCACTCACAGTAACCAAGAGAATGCGATGCTCTGATTGATCAGACCTGGGTCATGTGTTCAACTTTGAACCAGTTCCTCCCAGTCTACATGAACCGAAGGGGCGTTGCATTATACCTCCTTAAAATACTATCATCAGAGAATGGAGAGAATGGATTCTTGGTGGAAAAAACATGACAAGCATACACAATGTAAAGCAAGATAAATTTAATGGAAAGAACAGCCCGTGGCTACTTCCTTCAAAAGGGCTTTGCAGGGCAGGCACTAAGCACTTGCCGGACACCTTTGAAGTTCAGCCTAGCTCCACCTATTAGTGTCCTATGGAAGGAATATGTTTGTTACTCGCTCTTTCCTCAGCTACAAAATAAGTTGCTTATTCTATGCGATTGCTAATGTTCTTTTATTCAACAGCATTCACTTATTAGGTATTTATTTAGCACCTATTATATGCCAGGTACTGTTACGGACACTTGAGATTAAGTATTGAATAAACTAGACAAAATCCCCTGCTCTCATGGAATTTATATTTTAGTCAGAGAGTAGCCAAATTGTAAACAAAATAAATAAGTCCCATGTGTTATAAAGAAACATACAGCACTGCTGGGCAATGGTGTATTTAAAAAGGGTCGGAGCAGATGATACAGGTGAGGCACATGGTAAATGCTCAATCCATGGCATCTGTTGCTCACTCTCAATACTATTCTTATCATCATATTGTTAGTACTTTATTTATTCTTTTATTATAATTACAATATTATTTATTATTTTATTATCATTACTGTTATATTAAAAGCATTTGATGACCCCTTGGTGTCTCCAATATTAAGTACCCGCAGCTTAGTATATAAAGCCCTCTGTGGGAGGTTCTGAACCTTTTTGTTAACTGAGATGTAATTCACATACCATAACATTCACCCTTTTAAAGTGTACAGTTAATGTGTTGCAGTATATTTATAAGATTGTGCAACCATCACCACTATACATTTTCAGAACATTTTAATTATCCCAAATAGAAACCCCATGCCCATTGGCAGTCCCTTTCCATTCCACCTCCCCCAGTCCCTGGCAACCACTCATCTGCTTTCTGTCTCCACAGGTTTGCCTATTCTGGACATTTTATATAAATAGAATCACACAATACATGGCCTTTGGGGAATGGTTTCTTTAATTTGGCATAACGTTTTCCAGGTTCATCCATGTTGAGGCATGTGTCAGTAATTATTCTTTTTTATGGCTGAATAGTTCCTAAACTATTTTCCTAACCCCATTTCTCATGAGCCCTCCTTCATACCCCATGGGTGAGCTGCACTGGACTACTTACTCTTCTCCAGTCACACTCTGCATTCACTGAGTTTCCGTTTCTTCCTCTTGGAATGGTTATACTCCCTCCTCAGACCTCAGTTTGTCCATTAAGGCCTCTTAAAAATGTCACCTCTTTATGAATTGCCCTGACTGTTCTCCAACCCTAGTGGGTCCCATCTCTCTTCCCCACACTCCTCCTTTATCATAACCAATGGTGCTTATTTTCTCTATATATTTAATTAATTTTAACCCTTCTACTACACTGTGACTGCCAAGAAGGCATCAACTATTTTTTTATTCTTAGCCCAGAATCTTGGACATAACTGCCAATTATTTGTTCGCTTACATGGCATCAGTATAACTCAGTGGTTCTAAACTGGGGGCGATTTTGCCTCCCAGGGGATATCTGGCAATACCTGGAGATATTTTTGGTTGTCCCAACTAGGGGGTGAGGTGTGCTACTGGCATTTAGTAGGTAGAGACCAGGGATGCTGCTGGGACCCTTCCAATTCATAGAATAACCCCCCACAACAAAGAATTATCTGGCCCATATTGGCAGTAATGCCAAGGTTGAGAAGCATTGCCATAAGCTAATCAGTGCTCCTTTTGAATAGATTAGCAAAAAGAAATCAGAAGAGATCACTGTACCAGTCTGGCAGAGAATCTTATTAGGGAATTCACGCCTTTTTTTTTTTAGGAGCTGCGGGTGATGCCAACACAAAACTCTTTCCTAATGGCATAGAGTGCCCTGGGAGCACAGATGGTATTTTCACCACATGTTTGCCTCTGAGATTGACAAGTGACCTCCCAGGAATCCTTGAAGTGCTAGGAATGTAACTCTGTTAAGGAAGAAAACTCGTAGGACTTTTTAAAACTATCAAAATGTCAAAAGTGAATTGTGCTCCAGGGGGAGGGCAGGGGAAGGTGTTTTTTTCAAAGTATCCTCTTCTGGCTCCCCCACAATGGTGAAACTTTTCAGAGCTGGCTCTGGAATAAATGATTCAAGGGAACCTGAGGCCCTGTCTCCTCAACTTTCCAAAAATGCAAAGTTAGCTTTGAGAAAGGATTCTGTTCACATTGTGCTTTTGTGAGCAACTCCTCTGCAGGAAACATTTGTAGGAAACTCAAGGCACTGATATCTTCTAACTGTGAAAACAGTGGTCCCATCAGAGCAAAGGTTACCAGCTTCAGAATCAAATTTTATGTTCCTGCTCATCTAATCCAACTGGTTTTTGTGAGTGACATGGAAATTAGTAACATATGCCCTGAAAATGAAAGGTAGGAGCAGTCTGAAGGAGTTTGATGAGGCAAGGAATAGGAGTTGACATGCTATTTTAAAAAGGTTGTCCTTGGGGTAGAATTACCTGACAGCCTGGTTGGGATTTGTTGGCGATGTATGTGCTTGAAAGAACACCCTTTAGCACAGCTGGCATAGACATAAATGCCAAGCAGAGGATCCGCAAGTCTCCACCCCCTCTTCTGGGTGCTCTCCAGTTCTTGTGGGCCATAAAAAGCAGCAAGGTGTGATTGCATTCTTGGGAGCACTGTATCATTTATCCAGCAAACTAACTTTTAAAAAAATCTACATATTTGATAAAATGCCACTCACTATGTGAAGTGATCTACTCAGTCCAATTTTGATGAAAATCCTTAAGGACAGAAACATATAGAGTACTTGGACACTGTGAACCACAGAAGTGTGTAAAATGATGACAGTTATTAGGTTAATGGAATAATGTCCTTTGAGTGGATGGTTGGCAGTATTTTAGATATATTAAGAAAGGTATAAAAAAGATCATGTAAAGAATGGATGGGAATCCCTCAATTCTATGGTTCTACACACAGAAGTACAGTTCTGTCAAAAGTGAACTGGAAGGACAGATACTTCTAGGTCATATATTTATATTTCAATAAAACTAAAAATTATTCCAAATTAGATCACTTACCTCAAGTCTCAATTTTCTTTTGTGAACCCCATTAATTCAATCATTCCTTTATTCAACAAACATTTTTATATTATTTATGGTTCCTATTCAATTATTCCTCCTTTTATTCAACAAACATTTACAGACTCCCCTACTGTCTGCCAGGTATTGCATTAGATTCTAATAATCTAGTGGCAAATGATCCTTGCCCTTGGGGAGCTTAGGACCTAGTGAAATATTCATTCATTCTTTCATTCATTTACTAAAGTATTTACTGTACCCATATGTTCTGGGGCTACAGAAACAGAGTACAGGACTCTCAGATAATGGGTTACATCCTGGTGGGTAAAAGGAAGAGGGAGATCATAGATCCTGATACAGCTGTGAGCATGGCTATACCCCAGTTAGTGAAGGGGACATTGTTCCAAATGGGCTGGAGAGGTATGCAGAGACTCCATTATGTGCAGACCCACAGGGCATGGTATGGAATCTGAATGTACATTCATATACATGTACAGACAATATTACAAAGATTTGGTGAGCTAATATTCCCAATTAGATTACAAATTCCCCATTAAATTTAGTTATTATTCAACCTAAATAGTTGCAGGAGAACGTTGTGCATAATAATAGTTTAAACCTGGTGAAGTCATCTACTGTGATACCTTTGTTAGGGGTCAGCTGAGAGCTTTAAAAAAAAAGGGTGGGGAGCTGCCTTTCTCGCCAAGGTATATCCTTTTGACCAGAAGAGGTGGCAGCTGTGTAAGGAGAAAGAAAGGGGTCTAATCTTTGAAAGTCTTTGGCACTGCATGACCTCTCTGAACACCCAGACTAGAGGTCAGGAAAAGACCTACCTTACTATGGGGAACTTCAAGAAAATTATGTTTTGGGACAAAGAAATTTGGGGCTTATAATTTTTTATTTCCAATTTGACAGAACCATATGCAAAGCCTGAAACACTTGTATATCACATATCTGCAGTGGCCGGGCCTGTATCTCCATAGCTATCCCGCCGACTCACTCACCCCTCAGTCTAATAGGGACAGATAACATTTTTTCGAATTTTACTAAATACTATGCAAAACGGCTCTTTTTTCCGGAATGCCGCCCAAAACCAGTATGTAAATTCTGGAGCTATCACTAGATTTGTGTACTTCAGTTTCATAGTACACGTACCACAGAATATTATGATCAGATTCTGGTTTCTTTCAGGATTTTCTTTAAAGGGATGGTGGCGTTATTTAAAACAAAAGCCTTTCAAATACATGGTTATAACAGGGGAGAAGGCTTTTAAACAGCCCACTTATTATTCTCAATAGCTTAATTTAGGTCCCGCGACTGGGGGGAATCCTCGTAGGTCCTGGATGCTAAGCAGCGAAGACCGACTACAACTCCCAGGAGACACTGTGTCCACACCCTCTGCGCACGCTCGAACTCAGGGATGCGTAAGGCAACGGGCCCGAGGGGGCGGGGCCTGATCCTGAGCCGCGGGGCCTGGGCGGGGATAGAGGCGTGGCTGTTGGGGGGCGGTGCAGCCGCCGGGGCCCGGAACACGCTAGTGGAGCGGAAGATGGCGGCGGCAGCGGTGGCTGCAGTCGGGACTCCAGTCGGGCTAAGGCGGAGAAGCCGCCGGCACTAACCTCGCTCTGGCTCCGGTGCGCGCGGCGGAGCGTGTGCGAGGCCCCGTGCGTCGGGCAGGGGCGGCGGCGGCGGCGGCGACTGCGCGCCGCCCTGAGGAGCGCTCCGGAGGCGGTGCGGCTGCGGCTGAGGAGAGAGCCGGCCCCGGGCCTCCGCGTCCTCCTGTTCCCCGGGCCCCCCGCCTCCTCGGGGGGGCGGCGGCGGCGATGTTCTCGGTCCTCTCATACGGGCGGCTGGTGGCCCGCGCCGTACTCGGCGGTCTCTCGCAGACCGACCCCAGGGCCGGCGGCGGTGGCGGCGGCGACTACGGGCTGGTGACTGCCGGTTGCGGGTTCGGCAAGGACTTCCGTAAGGGCCTCCTCAAGAAAGGCGCGTGCTACGGGGACGACGCGTGCTTCGTGGCCCGGCACCGCTCCGCCGACGTTCTCGGTGAGTACCCGGCTCGGGTTCCCCTGCCCCAGCCCCGGATCCGCCCCCTGGGGACTCCCCTGCCCGGGGCTTTCCCCATTTCTCCCCGTGTGGAGAGGAGCCGGAGAGCCAGTAGTAGCTCACATATAGGGAGCGCTTACTATGTGCCAGGCGCCGTGCCAAGCGCTCCAAGGTGCGTATTGCGCTTGAACAACTCCCATTTTAGAGATGAGGAAACTGAGGTGCCCGCGGTGGAGCCATGTGTTCAAGGTCACACAGCCTGAGAAGACCAGTTTGTTCCAGTCTAGAACCGCACTGTTAGTCACTTGGCTGTGCCAGTTCCCGGGCGACCTCATCCCCTCCCCCTGGCGACACCTGCAGGCCCCTAACCTCCCTCTTGTTCTTTCCAACCCTCCTTCCTCTGCGTGTCCCGGGGATCCCTGCCCTGCTTCTTGGCCCGCGCCTGACGCCAGAGCCCGGTCACGGGCTGCGGGATCCCGAGCAGACTGATTGTCGCGAGCCCAGACAGCCCAGCCGCATTTTTTCGCCGCCTGGCTCTGGACCAGATCTCCATCCTTTTCGGCGTCTCGCTGTGGGGGGCGCTGGTCTGGTGAAAAAACACTCGCAGTGCATTTTCCCAAACTGATCTTGTACACATGAGGTCACGAGGTGGAAGAGAGTCTCCTTGACCCAAAATAGAATGGCCCAACCCTCTTCCAGACTGCAGCCAAGGAAGTCTTGAGAATTGGTTAAAAGCCTTTTCAGGCCACAGGTGCTTCCTAAGGCCTGTTTTAGTTAAACCTTTGGGGGTGGGAGACTTAGGGTAAGAGCTTGCAGAAAGGGCTAAGCATAATTCACAAGCAGTCCCAATCTTTACCATAATGTATGCCTTTGGAGACAATGTATATGCCATAAACTCGTATGCCAGTAAGTCTTTTAATGAATAAAAAGCACTTCCTTCGAAATTGAAGGACATGCTGTCATTGAATTTGGGTTCTGATGTCACTCTGGTTTCACTTCTCAGGTGAGATTGAGTTTTTGATTATTCTAAATTTCATATGCTGAGGCAAAGTTTGGTGTTGAAACAAATGGTCCTGTAACTTTTTATGACAATAATTATTTTTTAATTTGATCTCAGTATAACTGCCTGTTATTATCTTTGCTTCTACATGTAGTGTTTGTGAACATGGAACTAGAATGCTTGTTCTTAGTTTAATTTATGAATAATCTCATTACCTGGGTTGAAAAATAATTTTGTGTAGGCAACACTCTTGATCTTAACTTTGGGGGTGAAGAGGGTGCTCCTTAGACCGTTAGGGAACTTACAGATAGAAATTGTTCAAATCCACTTTGAAGTCAACTTGGCTGACTCAGTATCTCTTTTAAAGGACTGTCAGTGGCTGTCTTTTTCCATTACATTTAGAAGCACTTTACTCAATGATCTTGTGACCTTGTGCTGCTTTTTTAAGTTGCAGTCACAGTGCAACAGGATAATGAACCACTAAGTTTCCCCCTTAAAAATCTGCTATGTGCTGGCTTTTGTGAAAAAATTGTGATTTGATTGATGATTTGGGAATATTTTAATGTGTCAAATCCCTATGCTAAAGCTTAATTTAAAAAAATTTGAAGGCTTCTTTCTTAGTGGAGTGGAGTAGGATATGGGGAATTTTGGTCAAACCCATTCTAAGAAAAGTATAAACATATAATCCTGACACAAACCCAGCCTAGTTTGGCGCTCAGCTTTGCCAGCCTGGCTCTGTGATCTGTGATTTTGGGTGAGAGCTTCTCGGCTCAGTTTCCTTTTCTAGACTGGAAGATGAAGGGAGTGGACTATCTGACCATCAGATCATATTTTCTTTTTGTTTTGAAAAGGTGGCACCCTTTCTTTTGCACTTCAAATAACAGGCATTACTTCATGTCTTCATATGGACACCTTTAGTAGATTTCATCTGTTTTATATCTGGTGTTAAACCAGTGATTTCTTAACTTTTCTTGGTTCACAACTTCGAGAATTTTCGGCTGCCCAGTGCTCTCTGCCCAGAAAAATGTGCATAGAGGCAAAATTTTGCATACGACAAAGACTTCACTGATCCCTTCAGTACCATTCATATACCACCCAGAGGTCCATGCATGGGTACCAGTTTAAGAACCGCAGCACTATCCCCCTCCTGAAAGAGAGCCAGGCATAATAACCAGATAGATGATTGCTTATGTGACCTGAGGATGGTCTTTGACCATATTTGACTAAAAGCTGTTTTAAGAATCTGTATGTGTGTTGTATGCAAATTGGGAAAGAAAGGTTCTTTAGGACTGTCCTGTTTTGGAGGGGCTCTTGCAGAAAGTCATCTTGGGAGCCATATTAAACAGCTTCTGAGTTGGCCTCATTTGATCTTCCACAAAATTGGTTGTATTGATGGTGATTTCTGTTTTATAGCTGCCATCCCATCAGGCAGGGCTGATTATCTCTTGACTGAAAAAGGTGATGAGTTTCAGCAAGTCTTTAATACTGCGTTTTACTCACAAAGATGGAGTGGTAAACTGAACTGCATTAAAAGGCTATGTTGAACCTCAGTACTTTGAACCTTATAATTCTATAGAAAATTCATTTTCTTTATGTTGACAATGTGTTTATTGCTAAAATTCCTGTGCAGCTCATTTGTGGTCATCTTGGACTCCTTGACTTTTGGGAATGAAAGATGTTTACTTTTGTATTAGAGAAAGCTGTTTTATTTCTTTAATTTAGAATTGATCTGGCCTATTAGTCATGCAGTGACTAAAAGTACTTGGTACTTTACAACATTTTTGTAGAGTTCCCACTGGATTTCTTTTAGGAAAAACCAATTGTAGTGGGTGTGGTGAGTGGTAGAAATCACTCCTATCCCCTGGAAAATTGGCAAAGGTGCTTTCTCTTTATTAGGCCCAACAGGAGTAAACCAGTACCAGCAGGAGCTATGTGCTCTTTTCTTCTTCCTCTTCCCTGTGGCTAATCCTGAGTTCTGTAATTACTCTATATGGCATGAATGCCTGAGTACACAAAAATATGAGAACTGACTAGTGTATAATTGCTGGGCTTCCCATAGCCCTAAGCTACTTAATAGAATCTGAGACTGTTGAGAGTTTTAAGACTTAGAAACCCGTGGAGTCTGATTCTTTTATTTTACTGATGAGAAAACAGGCTTATGGAAGGTCAAATGATTTCTCTTTAAGTTTATTCCTCTGTTAGTTAATGGCAGAACTAGGGCTAACACTGCCAGCTCCCCATTCCAATCCTCTTTCCGTTACACTGCTGGTTAAGTTTTCTTGACAAGATAGGTGAATTCAAAGCCAGTCTGTCTGCTGGTACTGTTTGTCCTAATGCTTTTCCTGCCTAGAGTGTGTGTGTGTATGTATGTGTGTGTGTTTACAACTTATTTATTCACTCTGTGACTCATAATTAAAATGCAACAAAAACTTTTTTCCATACTAAACCACAGTTAAATGAAACCATTTCTTTAAAAAATGGCAGCACAGTCTATGCCATGTAAATTCTGACCTCTGAATATTGAATTGTAAAGTAATTCTTATAAACTGCAGGATGTTTATTTAAGCTTGGTTTACCTTGAAGCCTTAAAAAGAAATAAAAACAATTTCATATTCTAGCCTTTTTTGATTGTGGCCAGGATTTTGAAATGTTTGTGAGTAATGCCAGTCTTAAAAGTAGTTGTCTTAAGGTGTAAGGATTACATGAACAATATGAAGATTAAAATTTTATCTAGGAATTAAGATTAGGTAGAATTTAATGTATTCTAACAGTCAGGAGAAATTCAATGTGTCTGGTAGAACCTCTGTGTCTGAAAGTGAGTTGTCCTTTTAATAACAAAGTAGTCACATTGGGAGGTTGTATGGTGTGCTAATTTCAGCCTTTCAAGGAGTCCTCTTTGGAATTTCCCTAGCTAGATTTCAAGCTGTGTTAAGAAAGCTGTGTCTCCTTATTATATAGTCATAATTTCCTGGAAGTCAAAATTCAGCCTGTTTTGCCTGTTGACAGCAGACATGATTGAATTTTTAAAAGTTGAGATACATAATTCACCTTTCATAAAATGAAAAATTCAGTGACATTTAGTACATAACACAAGATTGTGTAGCCACCACCACTAAATAGTTCCAGAACATATTCATCACCTCAGAAGAAACCCCATACCCATTAGCAGTCACTCTCCAGTCTCTCCTCCCTCAACCCATGACACCAGAAAGTAGATTCTAGCAATAGATTTCCCTATTCTGGATGTTTCATACAAATGGAATTATATAATATGTGGTCTTTTGTGTCTGGCTTTTTTCACTTAATATTTTTAAGGTTCACCCACATTGTAGTATGTACCAGTTCTCCATTCCTTTTTATGGCTGAATAATAGTCCATTATATAGACAGACCACATTTTGTTTATTCATTCAGCCATCATTAATGTTTGTCCATTAATGGACATTGGGTTGTTTTCACTTCTTGGCTGTTGTGAATAGGGCTGCTATGACACATTCATGTACAGGCTTTTGTGAAACAATTTTCCATTCTCTTGGGCATATAACCAGAATGTTGGGTTGTATTCTAGTAACTGTAACTTTATGAGGAATATAGTTTTTTATATATTTATTTTATATGTTTCTAATATATTTTATACAAGAGAAAATATTTTTTAAATGGCAGCAATCAGATATGTAAGTTCTAAGATAAATTAAAATTGTACTTTATATATGTCTGATTTTGTAATCTGTGTGCTTTCAAGGGAAAATTGGAATGTTAAGGAAATATGAAAGTTGTGGGGTTAGTGAAGGAGCCTCCTAGGATTCATAGAAACAGTAGGGTTTAAGAAGCCACTGACTGATGCCGCCACCTCCACCCCGCAAAAAAGCCATTGACTAGTTGTTGTCTGACTTTCTGAGTGTTCTGTCATTTTGTTATTACAAAATAAGATTGTAGGGTTGATGGATAGAGGAATTTTGCTGTTTGTTTTTTAAACTCCTGCTCCCTAATATTTTTCTCATTTTGTTATATAGATAGATATACTTTTCATAAGGTTCTTATAAGACACATTATTTTTAAAGTAACTTCTTCGTTTGTTATACTTGTTATACCATCAGAGCTACTTTTCCTTTGTTTGGTCTTTAATCTAGAGACTCTCAAATTTAGTTGTAAATTTTCCTAATTTACAGTGTCTCTTTAAATTTGTTAATAATCTCCTTAAAGTATTCTGGATGAATATTTTTTGGAGAGCAAGTAATAGAATCTTGGAAGCGTGACTGTTTATACTTTTTAGAAAAAGATTTTAAATTGTAGCCAAAGGTAGGATGCAGATGTTAGCTGGTTGTTGTGGCCTTTTTTGGGGGGGGAGGGTGGGATGGGGGGACCTGGATGGGAGGAGGATGTTCCCTGAACTTTAGCACTACTTTATGAAGCTGGGCAATATATAACCTGAACGGTTGCAACAGTATCCAAATGGAGTTTGTACTCCTGTGTGACTCAGGGGGCAGTATACCAGGTCAGAGTATTTGACCTACAACCATGTCGTTTGAGTAAATGCATACTTCAAATTCAAGCTAAATGTCAAATTCATTTTATGAAGGACCCTGTGCCTTTTACAGAGGCTTTACGTGGGGCTTTAGGTTCAGAATTTTTTCAGGAAAATGCTTCAGAAAAGTAAGTTAACATTATTTTCTTCCAAAGAAATTTGATTTTTCAAACCAAAAGTCTTAGTCAGTTGAAAAATCTTGTGACTTCAGACCTTGCCTTTCAAAATCAGTGTTAACTTTTGGTCTTATTTTAAGAATTGTACGCTGGATCCTAATTTTTGTCATTAGTAATAAAAGTGAGTGATCTCTTTCCCTTGGGAATTGTGAAATATTTTTAAAATCTGGTAGTTTTCTATCTCCCTGAGATCTAAAGTCATTTGTTTCCTGCCATTAAACAATTCACACAATTCACAGAATGGCATCATAAATCAAGACTTGCAATAGCTGACCCACTGCAGAGGGTATTGGGCTGTTTAATCAGACACACTCATTTAAACTTGAGTTGGCAAGCGGCAGAGCCCTTTCAATTTAGTATAAAATTTTGAAGAAGAAAAGATGCTAAATGCTTTTGAATAATGCCCAAACAGATTTTGGGGTGGATTGGGAAGGGAAGAGAGAGCTTTTCTTTAGAGTAAAAGTTCTTTTCTGTTTCTCCTAAGCATTTATTCAATACCTGACATAGCATGATTCATATTACCATTGCTTCATATAGTGCTTCAGATTTTACAGTATGTTTTTGTTTTACCGTATTTACTTCTTTAACTGTGAAATAGCTGCTCATATCTTCACTTAATCTGCATCTGTTTCCTCATCTATAAAGTTGACTCATCAATAGAAGGTGGGTACAGCTAGTATCATAGCTGAAGCTTGAGCCTAAGTTTCCTGCTTGTGTGTTTAGTGCTTATCAATAAATGCTTTTGTTTTGTGCTCATAAAAGCACATGTTCAGAAAAGCACAGTATCAAACGCCTGTAGCTCATAATTCAGCTGTAGTCTGTGTGGTTTCCTCCAGCCTTTGTGTTTATAAAATTACACATATATACATTATTAGATAATATTAGGTTAATGTGTAGTCTTTATAATGTTATTTTATGTAATGTAAATTGAGCACATTTCCATACTAATAGCCTAATTGCATCATATTTTGCTGCATGTATAGTCCATACTTTATTTAACCAGCCATCTATTTTTAGTTATTTAGATTATTTACAATTTTCCTTAAAAGTAATATGAGTGAACATCTCTATATCTGAATATTTCTTCAGGATAAATTCTCTAAAGAGGAGCTCCTGAGTCAGCTGTGAACATTTGCAAGTCCTCTGATAAAATATTAGTTTAGGTTCCTAAAGAAAGGTTATACTAATTTATGCTTTTCCAATTGCTGTGAATTGCTCTCATCAGTAAGCTTGTTGTTGATGTTGGGTCTATCACATTTAACAATTTATAAATTTACTAAGTTCTTAAACAGTTGTTTTTGAGGTGAATAAATTTGTAGCTGGTTAATAGTTTTAGAATTGATTGAATTGTTGGTATGAATCCCAAGGACCACAAAGTAACTGCAGAAACTTTGCCAACGCCTACAAAAGTGACTTACTACAAAGAGTGCTTTCTGTTGAAGGACCCAGTACTATTTTGAGTCAATCCAATGCCAACACATTTTTGCACGGATTTTTCTTTTACTCATTAATAGACTGTTTTGAAAAGAAAGGGAATTTCTTTTTGTACAAATATGACTGTACATTTTGATCTTTGAAGGATGCCATCATCCAGCAAGTTTTTTGACTTCTCAGAATTAGTCTGTGCCATCATTTGAGGTAGATGCAAAAGGTTAGCTGTGCTGATTGAAGCAAACAAAAACTGCTTCTATTTTCACACCAGTGTTTGGATAGCAATTTTAGATGAGAAAATAGATTTGAGCTACTTGCATAAGAGCTAGGAAATTATTCATGGCCTTTAAGATGAACATTAGTTGGTAATATGGTCATCAGTGTTTCCATGAAATGAGAAAGTCTAAATGTCTTAGGCATGCATTGTTTTTAGAAAGCCACTTCTCTTGGTTCTTGAGCCACAACTTTGATGTTACTATTTTTCCTCATGTACACTGAATTTAGTGAACAGTCAGTGGTTTTTGGATAACAGGGTTAATGTGTTTTGTGAAAACATTCTACACATCCATATGAATTTGTGTACAGATCATTTGAATTCAGTGAAGTCAACTAATACTAATCTATAATTGTCTTATTCTTTCATCAGAATTTCAAATTGAAAAATGGTTTGCCTGACTTTTTGTTAGTGGCTTAAGGGAGAAAAACTTCAACATTTTATTCAGGTAATTAAAACTAAAGTGAAAGGACATGGGGCAGTGTTTTTACTCTGAGTCATTATTGAAACTTCTCTGAAAACATACATAGAGCAATGTAGTCAGGGGAAAAGAAAAACTGGGAAGCCTGAAATGGAACCTTGCTTCAAAACTAGTTCATGCAGCAAATGTAATTTGTATGTGAAACAAAGTATATGTATATCTGTTAACCTTTATTTTATAAAGCAGTTTTAAATTAGGCTCCCTTTTCTTGAAGTATAACTTAGAGTCTTAGATCTTAGAAAAAGGAACTCTCAAGAGAAATTGTTCTTGTCCCCCTTTTTCCACAGGTGAGTGAACTTAAGCTTAGGTGATTTGGCCAGTGTTCTACAGCCAGTTAGTGGCAAAGAAAGCAGGGAGTGGTGTCTTCTCTAGGCTCCTTTTCCAGGCTCTTTCCTTCAACTTTCTTTTAACAGTCTTTGAGAGAAACATCTCATAGCCAGCTCTGACTTAGGGCAGACACTTTGTGCAACCCTAGGATGAGATCATGGTTTCATCCTCTTTTTTTGAGTTCTTGGATGAAAGTTTGTGTATCAGAATGTTGGTATTCTAACTTTTCAGTACAGTCACTGAATTCATTATTTACTGTTTATTTCCTGGTAGTTCCTGACAGGTGCTGTGAAGAAGACCAAGAACAAACAGACTTCAGCCCTGAGGTTTCATAGTCTGCTGGGAAAGGCACACGTTTGCACAGAAACAGTATGAAAGAGGACACACACGTTCAGTGTTGGGGAAGCAAGGAGTCACGCTTTCAGAGATGGGGTTTTTAGTAAATTGAAGCAAGTGAGGAGAAGAATGGCAAGGCTGTCCAGATTGGGGGATCAGCAAAGGCATGGACAATTCCTCAAACTGCAGTTTTATGACTAGATAGTAGTTTGGGGCTGTGGGTGGGATGGGAGGGAGGTTGAGAATTGATGTTAGAAAATAGGTTGAACAAAGTGCAAATTGTAAAAAAAGTTAATCATAGGAATGGAAGTATAACATATAAAATATAACCAATAATACTGTAATATCTTGGTATGGTAACAAAATGACTACACTTACTGTGGCAAGCATCTAGTAATGTATATAATTATTGAGTCACTATGCTGTACATCTGAAACCAATATAATATTGTGTATCAACTTTATTCCAATAAAAAAAATTAAAAAAAGGAAAATAGGTTGAGACCAAATTACTGAAGGTCACAATTGCCGTGTTAAGGAATTGGGTGTTTTATTTTTTAGTAGGAGGCTATAGAAGATGTCTTTGCTCTTGTTGATTTGGGGGGATTTGGTTTGATCATTTTTGAAGAGGCAGCACATTCAGATGATACAGAATTCAAAGGGTATTCAAAATTCAGAAGGGTGCACAGTGAGATGTCACCCTCTCACTCTTGTCTCCTGGCTGCAAAGTTCCTCTCCCAAGAGGAGTTACTATATCCTTGTGTATCCTTTTAGAGAACGTTTTTACATACATAAGTAACTAAGTGTACATACATGGAAGATATTTGACTGGCAGGGTAATATGGACATGGTAATCTTGTAAAAAAAAAAATGGAAATGATACAGAGGATGTAATAGGAGAACAGGAGGCCAAAGACTAGTTAGGAAGCTACTGACATAATTTGAGCTAGAAAGGGCTCTAAGTAGGGCAGTAGAAAGTAGTTGGGCTTCGTACACATTGCAGACATAGAGTCATCAGGACTTAAGTAATAATTGTATGAAGAAAGTGAAAGAGAAAGAGGAATTGAAGTTGATTTTGAGGTTTTTGCATCTGGAAGCTTCCATAGGTTATAGCCTGGAAGAGTAGGTGCACTGGGTTGCCATTAATTGAGTTAGCAAATGTAAGAAAAGGATCTGGTTTGGGAGTGGAAAATGGGATTGTTTGGTGCAAGAGACATTTCAGAGGCAGAATCATCTGGCTTGGGGCATGCTTGAGTCCAGCTGTCCTTTATTTAGTTGTAAGTGCTTGGCAGTGAGTGTCATTAGAATCACCTTTGCAGTCTGGTTTTTATACTTTGCTCGAAGGCCCAGGATGGGTTCCAGAGGTAATCTCACTATGTGGCAAGAATTGAGAATTGATTGGTAATCAAAAAACTACCCAAGAACCAAACCCCCGGACCTGATGGATCCATCTCTGAATTCTTCCAGACATATAGAGAAGAAATAACACCGATTCTCCTTAAAGTTTTCCAAAAAATAGAAGAGGAGGGAATACTTCCAAACTCATTCTATGAAGCCAGCATCACTCTAATACCAAAACCGGGCAAAGACCTCACCAAAAAAGAAAATTACAGACCAATATCCCTGATGAATGTAGATGCAAAAATACTCAACAAAATATTAGCAAACCGAATTCAAAAATACATCAAGAGGATCATACACCATGATCAAGTGGGATTCATCCAAGGGATGCAAGGATGGTACAACATTCGAAAATCCATCAACATCATCCACCACATCAACAAAAAGAAGAACAAAAACCACATGATCATCTCCATAGATGCTGAAAAAGCATTTGACAAAATTCAGCATCCATTCCTGATTAAAACTCTCAACAAAATGGGTATAGACGGCAAATACCTCAATATCATAAAGGCTATATATGACAAACCCACAGCTAACATCATACTTAACGGCGAGACGCTGAAAGCTTTTCATCTAAGATCGGGAACAAGACAGGGATGCCCACTCTCTCCACTGTTATTCAACATAGTACTGGAGGTCCTAGCCACAGCAATCAGACAAAACAAAGACATACAAGGCATCCAGATTGGTAAAGAAAAAGTCAAATTGTCACTATTTGCAGATGACATGATACTGTACATAAAAAACCCTAAAGACTCCATTCCAAAACTACTAGAACTAATATCTGAATTCAGCAAAGTTGCAGGATACAAAATTAACACACAGAAATCTGTTGCTTTCCTATACACTAATGATGAACTAACAGAAAGAGAAATCAGAAAAACAATTCCATTCACAATTGCATCAAAAGAATAAAATACCTAGGAATAAACCTAACGAAGGAAGTGAAAGACCTGTACTCTGAAAACTACAAGACACTCCTAAGAGAAATTAACGAGGACACTAACAAATGGAAATGCATCCCATGCTCTTGGCTAGGAAGAATAAATATTGTCAAAATGGCTATACTACCTAAAGCAATCTACAGATTCAATGCAATCCCTATCAAACTACCAACAGCTTTCTTCAATGAACTGAAACAAATAATTCTAAAATTCATATGGAACCACAAAAGACCCCGAATAGCCAAAGCAATCCTGAGAAGGAGGAATAAAACAGGGGGAATTACACTCCCTGACTTCAAGCTCTACTACAAAGCCACAGTAATCAAGACAATTTGGTATTGGCACAAAAACAGACCCACAGACCAGTGGAACAGAATAGAAAACCCAAACATTAACCCAAACATATACAGTCAATTAATATTTGATAAAGGAGCCTTGGATATACAATGGGGAGATGACAGCCTCTTCAGCAGCTGGTGTTGGAAAAACTGGACAGCTACATGTAAGAGAATGAAACTGGACTACTGTCTAGCCCCATACACAAAGGTAAACTCAAGGTGGATCAAAGACCTGAATGTAAGTCATGAAACCATAAAACTCTTAGAAAAAAACATAGGCAAAAATCTCTTGGACATAAACATGAGCGACTTCTTCATGAACATATCTCCCCGGGCAAGGGAAACAAAAGCAAAAATGAACAAGTGGGACTATATCAAGCTGAAAAGCTTCTGTACAGCAAAGGACACCATCAGTAGAACAAAAAGACATCCTACAGTATGGGAGAATATATTCATAAAAAACGTATCTGATAAAGGGTTGACATCCAAAATATATAAAGAACTCATGCATCTTAACAAACAGAAAGCAAATAATCCAATTAAGAAATGGGCAGACGATATGAAATAGACACTTCTCCGAAGAAGAAATTCAGATGGCCAACAGGCACATGAAAAGATGCTCCACATCGCTAATCATCAGAGAAATGCAGATTAAAACCACAATGAGATATCACCTCACACCAGTGAGGATGGCCAACATCCAAAACACAAACAACAACAAATGTTGGCGAGGATGTGGAGAAAAGGGAACCCTCCTACACTGCTGGTGGGACTGCAAATTAGTTCAACCATTGTGGAAAGCAGTATGGAGGTTCCTCAAAAAACTCAAAATAGAAATACCATTTGACCCAGGAATTCCACTCCTAGGAATTTACCCTAAGAATGCAGCAGCCCAATTTGAAAAGGACAGATGCACCCCTATGTTTACTGCAGCACTATTTACAATAGCCAAGAAATGGAAGCAACCTAAGTGTCCATCAGTAGATGAATGGATCAAGAAGATGTGGTACATATACACAATGGAATATTATTCAGCCATAAGAAGAAAACAGATCCTACCATTTGCAACAACGTGGATGGGGCTAGAGGGTATTATGCTCAGTGAAATAAGCCAAGCTGAAAAAAACAAGTATCAAATGATTTCACTCATATGTGGAGTATAAGAACAAAGAAAAAATACTGAAGGAACAAAACAGCAGCAGACTCACAGAACCCGAGAACGGACTAATAGTTACCAAAGGGAAAGGGACTGGGGAAAATGGGTGGGAAGGGAGGGATAAGAGGGAAAAGGGGCATTACGATTAGCAGATGTAATGTTGGGGGGGCACGGGGAGGGCAGTACAACTCAGAGAAGACAAGTAGTGATTCTATAGCATCTCACTACGCTGATGGACAGTGACTGTAATGGGGTTGGTGGGGGGACCTGATGAAGGGGTAGTTCAATAACCATAATATTGCACATGTAATTGTAGATTAATGATAATAAAATAAATTATATTAAAAAAAAAGAATTGAGAATTGTTGTGCTGATATGGGGCCAGCATCCAGAAATGAAAAGAGTGTGAAAGAGATTCAGCCCTGCAGGAAGTCAAAATATGGGCAGGGAGAAAGGAGACAGGAAAACCTGATAGAGGCACTGTGATTGTTGTAGTGACCTAAGGAAATGGTTAGGACCTTTATGTATTACTAGTTGTTGTAAGATTTCTCATATAATATGAGAAGTTTCTAAGGCTGCACCCTAGCACATAGTAGGTGGCAGGCATTTAAGGGATATTTGTTAAATAAGGTTACTTCAGAGTCACTTCTGGAAAAGAAGTCAATTCTTCAAAGTGCAGGTGAAAATTTTTCCTTCTGTGTTTTTGGAGACAAATAATGTGTTTGTTCCTTAGTGCTTGAAAATGTTACTGTTAAATATTTAATGGAATATTGAATGGTGGTGGATATGTGACCAGAAAAGCTCAATGGACCACTCATCTTTTATACATTATGTGTGAGTGGGAATTGTCTTTTGTTTTTGACCACAGACCAGTGTTTGTGGAGCTTGCAGCCCTCAAACACCAAAGACTTCTTTTTTCTGATTGCTGCAGGCTAGACTGGTCTGTGTGCTATTATTTGATCTTTCTTAATGAGAGGCATAACTCTCATTTATTGCATGTCTGGTGTAAACTGAGCACTATGGCAGGCACTCTTTAACACATTATTCCTGGTTCCTCACACCAGCCCTGTGATGTCCAGGATATTATTCCCATTTACAGGTGAAGATATTGAGGCTCAGAGAGCTACCCAAGCACATCCTTAGTACCCTTCATCCTAGCCCTGGAGCTGGAATTTGAACCCAGATCTCACTCCAAAGCCTGTGCCCCATTATGTATACATTGACTTTCAATCAGAAATGATAATTTAAAACTTTAACTTAGATGATCTTTGCTAAATCTGAATACTACTTAGTTATTTGGGCAAAGCCCCTTAATTAAAGAAAATAAATGCCTTAGTGAGCCTTGTTGAACTAGTCAGTAGGCCACAAGGTCTTTCTTTGGAGGCTTCAGGCCAGCCCTTTCCTTCCCAGGACTTCCCAAGTGCCTTAGCTTCTACGGTGAATTGTTTGGACGGGTTGCTGGTGAGGTGTTCCTGACAGAGGTGTAATAGGCCTTTACCTGGAGGTTAGGTTTCTCGAGCTCTAACCTCCCTTTATTACTTGGACTTATCCATATCAGTCAGAGTCATAGGGAAGTGCCCGAAATGCTTCTCTCTTCCCCCTCCTCCCTCACAGCTCATATTTTCATCCTTCAAGGCTCATATAAGACAGTTCTTTTCTCCATTAATACTTTTCTGATTTCCTTCAGCTGGATGTAATCACATCTTCCTTGCTTTTGCTTTTAGTGGTATATGTTTATTTTGTTTTATTATACTTCTTAAACCTCTCCAAACACCCCTCCCCTACCAGTCACCACCACTTGATTTTAATTTCCCATGGCAGGAAATCTATATATGTAAATCCCTTCAGCTCCCTTTCACCACAGTACCTTGCATATAGAAAATGTTCAGTAAAATGTGTTGAATAAGTGTAATATTGAATGTAAGTGCAAAATGTAATTCTAACTGGATTTGTATACATAGGTTTTGTCATCCATCCCATAAAGGTAATATGTACTCCCTACTGAAAAATGGGAAAGTATGGAAAATAAAATTACTTGTTCTACTACTCAAAAATCATTACTTAATTGAACAATATGTAGGGAAAAAATATAGTGTTCAGAAACTAAGGGACAGTTCTTTACTTGACAGGCTTATTCAAAGGAATTATGTTCTCGTTAAAAAAGTGTTTGTACCAGGGCTTCATGTGACTCTTGGCCTCTCTCAGAGGGTGGTATTTTAGTAAAGGCCAGCTCTTATTTTTATAGAGGGGTGAAGAAAGCAGGGGATAAATAGTATCCTCTTTGGGGTTAGTTCAAGGATATATGGCTTGTCATAAATCTTAGATTAAACTTTAAGGCCAGAATTTTAGATCTAGTCTCCTATAAACAGAAGGAAATCTTTTCTCTTAGCCTTAAGGGCCAATACAAGTAGGCACATATCAGATAGCTGGACTTTAATTGCTGTTATTTTCTTATTTAAACATTATTATTAGGCATTTATATAACATTTCCTAATACCTAGAAACTAACAGAAGCCTCAGCTTTAATAGAAGCCTTTAATTCTCTAGCATACTAAGGGCCCTATCCTTTCAGTTCATCATTTACAATAGGTATGAACCCCGGATGATTTGTCTTTTGCTTCCTCCTGTCCAGAGGCATTGCTGTTTAGTATTTGAGAAAGACACTGTTGTAGCTCAGAAAGGAGTGAAGTAACCTTTTCTTTGACTCACCTTCAGCTCTGTAAGGTCCCCAAAGTCCCCAAGCCACTGTTGAGCTAAACATTCCATGTTAAGTATTTGGTATTTAAACAAGAGCTAAAGTTAGAGGAAGAACATTTTTATTTTTAAAAGGTTGACTTTGAGTTTCTTTGCCTTCACATTATTGTTCCTAATCTTCTTTTCAGCATTTTTCATTGCTTTTTAAGACAAAGCAACTGCCCAGAATAGTCTGGAAATTACCATCTCTAGTTCATAATGAAGTATTCTGGACAGTAGATAAGAGTTTATGTTAATTTGATTAATTATTAAGTAATGTCACATTTACTAAACTAGAAAGAAATAACTGTTTCGTTTGGGAATTCTAAAACATAAAATGGACCAACTTATTCCTGCTTTGAGTCCTTATTTGGATTTTGTTAACTTCCCTGGACAGTTCCACTTCTTTTAGCCGAATTTGAGTTTTGCTTATAGGTACCATTTTCACACATTTCATCACAGGGTTGAACCTTTCTCCTTTCCATCCTTTCAGCTTTGTTGTCTTAGTTGTTCCGTTTAGAGCTTTTGAATTCTTGATGTAGACTTGGTCCATGGAGAATCAGAAGATGCAGGTTTCATTGTGATTAATGCAGAGTAGTTGCTTCAAGGAAATTTCTTGCAAAGGGAATATGTATCACTTGCTTGTTAAAGCAGGAAGAACATCATAATCTATATAATTTCTCCTCTACAGAACTGAAAGGATTATTAGAGCAAATTGTACTTTTCTGAGTATCAACTGTTGGATATATTTTGTCAGTAATCCTGCTTCTTACTCTCTTTGGGATAATTATTTGCAGATACAACATTGCACAGTCCTGAATCACAGGGGAGTGTTCTTAATGCCCAAATAGTTGAGGCTTCAGAAATGTTGATACAAATGTGATCTGTTCTATTTGATAAAAATTGAGTTTATTTTCCAAACTCACTTTTCTCTAGTTACAATGCTTCATGTTGTGATGCCTCTGGACAAATAAGATTGTCTCTGAGAACACTAGATTATCGTGTTTTAAGAAGGGCCTCAGCATCTGAGAAGCCAGCTGTAGCACTGCAACAAATACTACCTAGCCCAGTACCTCATTAGATGAACACTCACTGCAGAAAGTATAAAACCAGATATCCTTATCCTTTCTTATTTATTCAACTTTGTGATCCAGCCAGATTCTTAAGGCAGTTGCTCTTCTGGAGTTTCAGTTCACTATCAAGTACCCATCCTATTAGATAGGAGATGTGTTTCGCTGATGGAAAAACAATACCTATAGAATTGTTTGCTTCATTAGAGTATGAGGCTCCATGTAAAATGCCACAATCATCAAAGATGCAAGGAATAAGTTAATACCTTTGGGTATTTGAAATTCTGCCATAGTCTATTTTTGGATAAAGTAAAATTGCTGAATTTTTCTTTCCTGATGCTTATATTAAAATTGAAATTTGGTATTTATTCTCTGGGCATCCGTTTCATCTGGAAACTAACTAATTGTATGTTAGTCTGAAGGTGAGTATAGTAGGAAGGGCTTAAGTAGAGTGGCAGCTTCATGTTGATGGCTGATGATGGAGGGCACGGCTGAAGAGACTCATACTGATGGTGGTTTAGTTCAAAGTCTTTTTCAAGGTGAGCTGTTTGCAGCTACACAGTTAAGATGACTGTATGTAATTTGAAAGATAGAATTTTTAAGCTTCCATAATTCGGTTTACTTCTGTTTACTTACCAAACCTTTTCCTTTGAACTTTTGGCCTAAAACAAAGCTATTAAGTAAAATTCTGAGTTTAATAAAAAGCTTAGTGGTTTTTTAAAGTACAGCAGAATTTTGTTTAAATATGGTTAAAACTAAGCAAAGATAAAAATGTGTTAATTAGAAAAATGAGAATTGACTGTTACTTAAAGAATTTTTTTCTTATAAAAGGATACATTTGAATCATGGGAGACAAACCAGGATTTTTCTTTCTCCTCACTACTTTAGAAAAACTATCTATGGAAAACTTCATAAAGTATTACATTAAAGTTGTAAATATGGTAAATATTTTCTAGTTGATTATTTCCTCCTTCATAAAACTGACATTTCTATATAATAGTACAACCGAAGGAATTTTCTTTGCTCTATAGTCTTCTCTCAGCCTTTTGCTCAGCTATTACAGATATGTAGACATTACCTTAATCTGACAATGGTTTTAATTGGATTTGGAGTCAAAGGAGACACTTAAGCTAGACATGTGCTAACAGAACGTTATTAATGGAGACATAAGGTGATTACAGTGAATTAAAGGAAATAGCTTCTAATTCAGTGTAAACTCTTTATCTTGGCATTCAAAGTCTTTGCATTTTATGAACTTAGTACACCTTTTCAGTTTGACCTCTCTTCATCTCTAAAGAAGTTGAATCAAACTGGATTACTTGGCTGTTGCTTAATCAGTTATCATATCTGTGATTGTAATTTGATGCCAAGAGTAAGATGCAGTTCACAAATGAGCTGTTTGGCCAGGAATTCTCACTCCTAAAATAAGATCCTCTCTTAACTCCTTGAGCTTAGTACTCTGTATCCTCTCCCTAAGCATCTCATCCACCCCTGTGATGTCAATTCCAGATCTCTGTCAAAGATATGGCACTGATTGCCTTCACAGCTGCTGACTTACAGTTCTTGATTTCATACAGAACATTTCCATAAAAATGCCCTGCTTACACTTGAAACTCAGCATACCTGAGACAGAATTTAATATCTTCAAAGAGTATTTCCACCTCTTTCCCAACCAGGGAATCATCTAATCAACATTCATTCCTGAAATCCAGAACCCTACTGATATAAAATGTATTGATAGTAGAGTCTAAATGTCTTTTTGTATTCATTCCTTTGTATTTCCATTGATTGTCTATTTTACTTATTACCTTTAACCTGAACTCTAACCTCTCCTAACCTATTTTCTCCACTGCTATCAGATTTATTTTTTTGAAAATATAGATTGGGTTATATCACTTCCACCCAGAAAACTTGATGACTTTTTTTTAAAGTGTCATTAATATACAATTTCATGTTGGTTTCAGATGTATATCACAGTAGTTCAACAGTCCCCGTAATCAACTTATATTGTGATTGTGAATTATTGTGCCCCTTTATCCACCCACCTCCTGCACCTGTCCCAGCCCCTCCCCCCGGTAACCACTAGGCACTTCTCAGTGTCTGTGAGTCTGCTGCTGTTTTGTTTTGTTTTTATAGTCCACAAATAAATGAAATTATATGGTATTTGTCTTTCTCCGCCTGGCCTTGATGACTTATTGTCTATAGCACTCCTACAGAGTAGAAATATACTGTAAACTATGTATGCAATCTTAAATTTTCTAGGAGCTATATTTTAAAAAGTAAAATGAAACAAAATGTGAATTTCAGTTACAGTTGACCCTTGAACATCATGGGTTTGAACTGCGTGGATCCACTTATATGTGGATTTTTTTCAGTAAATATAGTATTGGAAACTTTTTGGGACATTTGTGACATAATTTGAAAAAACAATTTTTCTCTAACTTCATTGTAAAAATACAGCATATAATACAGATAGCATTAAAAATTTGTTAATCAGCTGTTTATGTTATCAGTAAGGCCTCCTGTCAGCAGTAGGCTATTAGTAGTTGTTTTGCAGGGGGGGAGTCAGACGTTATATTCATATTTTCAGCTACACAGGGGTGGGGTAGGCACCCCAACTCCTGCACTGTTCAAGGGCCAGCAGTAATATATTTATTTAACCTAATACATCTAAACCATTTTAATATAAAAAACTATTACCAAGATATTTTACAGTATTTTTGGTACAACATTTTTGGAATCCAGAGTCTGTTTTACATTTAACAGCGCATCTCAATCCAAACGAGCCACATTTCAAACTCAATAACCACCACACATGGCTGCACCTCCCTTATTGGACAGTGCAAGTCTATAGCATCAAGTTGAAAGTTCTTGGGTTGTAATTCTGGACCTTCTACAGCTTCAGCTCCTGCTCTGTGTTTTTCAATTTCTCTCCCCTTACCCAAGCCCCACCCTTAAATACTAGTCTGCTATTATTTTCCTTCCATTACTATTCCAATGCCCGTGGAAATCTGACTTACCTTCCAGGTAAATCTGACTTACTTCCTAAGCAAAAGCTTGTTCCGCTCTCATAGTGCCCCAAAGCATTAACCACTTGCTCTTGACCCTCCTGACAGCATTAATGGGGAACCGTTTGTCTAGTTCCTGTGAGTTAGTAGTCCCCTGGAGGATGAACTTACCAGAAACAGGACATGTCTCCCAGAGCCCTCTTATTTCTTCACTGTGGCCTCCATTTGCTCTTAGGGATATTCTTATCCTCTGCTGTTTGATATCTTTGGGATCTTAAGCAGTCTCTGTTTTAACAGTTATTTTCTTTACCTTTGAAATCTATTTTAAATGAAATTTCCCTTTATATCTGGATTAATTCCACTTTTAAAAGGTGTTTCTCTTTGTGGAAGCTTTTGCTTGTGCAAGAGAGGAAATACTCATTTCCTTGTAGAAGTAACTGCCTAATGTGAATTAAACTAGATTTCAAATGTATGTGTGGTAGGTAATTCTGGTTTTAGCCTGATCTAATCCTAAAATGACTCTATTATAGAACTTGTTCTTTGTAAGTAAATTGTATTTGTATACTAAGGCTTTTCCCCCCACAGGTTTATTGAAAAGTTTATATGCTTTTTTAATCTTGTTTTTCCCCTAAAGAGATTTGGCCAGTGGAGTTTTGCCGGGGATCTTTTTCCCATTTAAAAGTAAACAGGTGTCTGAAAGGTTGTGCTCTATTCTGGGAGAAATCTGATTAATGTTGAAGGTCTGTGTCAGGCCAGACTCTATAACCTGCTGACAGCTTTTTTAGTGAATGCCAGGATCAACTCTCAACGTTATCTCAGATTTTAATGGTTTTTTTGTGAAGGGCATTTGTAGATGAAATCAGTTTATATTTAAAGTTAATTGTGGCTCCTAGAGACTGGTTTAAAAGAAATTCTTTCCGTGGGCAGGCAGTAGTTTGAAAAGAATGAATGATTCATCAGATGGATTTGCAAGGATTTCAATTGCATTCTGTTTTCACACAAATTGTTGTGTTAAATTGGTGATGAAATCTTGCCCTAGTGAAATAAGAATTCCTTTAAAGAAGTTACTATCAAACTATCCTAAATTCTCTTAAGAATTTCTAAATATCCTCACAACTGCTTGAAAAACACAGAAAAAGGTGATATTTCTTCCTGGTAGAGTAGATCTCAGTCATCCCTGATGCTTCTCTTTCTCCCATGACCACTGCCCCCATCCAGTCCACCTTTAAGTCCTTTTGTTTCGCTGGATCCCAAATCCCCGTGCTCTGACTGCACTGCCACCATTTCACAATTGAGCTACTGAGACAGATTCCTGACTCTTCCCCTTTTCCTGCTCTTGGTCTGTGCACAACAAGCAAAAGGATATTTTTTTTATAACTATCATCATTACCATTTAAACTTTGTGTAATGGAAATCTCAAATATATCTCCAAGTAGAAAGATGAGTGTACCTCTCCTTCAACTTCAGTTATCCATTCATGGCTGCCAGTCCACCACTCCACCTCCCTGTTGTTGTTTGTTTGTTTATTTTTACTTGGTTCAATTTTTTGTTATTAATGTACAATTACATGAGCAACATTATGGTTACTAGAATCCCCCTATTGAGTCCCCACCACATACCCCATTACAGTCACTGTCCATCAGCATAGTAAGATGCTATAGAATCACTACTTGTCTTCTCTGGGTTGTACAGCCCTCCCCAGGCACCCCACCTATATTATGTCTGCTAATCGTAATGCCCCCTTTTTTCCCCTTATCCCTCCCTTCCCACCCATCCTCCCCAGTCCCTTTCCCTTTGGTAACTGTTAGTCCATTCTTGGGTTCTGTGAGTCTGCTGCTGTTTTGTTCCTTCAGTTTTTTTCTTTGTTCTTATACTCCACAGATGAGTGAAATCATTTGATACTTGTCTTTTTCTGCCTGGCGTATTTCACTGAGCATAATCCACGTTGTTGCAAATGGTAGAATTTGCTTCTTTCTTACGGTTGAATAGTATTCCATTGTGTATATGTACCACATCTTTATCCATTCATCTGTAGCATCAGCACTTTTTTAAAAAAATCAATTTTCATTCTTATAAAATAGAGATTAATAACACAAAAACCTCTATACAAAGAAATCCTGCTGAAATTGAACTTTTAACCAGTAGTCAGTGCCACCCTATGGTAGCCCACATGTTTATCATCAATATATGAAAGATAAAATTCTAAGTAGAGAATGAGTATTCATGTATAATACATTAACTTTGAGCATCTTTTATTCTGAATTTCAGGGTAAATATATGTACTAGTATATAGTAAAGATAACTATTAGGAAGTAACAAAGTGAGAATTCCTGAGAAGTTGGTTAGAACATCCTTGAAATGTATTTAATTTTTTTAATTTTTAATTTTTAAAATTTTTTAGGGGTTGCAGATGGTGTAGGAGGATGGAGAGACTATGGAGTTGATCCATCTCAGTTCTCAGGGACTTTAATGCGGACCTGTGAACGGTTAGTAAAAGAAGGACGGTTCGTCCCAAGTAACCCCATTGGAATCCTCACCACAAGCTACTGTGAGTTGCTGCAAAATAAAGTACCTTTGCTTGGTAAGTAGATATCCTGTGTGCTTTCCTCTCTAAAGAAGTTCAGGTGACAGTTAATAACAAACCAAGAAGATAACTTACCAGCCCAGCTTTTTTTCTGAAGCTCTTCCTATTAAGCAGATTTTGATAGAGAGCCGTGAGCTCAAACAGAATACTTACTACTGCTTGGAGGGGATGCAAATAGGCACAGCCACTTTGGAATACAATTTGGAATTACAGAATAAAGTTAAAACATAAGCAGATAGTATGCCGCAGCAGTTCTATTTCTAAGTCTATACTGTAGACTAGAGAAACTAGCACATCTTTGTATCAAGAGATAGGTACAAGAATGTTCATATAACATGTATATAATGGCAGAAAACTGGGAGCAATCTAAAAGTTCATATATAGTTGAAAAACACATTTTGAAAAGGAACAATTTAAAGCAACTCAGGAACATGTTGAGGGAAAAGAGGACATTGTAGAATACCACCTGTCTGACTCCATGTATTTTAAGTTCAAAAACATAAAAACTGTATTGTTTAGAGATTCTAAAATATGATAAAAGAAGAAAGAAGAGCAAGTGGTTTTATAATTCAGAATAGTGGTTTTCTCCAAGAAAGGAAGGAAGAGTATGGGATCTGGCATGTAAAATTCAGTTCATTACCTATGGGGAGTTCAAGTTGCAGATAGGCATCCCAGACTGCTAGCAGTGAGCTTAGTCCCTGAAGTTGCATGGCACACAATAGGTTCCTGTTAATCTTGTACTAGAAAACTACAAATATCTAGTGTTTGTTTATCTGGTATGCTAATGCAGCATCCTTTGGCCATGCTTCTACATTTGTTTATTAAATGGTTTCCTGGGAACTTACCAGCCTTCTAAGCAGGCTCTCAAAGGGTGTTATTAAGTTTCTGCTAATTGCCCGCATCTTTTTGATTACTAGAAGGTTTCCCCTCCCAGTCACCATCCACATTTAAAATCGGCCTCTGTTCAATGTTAATGGAGATCTCCATTTTGTAGAATCTTGCCTTCAGTTTCAATCCTTTGTAAGAAGGGGTTCTTGTTATCATACTGCCGTCCTCTATCTTCTCTGTGCTGTGACTAACCAGCCTGTTTTCCTTCTAAGTGAAGAGAAACCTTGTCTTTAGGTTTCAATATCCCAGTGTGTCTCAATCCACTATTTTGGACAAGCAATCTGGAGCTTGCCTGGCACAGTGAAACATTCTAGATTCTATTTCTAGCACCTGTCAACTTGCTGTATGACTTGGGACAAACTACTTAACCTCTGACCCCTCCTTCATGTTAAATGGATAGATCTTTTTTTGTGTGTGTGAAAAGGAATGACTCAAAGCTTCATGCAATACTCAAAAACAGGTTGAAGGAAAAAGGACATTGCAGAATACCATCTAGTAGTCTACCAGCTAACAGAGAGCCTCGACAGAGATTCCATGGGCCCCACTCTGCATGTTCCCATGAGTCCTCTGCTGATGCTCCCCAGCTGTTTACTGTGACTTAGAATAAGAAGTTACAAAACAAACTCTGATTTTGCACTTTGAAAGCTTTGTTTTTTGCTATATTTCTTCCTTATCCCTATTTCCTTTCCTACTCACCCTCATGTAACTGAGTGACCTTAAATTTAGAGGTTTTTTTACGTGGAATATTATACTTACTTTTTCTCCTAAAAGATGTAATGAAATAATCCTTCCTTACAATGTTTGACACATACATACTTCTCTCTCATCTAATCTATACATCTCTAAGATGTTTGTAATTAAACTCAAGCATATTTCCCAAATATGGGCTTCTGAGTTTTATTGACCTCAGATACAATTGCAAATAATGATAACTTTACAAGATTAAGTAATCCTTTTTCTTTTTTTAATTCAGCAACTGCTAAAAAATCCATACCAATTCCAATATAAAGGGAAAGCTGATAGCCATATCACTTATTTCTTGAGAATTTCTAGCTGCTTTTAGATTTAGATAGGCATCGTGGGCTAATTGTTGACATGTATTTCTTCAGAAATCTGTAAGTGGATTTAGGTCTTATGAAGTATATTTTAAGAATTTGAAGGGTCCATCCTAATGAGGTTATCCCTTTCTCTCTGCTACTCAAAAAGCTTAGTAGTAGTTTATAAAATAAAGAGCCAGATGATAAAAATATTTCACTTTTACTATAAGGGATTTGCTTGGGTGCCTGTCTGGATTGGTCAGTCGCCTGAACACCTGATGCTGTTGTTCTCAGCACTTCTTTTTTTCTTTGCCTGCTTGCTGCTCTCTAAACACATAAGAATGGTGAGCTTCTCTCCCAGTATTGGGTTGTCAGGGCTTGAGCCATGTGCACATATCAGTAATTTGAAGAGGCAGAGGAGTGGTATACACTCCAAGCCCAGATAATTGTGTAAGGCGAGGCTTCCCTTCCTTGGTTCTGCTTTGCATATTAAAGCTCTGTCACTCATGAGGACCATTTTGATTCTAACTCTGTAGGTTACTGCCACGAGGATAGCAAAATCATAGCCTGGCTTTGTCAGTGTGAAATAATGAGTCAACATGAGTCCTTCCTGCAGCAGAATTTTCAAGGCCGTGCTACTTATCTGTCATTTTTCATTCTCAGATTAATCCCACCAGTTTTCAGAATATCTTTTGTGTGGTGATTCTATTAATAATAAATGATTGGAGTTTTTGTGCATTGAGTTAGGAAGGAAGGGTAATTGTGATCTCAGCTCTAATACAAGCTGTGAAGTAGGTAATCTGACAGCACTGCCAATTAGTTACAGCACCCGTGTTTTTCTCTTCTTTGACCATTAACAAATGGGGAGTAGATAGTTTAGCATTAGAGTGTCAGGTTAGTACCCATGTATGTACTGTAGATAACAAGGAAATATAATTTCTGGACATTACCATGAGACAAGTGCTTAAATTTAAGTGTTTTTTTCATTTTATTATTTTATATATACATATATATTTCATTTATACATTTTAATTAAGGAAAAAAACAAAAATTACCCATAATCCCACTAAGAAGACTATTAATATTTAAGTAATATTATGCACCCTGATTTTTTTTCTATGCATGTTTTCCATAAGGTCATGATAACCAGAATTTAATCTGCTGTGTGCTCACAGAAGCTGCATGAAGTAGGTTCATAGGTACTTTTATTCCCGTTTTCTTAGGAAGAAACTTACGGCCTAGAGAGAATAAATGACTTGCCCACAGTCACACAACTGGAAAATAATGGACCACTGGGATTTAACACATCTGGTTCCACACCCAGTTTATTTTTCATTTTGGGTAGGGGTAGGGGGATAAAGTTGATACACAATATTATATTGGTTTCACATGCACAACATAGTGACTTGATAATTATATACATTACTAGATGATTACCAGAGTAAGTGCATTTCATTTTACTTTTTAACTGCTGTTTAGTAGTTTAGACTTTACCTACTATTGCTTTTCTAAAAAAATTAGAGTAAATTTCAGTCTTTTTGATGTACAGTTAAGTTTGAGATCACTTTTTTTTAAGGAAACTTTGATACTAGCTTGTAATCTAGTTTCAAGTAAGTTGTCTTTCATTTTCAAATGTATTTCTGTAACAATTTTAGTGACTATCAAACTTACAATGTTATAAGTGTTTGACACGATTTAACTAATTTTATCTTCACAGACCATTCTATAAGGTATTTATTGTGATCCCTATTTTTGTAGGTGAGGAAACTGAGGCACAGATTGGTTAAATAATTTGCCCCAGATAACACGGCTCGTAAGTGGCAGAGCCAGCATTCACTCAGGCCACCTGGCTCGAGAGTCTGTACTCCTAAGTATTATGGGATAGCACATAGAATTCACTTTAATTTATTTAACCAATTTATTCATTTTATTTTTTTATTGAAGTATAGTTGATATAAAATATTATATTGGTTTCAGGTGTGCACCATAGTGATTCAATAATTATGTACATTACAAAATGCTCACCATGGTAAGTGTGTTTGCCATCTGTCAACATACAAAGATATTGCAATATTATTGACTATATTCCTATGCTGTACTTTTCATCCCCATGACTTATTTTATAATTAGAAGTTTGCACCTTTTTATGACCTTCACCTATTTCACCAATCCTCCCTCTCCTGCCAATCCTTTAATTTTAGATACTGAAGTTGTTTCTAGTTCTTCCTGATCTTAAATAGTGTTTTTATACTAGTCTTGTTTGTATCTCTGAATGTTTTCTTAGGACAAATTCTCACAAATAGAATTGCTAGATCAAGGGCTGTGCACATTTTTCAGGGCTTTATTGCCTTTTAGAAAGGCTGTTTAGTTTTCCTCTCTCACCATGGAATGAAAGTGACCTTGTTCCCTGCATTCTTGCCAACACCATGCATTATTCTCCTACGACTCTTAAATTCATAGGCAAAATGGTTACTAGTGTGATAATCATTTCTTCAAATATTTACAGACCATTTACGTCTTGGTGAACTGTAGAGGTTTAAATTTTAGTATGTGAAAGTGATCTTACTAGTTGTTCGATCAGCCTCTCAGTCTGGGGAACGTCACACAAGTTGTGTGTACAAAGGTACATGGGAGCTTTTTGCTCTCTTTGGGATGTGGTCTCTTCTCTCTGAACATTAGTAGTCTCTGTAAAGTGAACCAGTTGATTCCTGGTTACCTGGGAAAATTGGTCTTGTTACTTCATAGTGAGTCAGTCTCCAGTAAAAGTTCTTCATGACCTCAACAGATGGAAATCTGGTTTAAAATTATAGGTATGTGCCCTGTCTTAAATGTTAGTGAATTTTGTTGGAGAAGGCTTTCTGCCAATAACTAATAAGAAATGTCAGGGAAATGTAACATTTTTATTCTGGCATTTTAAGTATTAAAATTTAATATCTCAGTAATGTGCTTTTGAGCAGTTGGCATAGATTAGCCCTATTGAAATAAAATACTATGGTTAAATACCAGCCATATTTATCATTTTCTATCTCTGCAAATGAAAGAATTCAGATCTTAGTGGCTCACTTACTATGTATAATATAAATCCCTTTTCCTGTCCCCATCATGTTGACCCTGATGAGGTTACTCTTGACATTTGTTGGAGATAAGGAGCATATCTACAAAAGGTCCTATTTAGGCAAAGGAGGTTCAAATTATGGCATGTTGCTCTTTGGGGTGATACTATAAAAATGTGTATGCAAAAGCAGCCTAGGAAGAGAAAATAAATGAAGATTATTTTTGTTTCTAGGTAGCAGTACTGCCTGCATTGTGGTGCTGGACAGAACTAGCCACCGCTTACACACGGCAAATCTGGGTGATTCAGGCTTTCTGGTTGTGAGGGGTGGCGAAGTTGTGCACAGATCAGATGAGCAGCAGCATTACTTCAACACTCCATTCCAACTCTCAATCGCACCACCTGAGGCTGAGGGAGTCGTCCTGAGTGACAGGTAACCTCTCCTCTTGGCCATTAAGTGTGAGCAGGACATGGCTTACCCACAGGTTCCTTCCCATTCCCCTTAAACATTCTCATGTGGAAAAAAAGAGCCATATCGAGAATGTTATCAGGAGGACCTTTTTAGTTTGACTTTGAAAGATATTTTGCTTGAACTTGACATTGCAGCCAAGTTGAATTCTGATAAACACCCAGCAGTTTGACAAGACTATGAAAATAGTACTTCAAGCTTACAGAGTGTCAGGTTTTCATACCAAGACCACATGGTACATACAGTTGTATTTGTTAAATTGTGCTGAGAAACGAGTCATTGTTCATGCGTGCCACTGCCTGTGCAAGATTTTGCATACGCTGTTAAGGAAGAGCTCAAACAGATGTTTGCTTTATTTACCAGAATAACTTCCAAATCTCAGGGCCTCCTATTATATGCATCAAAAAGAAATTGCAGTCTGTGTGAAACCTGTGAGGGCAAAGTTAACCTGCAGGAAATGGAGTCAAAGTAGTTTTGGTACATTCTGTGATGATGCTGTTGACATTCTTCTGATGCCTTCTCTCAGCTTATTTTTAAATTGTATAGGACCTTCCAAAATAACTGTACGTTTTTAATCAATGTTTGCAGTTTATCTTTCCTACGATCAGAATAAGGCTAAGACAATCTCAGATTTCATTGCCTTTAACAACCTGACAGGGCCTGGCACAAACGTTGTTGGTAATTCATAAATGTTAAATGGGTAATGAACCTTTTGTAAAAAGAGCATTCTAGCAACTGCATGTTGACTCTACTTAACAGTTCTTAGTAAGCCAGATCATAAGTCCAAACTAAGATAAAATGATTATTACTGCCATCTTTTAAACTTGAATGAATGTATTATATAATTAGGTATTCAGCATTGCTTATCTAAAATCTGTTGCTAACTCCTAGAGAAAAGGTAACATTTGTTACTTTTGGATTACCATAATTGGAAGAATATTTGATTATGGACCTTTCTAGAATTGGATGTAATACACATTAATATTAGCTATATTTGAGTGGGGAGAACTCAAAATACCAAGGCCTTGGTAGAGCTCAGCTAACAGTTTTTGGAGGACACTGTTTTAGTTTTCCTTGATTTATTCTTGTTTTAGCTTCTAAATGCTGGAGCGGCCCTGCTCTATCTCACACGCTTTTTTTTTTTTTTGGTATCATTAATCTATAATTACATGTGCAATATTATGGTTATTAAACTACCCCCTTCATCAGGTCTCCCCCACCAACATCATTACAGTCACCATCACACGCTATCTTTTGGACAGTCTGGTTAGGGCAGCACTTAGCTTGGCGTGCTAGTGAGGTGAAGGTTCCTTCCCCAGGAGCCCAGAGACAGCTTGCTAGCATGTGATTTTAGCTCGTGTTTCAGTGCAGTCAAAAGTTTCCAGCAGCACAGTATGTTCAATCAAAATGGGCAGAATGCAGCTGGCGGAACACCAAGCTCATGGGTGGGAGTATTGGGAGAAGAGGATGAACTGTCCAATGGTAACGAGTCTCTCACAGGCATAATAGCAAAGGACACTCCTGGGGAAAGAAGAACCTTAGCATAAAACAGAGCTTCAGTGCTGACTTCGTTATTAATCTAAACTTCTAGAATCTGATTAGTTTCCAAAGATTGAGCGAACGTGTGAAGTATCTTTTATTGTTTTTCTTTATTCCATAGAAGAAATCGACCTGTTTCCACCGGTTTCACTGTCTTTTTTTTTCCATGCTGCATGTTTTCTTCTTGGTCCCTTTTACCTGTAATATATTATTTTAACCTTAACTTACTGGTTTTACATTAGTAGCTGTTTTTACAAATATTTATTGTATAAATGTATATGTGAAAGTTAGTTTGTTCCTTGCCAAAGCCCATCACAGAACTTCAGATGTGCTGGTTCTTTCCTCAGTCAAGAGAAGATTAACCAGAAATTTTCTCAGTGCACTTTGTGTAAATTCCCAACAGATAATGGATGGGTTGTTTGTTTTTGTTTTCTCTTCACAAATTTTATAACATTTATACAAGTTTTGGAGTTTTTCTGTCAAGCTTAGGGTGCTTTGGTTCTGCACCCTCTCTTCCATGTCATTGTATGAACTTTTTCCTGACTCTTGTTCCCTAGTTACAGGTGAAGGCAGGTATCAGGCATCTCACCTTGGAAGCCTGGGAGCAGTGAAGCTAGCTAGCCTTTGGAAATGACTGAAAACTGGCCTCTGGGGGGCCATTAACTCCTCAAGTATATGATCTGTTCTTTTCTCCCCATGTGGGGTTTTTCTCCTCATTCTTATGTCTGTTTTCATCAGGTGTCAGAGAAAAAAAAATCTCTCATCTATCTTTTTTAAAGTTTTACACAAAAAGAGGTAGTGAAAAATCTGCCTCCTATCCCTGCCCCAGCCACACATTCCCTCCTCAAAGGCAGCCACTATTATCTGTTTCTCTGAGAACTTTCAGATTATTCTTTGCATGTAGAAGTATCTATATCTATGGATCCTCCCTCCTACACACATTATCTCTGCCTTGTTCTCTTCATTGACAATATATTAAAAAGGGTCTTTTTCCCAATTTGGAGGGCCACTTTGTTTCTTCATTCATTAGATATTTCTTAAAGACCTGCCATGTGCCAGGCACACTAATAATTAAACACCCAACATGCATGATGAGCACTTTGTAAACCCTGGGAGACACATGTCCTTATTGTGCCAGGGTGAGTATTACTTAGCAATGCTAACATAGTATTGCTAAGTAATACGCTAGCAATTGCTAGTACTATGGTAAGAAATACCATCGTAGGTATTTTCTATGAATTAATTCTTACAGGGTTTGCATGCTCTCTTCCATGTGCTCAGTTGTTCCACTCTAACATATCCTCCTGAGAACCAGAGTCAGGCCTGCAGGGAAACTGGTGTGTGGAAAATGAATAAAATAAGATGGAATTTGGCTCTAAAGAATTAGGAAATAAAGACTCATTTGCACTAGGATTTTAGAGGCACGTTAGTTCTGACTCAGAAAAGAACACTTCCTCCTCTTAAACCACATGTGACTAATCATCAAACTCAGTTTAGTAGTTTCAGTTAAGCTTTTGAAATATATCAGAGTTTTCAGTTATGTTTTTTTAAGGTTAGGAATTTCAGGTGGCTGTTTCTGTTACTGACTGTTATTAAAGTTTTTCTTAAAGCCTAATTACATTGTAACATAGTACCTACTGAAAACTTTGAACCGTGCCTCTAAAGGGCTCTCTTAACCTTGCCCCTACCCTGTCCTTGTCACAGCCCGGATGCTGCTGATAGCACATCTTTTGATGTCCAGTTAGGAGACATTATCCTGACGGCAACAGATGGACTCTTTGACAACATGCCTGATTATATGATCCTTCAGGAGCTAAAAAAGTTAAAGGTAATTAACTCAAAGGTTAACCCTTGGAAGCAGTGGCCTTCTCTGGACAGCTGAGTTTTACTGATCAGTTACACTATCTCGCTTTGTAGTTTTGGAAAGGACTGTTTTGTGAATATAGAAAAAATAGTTTTAATCTTTCAAGTAATTGTAAATGGAAATATCCAGAGTTGGAGAACTTGAGGAGAAAAAAAAAGGCTTCTGATCCAAACCTTTAGTAGGGTGGTAAAGGTAGGAAAGTCCAGATGAAGAAATTTCTTGTTTGTGTTTTTCATTGTATTTTAATGGTGTTTAATGGCGTTAGCTCCTGGTTGTCTTTTTCTCCTTTTATCATAACAAACCCAGCAGTTGTTGATGCTGGGAAAGATAGGAAATCCTTATACCAGAGCAGCCAAGGCAGCATGCATCTAAGGGCCTTGATGTGATCTGACCTGTTACCAGTAACAAAAATGTTCAGACTTGGCCCATACAGAAGTGGAAGGAAGCAAAAACCAGTCTTTCTGTATTCTCCTGGCTTTGTAAAAGTACTGAGAAAAATTAGTCTTCTCTCATGTTTTTACCACTAATCAGTATGACTTTGAGTGAATTTCTGAACTTTTTGAGCAATATTTTCCTCACCTAAAATGAGGGATACAGAAAGGCCCTATTTTATAAGCTTGTGAGGATTAGCTGAGACTATGCACATGAAATCCTGTGTTGTGCCTGTCTGGGGGGGTTCAGTAAAGTCAGTTGCTTACATGTACCAGCACTGTGCTCTGTCTGGTGACAGAGTGGCAAACAGAAACATCTTCCGTGCCCTCATGAAGCTTACATTCTAGTGGAGGAAGATAGCTAATACAGAGAAATAAATAGGTGATACTATGTTGGTGGTAAAGAAGAAGAAAAATAAAGCAAGGTGAAGCAATGAAGGAACAGAATAGAGAGAGCTACTATTTGAGAAAGATTGGTCAGGGACATTGAAGTGGAGACGTATTATTATTTGTACTGAAACTATACTGAATCTTAGAAAGTTAGATAAAATGGACATTGTTTCGCATCCCCATTTTACAGATGATGAAGTTGAAGCAGCAAGGGATAAGAGTATGGCCCAAGATTACACATCTAGACAAGAATCTTTCATCATGATATAAAATTCTGAATGTATTTTCAGTAGGACACCTGGCAGCTCTTGGAGAGCAAACTGTGGTTGGCCAGGAGTGCATTCATTCCAAAGCAAGGAATTTTTTGAGGTCAGCCCCAAGTGTTACCAAAGTCCACCTTTTCAGTCCTATTCCATTTTAGCAAGAATACCTTAAGAATTTCAAATGGGAAAAAAAGAAAAAATGAAAATCCAAACTTCAGGGCCCACAACCACCCCTAACAAGGACTTTCTGATTGACATGTCATGCAGGCAGCACTGGTGGTCTTGTTCCTTTTTTACTCAAGACATAGTGTTTTAATGTCTTACCTAACTGGAATGAAACTTAAATGGTGAAAACTGTGGTTAGATCAATGTTACTGTCTTACAAACTGATATTTGGAAGAAATATACTGGTATGCAAAAATCATGTGAGGTATTGTAATAGAATTAACTCCTCATTCTTTCATCTTAGAATTCAAATTACGAGAGTATACAGCAGACAGCAAGAAGCATTGCCGAGCAAGCCCATGAGCTGGCCTATGACCCAAATTATATGTCACCTTTTGCACAGTTTGCATGTGACAACGGACTGAATGTAAGAGGTAAGCATTCTTTAGGATGGCCATAGGGGCTCATTTGGGACGTAGCAGGATGGGGGCGCTCTGGGCTGAGGAGTGAGATGAACTAGAGGGGTGACACTGTTGAGGTGTCCTCTCCCAGCTGTGAGCCCGTGGGCTCTGAGCAAGGCCAGCAGGCTTTAACCCTGGAGGACAAGAGCAAGTGCATGTCAATATGTCTTCCCCACAGAGGATGCCCTTCAGAACTGAACTTTCTGGCTGCAGAAACAGGGGAAACCTGAAGCCCTTTATTGGCACCACTGCACTACTTGGGTATGAGCCCAAGAGGTCTCCAAACTCTGACTGGACATTCCTGACAGTTTAACATTCTGCCCTTCATGGATCTGACATTTCATGTCTCCCTTCCTCTGGCTTTCTGGGACTCATTGACAGTATTTGCCTGCCAATTGCCACAGCCGGTTTTGAACGGGGAAGCAGTGTTAGACTGTCCTTGCCTGAAGAGTCCTTCTATTACTAAATGGCATGTAACTTTGGGAGGAGGCCAGTAGCTCGGTCTTAGAGCTGGGATGGTATATTGGTGCTAGCATATCAGAGTTAATAAAGTTGGTCAGTTTCTTGCTGATACAGTATTATGACATGTTAAATCATTTCTCAGCCCTCCAGGAAATGTTAAAATAGAAAAAAGCACATGCCATAGCTGTTTGGCAAATTAGAGTACCAGACTATTCCTAGTTTCAAAACATTAGATATGTTTGTCCAAATTAGGATTGTGGGTAGAAAGAAGCATGCAACTTTCTCATCAGGCAGAATTTATCTTAACCAGATTTTGTCTTTACTGTGATTTTTATAAAACAGGATTTGGTGGCCATTTTAACAGAGCTCTTGCTATAAAAGAGCAAAGAAGGCTTTTTTTAAGCTTCAGTTAAATTGCATGTAATTTCTTGGTGTTTTTGTTTAACATTTCTCTATCAAATATTTTTTTCTAATAGAGTATACAGACAAATCAAACCTGCATGGTACTTACTTAGGCTTACATTTTTGATTGACTTTTCTTTTTAAACTATGTGAATTTTTTCATTTTAGGTGGAAAACCAGATGACATCACCGTCCTTCTTTCGATAGTGGCTGAGTATACAGACTGACTCACTGAGTTGTCAACTCCTTCTTTTCCTTTCATCTTTCCAAGCTCTCCCCTGCCACGTGTGCTGATCCTGCTGGCAGGACCATGTTTCTTTGCCACTGATCTCAATGGCCAGTGATGTGAACCAATGCCTGTCTTTCTGAGACTCCATTGAGATCTTTGTTGAGAACCACTACTGTCTTTCGCTAGCTCGTATCTGCCAGCAGCTTTGAAGAGAATCAAGATTTTAAGTTTGCCCTTCACTTTATGTGATGGAATGGAGGTTTTTCAAAGCCAAAATGGCTGTTACTTTTCAAAAGTGGTTTAAATACTGAAAATTGAGTAATGGTAAATTCAAAATTACAGTGTGTGAAAGGGATTTTAAAAGTTTAATACAAATTGTATGTTATGGTACATCTATTCAAAACATATTATTCATCAAAAGAAATGTTACACATGTACTATACAGTCTTTGTTATGATGATTGGGTGTGCCTTTATGTTTCCATTATAAACTCCTATTTTTCAGGGGCTTATAATTCTTCTCTAAAGCATTACCTGGATTATGAAATCTTGATCCCAGGGGCTTTCTTGTTACAAATTGGAAGAAAAATTCAGTTTAGTTCTGTGGGTGCAAATGTTTTGTGGTTTTTAAGAGACACTAAATTGCGTTTCTGTAATGAAAGTTTTGGCAGTTTATTAATTAGTCCAAATCACAGGCTGGTGGCCTGATGTGCAGGAGAGGTGGGGGAGACTCCTTACCAAAAAGTTTTAATGGAATATCACTTAAGAGTGTAGAACTCCACAAAGCCTAGAAATTTAATGTTATGGCTGAAATTCCTCTTAGCTGTCTAATATGATGCCCCCACATGGGGGCTCTACACCCAGAGACCCAATGGGTAGAGAAGGGACAACTGTTAAGTTTGAATTTTGTGGGCTTTTGATTGTCATGCTACTCCTAGTCTCATCCTCAAATCTTGGATTAGTCGCCGCGCTTTCGGTAGAGCGTGCATCGAATGCAGGGAGTCCACACGGAAGGGGCGCTGTGACGGGGGCAGCAGCACAGAGGCCATGAGGAAAACTGGTGATGATCTGACATCTATTGCCCTGCCCAGAAATTTAGGGGTTTCTGAACCAAGCTTAATGTTTACAGTTTCTGAATAGCCATCTTATAGCAATGTATAGTTGCCTCATAAAACTACCCTGCATTCAGTTTTCCCCTTACCTGCAAGCTCAAACTTATTTTTAAGGTTTGTGTATAAGTCAACTGCTGTAAAGATATATATTTTGGGGTCAGTTTTTTCTTTCATTAACTCGGTGGTAGAAAAAAATATATACTTAGAAATCCTTAAATTAAAGCCATGTTTTATATATAAGTCAGGTAACATTGGTGTATAGATGAGAATGCAATCAAACCTGATGAGAGAATATAAAAAGTCTCTTTCTCTAAAGGAGATACTCCTGGTTTATTGCATTAAAACTTATGTTTGAGGTTACCTCAATTTGTTTTAAAAGATTTTGTTTTGTGAATTTGTACTGTATATTTGAGTAACTGTCAGGCTTTTGTTTTATTTAAAATTGTTTAACATGTACCATGTACATGTCATTACTATATTTCAATGCATCATGCTTGTAACAGGCATTTCATTTATAAGAATGAGTTATTCATTTGTAAGCCATTCAGTAATTTATCTACTATTCCTAAATTGGCATAATGTTAGATACCTATTTTGAATCACCTTTAATTACATGTCAGAATGCCTTAACTACCCTAACTTAAAACGGAATTCCTTGTTGGTAGAGGAGATAGGGTGGGGTGGGAGGGGTAGGGGGAGACTGTTTAAATAATGAGGACCCATTGTGCTATGATAAAATACGGAAGTGTAGTGGCAAGTGGCGGGTTATTTATTTTTTGCACAAACTATTTGCAGTCTCTTGTATTTAAAAAGTAAAGAAAGTTGCATCCAGAAGGATTTTGTTGGAAGGAACACATTTATACATTTTAGACTGACAATTTCAGTTCTTTTGTTTGGGTTTTTAATTATTTCTGGTTAGATGTATGTAGCCTCTGCATTAATTTTTTCAATGCCTACGTTTAATTACTGGTAAGAGCAGTATGGTCAAGTCACTGGCTTTTCTCTGCTCTCATTTAACCCATCAGACACAATCTTTATAAAGCTAGATTGGTGGTGTTTTACACAACTCATTTAATCACCTAGTCTTTTTTGAGATATGATTGTTAGAAATTGACAGTGTGTTTGTTCCAGTGACGTTGAAATTAGTGGGACAAGAAATGAATTTCATAGTGGAACCAACCTTGGACCTGGCCCATAGATTAGTGACACAAAATATTTTTGTTTTCTTTTTCCCTGTCTTTTATGTGTCACGCATTCATTTTTTAACCACTGGAGTTAGTTGGAGTGCTGCTTAACAAGTGACTCTCCTACTCTCAGTGGGTCAGAGGCTGTGTCAGACCCATACTGGAATTTTCCAGGTCACGAGACCCAAGTCTTTATGGGGTGTGACTAAGATACACCACTTGTGGGTCTGATTCTGAACTTGGTATGTGTGTTATTTTAAATCAAATAGTATAAAACACACATATTTGCTTCATGTAATGGACTTTTATAACAAAAGAAAATCTGGATTTTTAATTTACAGATGGCAAATTATCCCTCTCTGGATGCACCAAAGACCGGTAAAGTTTATAGCTTTTCCATCTATATTTATAAAGCAATACTGTATTATAAAAATGAATATTTTTATCACATGCTTGAAGTTTTTATTTTGTTCTCTTTTAAAATGTGCACTCTAAACATATCAGAACCTTATTTCTTCCTGTGAACTTAAAGCTGCCTGCGCACAAAAATTTACTGAATGGATACGCAGTAGAGCCCATAGGCTCTTACAAAACTGAAAGAAGAAATGAAGGGGGGGTGTTGTTTTGAATTACTGTACTGGCTTGACATGGTTGATGGGTACTAAATCACAAGAAAATCCATTCCAAGGTTGCATGTCCAGGGGTTGGGCTGTGTCTAGATTAGAAGCTAGATTTCAAGCTTTGAGTGATAGGAGAGTGTCCTCTCCTATTGGCTGACTCTGTTCTAGATAGACAGTAGCCTTCAGTACCACCAACCTACCAAACCGCATCAAGTAACGAGGCAGGAGTTGTGGGAATTTACTGTGTCAGTTTTCTGAGCATTTTGGAGATTGTAAACAAGATTGACTAGAACTGTAAATGTTTGTACTTTTGAAAAGTTTGTGGTTCCTTGTCACCTTATACCAGCTATCTTCGGTAGAACCTACAGCATCCAATTTCCCTGGAAACTATGTCACATTTTTGCATTTAACAAATTTTACAGTATCAAAAAATTAAAATCTTACAAAATCAAAAATACAAAGCAGAAAGCATTTGGATTCTATTTGTTTAAAAAAAGTTAATTTCTTTGCAAAATTGAACTTCTCAACTAAAAATTGACAGTGTCCATGTCAAAATTTTAATTGTTAGCAGGTAGTTTGTGGCAAAGATGGTTAAATAATGAAGCAAATTTGAATTTGTGTATACTAATGAGCTGCTTTTTTCTGTTGAGACTATCATCATTTGTCTTACCCAAAAGTCAGTGACCTGAATTGGATCTCTGAAATATAACTTATGCAGGAATAGTTCTGTAAATACATTTAAATAAACTGTAAAGATATTTAATAAATATAGTATTTATACTAATCTGTGTAGTCCTTTTAATTTGAATAGTAACTAAATAAGACACTAGGCCTTAATATTGAGTTTGTAGGTCTCTACCAAGTCCTCATTTCCAAGCCTCTTAGTCTAGCAGTGACTCTACTTTGTAGCTATCATTTCCTGTCTTTTGCTAGTTTATCCACCTTAGCTTTTTCACCAGCTGGATTACTACATCATTTTAACTTCTCAAAGATTTGTCAAAATGGACTGATAATTGAATGTAAAATATAAATGTTTTCCTAGTGGAGTTTTTTGCATCTTCCAAATGGTATGGAGTGAAGCCACAAAAAAATCTGGTGCCAAATTCTGAAATCCAAAGTATATACAATTTAACTATTTTTTTACAGACCAGTGCTGCCTACATCCAGGCAATTAATGATGCCTTCATAGCCTAAACGCTCCTGACCATTTTGATGAATGAACCAGAAATTTTATCTTCAGCAAAGAGACCTGCAGTCAGTCTTGTGTATAAATGTTCTCTGTGTAGTTATCTGCATTTGTTAGCAATATGTGAAATTCAGTGTTAATCACTAATGTAAGCATAAGGTATATAATTCTTTATCCCAGTGTGAAAGGACTTCTTGAAACTATGTGGGCACTGCCAGTTTCCATACAAAGCTTGGTGAAAGCCCATTTTCATTCACTGAGGAACATTTGGGATGCTCATGAGTTTTTATTAGGTTATTGTGGGTAGCTCTGACTCATTACTAAGCTATAAGCCAAACTCATTGTGGTTTTAGTTAAGAGTTCTGTTCACAGTTCTAAAGTTTACTAATCCACTCAACTACTTTTTTGCATGAATTCCTCACAAAATCTAAAGTATATAGTTGCTTGCCAGTTAACATTTCCTTGTGATTTGATAGTTTCACGAAGACTTAACAATAAGATGTTAAAGAAGTCTAGTTTGTCAGGTTATAATTGACTGTAAAAAGGTTTGCAGGAAAGAAAGGCATGTATCAGAAGATACTACATAACATTGTTTTTGTGCCAGATTTTTTAGTCTGTGCAGGTATGAAGCTAATTCTTAAAGGAGGAAAGAACAGAAAGATTCATTGTCCACCTCATTTGATTCCAACTTGAGGCTGTTGTGAGTGGAGGTTGCTGCTGCTCTATGGCAAATAAGAGAAATTTTTTGAAATTGCTTCTATGAAATTCTTTACTGCATCACACTGCAAAATTAAGAAATCATATCCGAGAAGCAGAACAATGTAAGGCTATAAGAAAATTTTACAACAAAGTGATTCCAAAGTGAAAGGGGTGGCTATGTAGTTTTTTTTCTTGACTTTTTTCCCAGGGGTTATTTTATGTAAAATGTTAAGATATAAAAAGCAACAGACTAATGGGGTTGGTGGGGGGACCTGATGAAGGGGGTAGTTTAATAACCATAATATTGCACATGTAATTGTAGATTAATGATACCAAAATAAATTATTAAAAAAAAAAGCAACAGACTAGAAAAGTCATTGTATTACATGAGGAAAGACTGCATAATTTTTTACCATATCTGAAAGTACTCAAATGTTTGTAGTCGAGTACAAAAGTTACCTGACTGCAAGTCACCAAACTATACAAGCCATATTGATGCACTCCAAATGGCTGCTGAAGAAAGCAAATACCTTTGTATAACTGGTAAAGAAAATGCTAAAAGGTATAGTATGAATGTGATTGAACTGAATGATCCTAATGAGCTTTATCCCTGCACACAAAATTCTGCCTCCCAAGTAACATAATGGATTTAAAGCAAATTATATACACTTGAGAAGCAGCTATTTCTAGATAGTTGTTGTATGAGCTGATGTTTAGAAAAGCAGAAGCCCCTCTTCTGTTTCGAGGAAGTCCAAGATAATATAGACCAAGTGTGAAAACAAGTTGAGGTGCAGGTGAGCCAGCAAATGGGCTGGGGCCGACTCAACCATCATTCGGTGTTAGAAAGCTGCCATTCGTGTCCTCTTCACTGTCGCTTGCTGTTGCCAGACTTTGGAAAGGGTACTTGATGTGTTCCTGCTGATCATTAGAAACTGCTCCAAAGAACATGGAAGAAAACTGGAGGGAAAAAAAATAATTCCACTGTTTATTCAAAGTGAAAGTTAGTCCTCATTAAATGCTCCAGGTAACATGGCTAATACGGTTTCCCTAACTTTGATAGTGATGGTTCATGGAACAACCCAGAACCTCCAATGATTGGTCCAAAAAATCCTAAAGCAAAACCCTTCCCTGACTTAAGGATGTTGCTTGTATTCAGAGATAAGTATGCTATGAGCAATCATAATTTAGTCTTCAAAAAACAAGTGACCCAAATCTCAAATCTGAATATACTTTGTTAGAAATTGCTATTAATTATTTAACTATTTTGTTCTGACATTCTATAAATCAGTCTTTTATCTGCCTCAGACTGGTTTCACCTCTCCCCCATCAAAATGTAGGAAAATTAGTTTTCAGGATAGTGAGGGTAGGCTGGAGACAGATGAGAATTCCTGATTGAGACATGCTCACATCTCAACATTTTTCTTTTACCTTCCTGTGATATGGAGTCCCTGGCACTTCCTCTGCATCGCTGACACTGCTTTCTGGTACTTCAATAATGTCTCCATTTTTCTTTGTTATAGGGCTGCTGCAGCTTTCCAGTGTGGAAATGTTTCTGAGGGTCCCATTAGGATAAAGGCTTTTTGATGCCACTTTTCTTGAGATAGACTCCAGGGCCTTGCTGGTTGCATTTTTACCAGTCTTTGAATTTGAACAGACCAGATCTGACCTGAGATATTAATAGGGATTAAATGAATAAATTGTTTACTTTGAAACAAATATTTTTATATAACTAATGGAGCAACATGGGATGACAGTAACAACACTGGTTTAGGGAATATATTGAAATAACATGGAACTTATTCAAAGTTGAGATTTACACATGATTACTTAGAAATTCTACAGATGCAAATTTTTCAGTAAAGCAACCCAGTGTGCCTAAGACAATCATGATATGGTATCAGGACCAAGTTAGGAAAAAAAGTCAAATTACATCTGTATGACAATTTTATACATTAAAAATCATGTTTCCAAGTCATAATCAGTGATATTGGAACATGTTCACAATATAGTTTGTGGGGAAAAACAGGATACAAAACTACATATTCTGTATGATCCTGGTGGTGTTTTAAGAGAGTTGACCCTTGAACAACATAGAGGTCAGAAGCACTGGCCTCTGCCACACAGTCAAAAATCCACATATAACTTTAGACTCCCCAAAAACTTAACTACTAATAGCCTACTGTTGACCTTACCCATAATAAGCTGTCGATTAACATATTTTGTATGTCATGTATTATATACTGTATTCTTGTGGTAAAGCTAGAGAAAATTATTTTTCCAGATTGTTGCAAATCTCCCAATATTTCCAATCCATTTATTGAAAAAATCTGTGTATAAGTGGACCCATACAGTTCAAACCCATGTGGTTCAAGGGTTAACTGTACAAAGCATATGTAAAATCAAAAGTCTGGAAGAAAATACAGTGAGCCAATTGTTAACAGTGGCTGCCTCTGGGTGATGCAATTGTGGGTGTTTTTTATTTTCTTCCTTATACTTCTCTGTATTTTGCAAATTTCCAATAGTAACTTTATGTCACTTTTACGGTGAAGCACCCCCCACCAAAAAAAAAAAGTAAGAGACATAAGAAAAAAAAGAGAAAAACAATGGCTGTCTGTATGTCACTCCTTAAAAACACTACTAAAAATGGAAATGAGTTTTGGGGAATAGCAAAGATAAACCAGACAGTCCTGTTAAATTCTGACCAGAAGAGAGAAAGCAAATATCTAATGCAAGATTGTGATCTTCTATGTCAAGTCTTAACTATAGCTCTTCCTGATTCAAAATTTCTGATCTTTTAATGTTTTACTCAATTGTTTCTTCAATGAATGCCACTGAATTATTTCACAATGAGATTGCAATGGCTTTTTCCAAACCAATAAAGAGGTTAAAACATGGCCTTACCTTTTTCGTTTTTGTGAAAGACACAGTGATTGTGGAGAAGATGCTCTACTTGGCTCATCAGCTAATGTAGCCAAAATAAAGTTAGCTTCCAGTAACATATCATCAATACTTAAAGACATTGGTCTAAAAAAGGCAAAGGCAAAGCAAACATCACACTCATTTTTCTGATAGGCATTGGGAAAACATTAGAAAACAATACCTAATTATGGAGAAAAAAATAGTGAAAGTAGAAGTCCCTTTTGTCATTTCACAAATTAACATAATCCCAAAATCTGAACAGGCCCTTAGAAATCATCAGATCCAGTTTCATAAAATATCCTAACCCAATCTCATTTGAAATTTTAGTGCTGAAATATACAAAGTATCATAGTTCCATAGAGATTTTACTTGGTTAAGCCATGTATAATTTTCTAATTAGGCAATTTATTCAGCAGCATGTCAAATTTATAAATTTTCACCCTGCAGAATACATCTTTCACAATCAATTGTCTATTAAAAAATGCCATGTTATGGCATCCTTCAAAATTTAAGTTTGATAAGTGTTTATAGTAAAGGAATTCCTGAGGTTTGAATTAATCGCAAAGTGATCCAAAGGGTTTTGTTATTGATATATAACAAAAGAAAAAGGAACAAATTCAGGCAAGTTCCCAAGGACCTACTTCCCAGGAAAATCAAAATGAATAGATACAGGAGCATGTGTAGCTTCTGAAAATGTCAGCATTCCCTAGAAGGAAAAAACAAAAATTGAAATCTTTATAAAAATATACCAGTGAAATTTTTGATTTGACACCTATTTTTGTTTACCTTTAGTTCTTTGAAGCAAAATGTTATTTCAGTATCAACTCTAATTTGGAAAAAATCAAACTCATCTAGGCCGACAAACATCTCACTGTACACAGAATTGGCCAAATCTGTTCAATATTATAGGAAAAGAAAATACAATTAGTTCCAGGGGTACTTGTTAAATTTTAATACAAAAATATAACTAAGTGGTAAATTAAAAAATAGTCACAAATTATTTGACATTCCTTCATTGAGAGGTAGGGTCCATGTCTTATGCTCTGGGTGGGTGGGCTGGGCTCTCTGACTGCTTTGACCAATAGGGTATAGGTGAAGTGACCTGGCACTGGTTTCTGGGCCTTAAGAGAGCTGGCAGCCTCCACTTCCCCTATCCTCCATCCACTTTCTCTGTCCTGCAACACTCTCTTGGAACTCAGCCACCACGCTGATTTTATGCTATATGGAGTCCAAGTTAATGGAAAGGCCACATGTGTGCAGTCATTCTGATTAATAGCCCAGCTTAGCTTCAGGCATGAATTACCAGTCATGTCAGTGCATCATCTTGGATGTCTTCAGATGATTCCAGACCCAGCCACTATCTAACTGCAACTGCATGAGATACCCTAGTGAGAACTGCCCCTCTAAGCCCCATCAGCTAACAGAAACATGAGAGAGAAGAATAAATTGTTTTAAGCCACTATGTTTTGGAGTGACTTATTAAAAACAAATAACCAGAATACCATAAAAACTATTCCAAAGGGAACCTTATTTATGAATACAGCTTACATAAAACAACAGTTATATTTTATTTCATTATATCCCATCTTGTTTCAAAAATATTAACAAAAGGCTAACAGATAATATAGAGGTATCATACTAAATTACAAAACGTCTTAAAAATGCACTTAAAATTTTTAAGTTGAGATGTAATTCACATACCATAACATTCACTACCTTAAAGTATACACTCCAGTGTTTTTTAGTATATTCACAGGTGGCGCAACCACCATCGAATTCCAGAACATTTTCATCACCCCAAAAAGAAATCCCACATCCATTACCAATTGCTCCCCATTTCCCACTCCTTCCAGTCCCTGGAAACACTTACTTTCTGTCTCTATGGATTTACCGATTCTGAATATTTCTTATAAATGGAATCATACAATAGGACCTTTTTGTGTCTAGCTTCTAATGTTTTCAAGTCTCATCCATGTTGTAGCATGTACCAATGTACTTCATTCTTTTGTATTGCTGAGTAATATTAGTTGTATGGATTGCCTCATTTTGTACACCCATTCGCAAGTTCATGACTGTTGGGTGGTTTCCACTCTGTGGCTATTATGAATAATGCTGCTATGAACATTTGTGTGGACCATGAGGTGGGAGTCACTTGTTAGAGATGTTATAGAAACAAGACAGAAAAATCTGATACCTTGATGATCATGGAGTATCCATACAAACCATTATTATTTTATTTTATGTTTTCTGTCCCTCCCAGTTGAAGTTAATCCTAACAAATATACCCTACAATTTTTCATGTAGATTTTTCCATATCATGTTTGCTTTATTAAGAATAGAGATACACCATATCTTATACATCTTCTGTTCAAGAAGAGGTCGTTGGACTTTGATTTTTCTTAACAACTACAGTCATAATGAGCCCCTTATGTTTGGAACTTAACACATACATTCCAAGATAATCAAAGATACAGGCATTATGCCTGTTATGTTCCTTACTACATATTCTTTTATAATTAAAAAAACGATAACCCTAAAGAATCCACTCCAAAACTACTAGATCTAATACCTGAATTCAGCAAAGTCGCGGGATACAAAATTAATACACAGAAATCTGTGGCATTCCTATACACTAACAATGACCTAGCAGAGAGAGAAATCAGGAAAACAATTCCATTCACAGTTGCATCAAAAAGAATAAAATACCTAGGAATAAACCTAACCAAGGAAGTGAAAGACCCATACTCAAAACTACAAGACACTCATGAGAGAAATTAAAGAAGATACCAATAAATGGAAACACATCCTGTGTTCATGGATAGGAAGAATTAAGATTGTCAAAATGGCCTTGATAATAGGAGGTCTAGTAACCATAATGTTGTTCAAGTGATTGTACATTAAGGATACCAAAATTAAAAAAAATACATTCATCTCAAATAAGAAGGCTCATATCACTCCCAGTGTGCTAACACAGAATAAGTTAAATAATAAAACAATTGGATCGCCAGTGAACCATAACCCTAACTACTCATTAGAAATATGCTCATGAGGGACAGTGTCTCCTGGTTACTAAACAGCCATCTTTATTCATAGGTGGCATTATGGAACATAAAGCTGACCCTTTTGCTCACCAACCATATATTTTCCAAATCATGTTCTGAGTACCAAAAAAGAATGCTAGATGAGACTTGGGGGAAGCAATAATAGCACAGTGGCAATGAGCCTGAGCCTTGGAGTCTGTCTGTCTATATTCAGATCAATCCACCACTTAGCTGGGTGGCACCAGGCAAGTCACTAGTTTCTATGTGCTTCATAGTCTTCATATGGAAAATGGGGATAATAGTAGTACCTGTATCACAGAGTTAAGATCAAATGAATTCATAGGTGTAAACCATTTAGAACAGAACTTGGCACAAACTAAACACCACAAAAGTCATCTGACCCATTTAAGCCCTGGTTCTACTGGTTATTCACTTTAAAATAATACAACCCGTCCTTTGTATTCTTTCATACACACACACACACACACACAAATTATCCAAGGTCAAAGAATTTCAAACAGCTTGTGCCAAAAAGACCCTACTAAAATTTCTTGATACCAACACTCCTATTGATTTAATCGAGCCTTAGTTTCACCATTCCATGTAGATAACTCTTGGGAGAACTGGCTTAAGTATTCACATTTTCTGCCCTATGTATTTGCCATCTGGAATACCTTACATTTCTAATTCAAATTATTTTTTACTCTTATGTGGCCAAAGATCATCGCAATTGGATTGCTGGCCTCTTAATTCTTCTTTATGCTAAACACAAAGGATGAGAAAGGAAGAGAAGTAGACCTTAAAATCTTAACTGAAAAAATATTTTTCTCAGTAACCATTCTCCTAATTTTGAAACAACCTGAATTTCAAAGCCAAACATTTTATTGCCAATTGTGTTTAAATTTCCGGGGTCTCATAAAATTTCAATTTTTCCCCACCTTAACTGCTTTTTAGACAAGAATAAATATTATGCCACTAATATTTACTGTATGGTTAGTAATCAAGAAAGTCAGGAAGTAATATTCCATCAAAGCACCATGATCCTTACCCATTGATTCCTCATTAGAATTCTTAAGGCAAACATTCAGTGGAGTAACAGCAAGAGTAACTTCTTGACTTGATGTAAAAAGAACAACTGCCTCAGCAAGCACTCTATAAAATGTAATGAAAAGTATTACATTGTTTGAAAAATAGAAAGAAATAACCTTATTAAATCTTGAATCTGGCAGTAAACAGGTTATGTAGTTACAACTGACTTAGAGGTTATAGGTTAATAGAAAAACTTACCCCCAAAACATACCTTCTTTCTTCTAAATGAGCTGCTATATTTTTAGGATATTTAAAAATTATAGCTTCACTTGAAGGCCAAGAGAGTATATTCTTAGTAAGACATGTGAAAGCTGCAGGGTAAATCAAGCACTAGAACAAAGTGTGTTTAATTCTATGTTTTCATAGCCTAGTATATTTTTTTAATGGCCTGGGATCATATTCCAAAGGGAAATAGTAGAAAACAGAGCTGTTCAAATAGTCCAGGGGAACAATGCTGGAGACCCAGTTGAGGGACAGAGGTTTACAAGCAGCCTGCTGCCTGATCTCTCTTTCCCTGTTTTACTTGTCCTGGATTATTACCTATTATTTTCAAGGTGTCTTGACATCCCAAAGGTCCTTTCATCCTGGGCTTTCTTTTCACAAAGAGCTTTATTGAGATATAATTCACATACTGTGAGATTCACAGAGTTAAAGTTATTTAATTTGTATTTCCTAATGACTAATGATATTGAGCATTTGTGTATCTTCTTTGAAAAAATGTCTACTCAAATCCCTTGCCCATTTTTTTGGTAGGTTATCTTTTTATTATTACATTTTAAGCCTTGGGCTCCTTTTTTAAATTTTGGTATTATTAATGTACAATTACATGAGCAACATTATGGTTACTAGACTCCCCCTATTATCAAGTCCCCACCACCAACCCCATTACAGTCACTGTCCATCAGCGTAGTAAGATGCTATAGAATCACTACTTGTCTTCTCTGTGTTATACTGCCTTCCCTGTATCCTCCCATCCCATCCCCACACCCACTACATTATTTGTGCTAATTGTAATACCCTTTTTCCCCCTTATCCCTCCCTTCCCACCCATCTTCCCCAGTTCCTTTCCATTTGGTAACTCTTGGTCCATTCTTGGGTTCTGTGAGTCTGCTGCTGTTCTGTTCCTTCAGTTTTTTCTTTGTTCTTATACTCCACAGATGAGTGAAATCATTTGATACTTGTCTTTCTCCGCCTGGCTAATTTCATTGAGCATATTACCCTCTAGCTCCATCCATGTTGTTGCAAATGGTAGGATTTGTTTTCTTCTTATGGCTGAATAATATTCCATTGTTTATATGTACCACCTCTTCTTTATCCATTCATCTACTGATGGACACTTAGGTGGCTTCCATTTCTTGGCTATTGTAAACAGTGCAGCGATAAACATAGGGGTGCATATATCTTTTTCAAACTGGGCTGCTGCATTCTTAGAGTAAATTCCTAGGAGTGGAATTCCTGGGTCAAATGGTATTTCTATTTTGAGTCTTTTGAGGAACCTCCATACTGCTTTCCATAATGGTTGAACTAATTTACATTCCCACCAGCAGTGTAGGAGGGTTCCCCTTTCTCCACATCCTCGCCAACATTTGTTGTTGTTTGTCTTTTGGATGGTGGCCATCCTAACTGGTGTGAGGAGATATTTCATTGTGATTTTTAATTTGCATTTCTCTGATGATTAGCGATGTGGAGCATCTTTTCATGTGCCTGTTGGCCATCTGAATTTCTTCTTTGGAGAAGTGTCTGTTCAGATCCTCTGCCCATTTTTTAATTGGCCTATTTGCTTTTTGTTTGTTGAGGCACGTGAGCTCTTTATATAATTTGGATGTCAACCCCTTATCGGATATGTCATTTATGAATATATTCTCCCATACTGTAGGATGTATTTTTGTTCTACTGATGGTATGCTTTGCTGTACAGATTTTTAGTTTGATATAGTCCCACTTGTTCATTTTTGCTTTTGTTTTCCTTGCCTGGGGAGATATGTTCATTAAGTTGCTCATGTTTATGTCCAAGAGATTTTTGCCTTTTTTTTTGCTATTATTAATATACAAACACATGAGCAACATTATGGTTACTAGACTCCCCCCATTGTCAAGTACCCACCACACACCCCCATTGCAGTCACTGTCCATCAGCGTAGAAGAATGCTATAGAATCACTTCTTGTCTTCCCTGTGTTATACTACCTTCCCCATATCCCCCTACCCCACCCCACCCCACACCCGCTACATTATGTGTGCTAATTGTAATAGCCCTTTTTCCCCCTTATCCCTCCCTTCCCACCCATCTTCCCCAGTCCCTTTCCCTTTGGTAACTGTTAGTCCATTTTTGGGTTCTGTGACTGTTGCTGTTTTGTTCCTTCAGTTTTTTCTTTGTTCTTACACTCCACATATGAGTGAAATTTGGTACTTATCTTTCTCCGCCCGGCTTATTTCACTGAGCATAATACCCTCTAGCTCCATCCATGTTGTTGCAAATGTCTGGATATGTTTTCTTCTTATGGCTGAATAATATTCCATTGTGTATATATACCACACCTTCTTTATCCATTCGTCTACTGATGGACACTTAGGTTGTTTCCATTTCTTGGCTTTTGTAAATAGTGCTGTGATCAACATAGGGGTGCATATATCTTTTTCAAACTGGGCTGTTGCATTCTTAGGGTAAATTCCTAGGAGTGGAATACCTGGGTCAAATGGTATTTCTATTTTGAGTCTTTTGAGGAACCTCCATACTGCTTTCCACAATAGTTGTACTAATTTACATTCCCACCAGCAGTGTAGGAGGGTTCCCCTTTCTCCACATCCTCGCCAACATTTGTTGTCTTTTGGATGGTGGCCATCCTTACTGGTGTGAGGTGATATCTCATTGTTGTTTTAATTTGCATTTCTCTGATGACTAGGGATGTGGAGCATCTTTTCATGTGCCTCTTGGCCATCTGAATTTCTTCTTTGGAGAAGAGTCTGTTTAGCTCCTCTGCCCATTTTTTAATTGGCTTATTTGCTTTTTGTTTGTTGTGCGTGAGCTCTTTATATAATTTGGATGTCAACCCCTTATTGGCTATATAATTAATGAATATATTCTCCCATACTGTGGGATATCTTTTTGTTCTACTGATGGTATCCCTTGCTGTACAGAAGCTTTTTAGTTTGATAATACAGTCCCATTCATTCATTTTTGCTTTTGTTTTCCTTGCCTGTGGAGACATGTTCATGAAGAAGTTGCTCATGTTTATGTCCAAGAGATTTTTGCCTATGTTTTTTTCTAAGAGTTTTATGGTTTCATGACTTACATTCAGGTCTTTGATCCATTTTGAGTTTACTTTTGTGTATGCGGTTAGACAGTAATCCAGTTTCATTGCCAACACCAGCTGTTGAAGAGGCTGTCATTTCCCCATTGTATATCCATGGCTCCTTTATCATATATTAATTGACCATATATGTTTGGGTTTATATCTGGACTCTCTGTTCTGTTCCACTGGTCTATGGGTCTGTTCTTGTGCCAATACCAAATTGTCTTGTTTACTGTGGCTCTGTAGTAGAGCTTGAAGTCAGGGAGCATAATTTCCCCTGCTTTATTCTTCCTTCTCAGGATTGCTTTGGCTATTCAGGTCTTTGTGGTTCCATATGAATTTTAGAACTATTTGCTATGGTTCATTGAAGAATGTTGTTGGTATTTTGATAGGGATTGCATTGAATCTGTAGATTGCTTCAGGCAGGATGGCCATTTTGACAATATTAATTCTTCCTATCCATGAGCACTGGATGTGTTTCCATTTATTGGTATCCTCTTTAATTTCTCTCATGAGTATCTTGTAATTTTCAGAGTATAAGTCTTTCACTTGCTTGGTTACGTTTATTCCTAGGTATTTTATTCTTTTTGATGCGATTGTGAACGGAATTGTTTTCCTGATTTCTCTTTCTGCTAGTTCATTTTTAGTGTTTAGAAATGCAACAGATTTCTGTGTATTAATTTTGTATCCTGCAACTTTGCTGAATTCAGATATTAGATCTAGTAGTTTTAGAGTGGATTGTTTGGGGTTTTTTATGTACAATATCATGTCATCTGCAAACAGGGACAGTTTGACTTCTTCCTTGCCTATCTGGATGCCTTTTATTTCTTTGTGTTGTCTGATTGCCATGGCTAGGACCTCTAGAACTCTGTTGAATAAAAGTGGGGAGAGTGGGCATCCTTGTCTTGTTCCCAATCTTAAAGGGAAAGATTTCAGCTTCTTGCTGTTAAGTATAATGTTGGCTGTGGGTCTGTCCTATATGGCCTTTATTATGTTGAGGTTTCTTGCCCTCTATACCCATTTTGTTGAGAGTTGTTATCATGAATGGATGTTGAATTCTGTTGAATGCTTTTTCAGCATCTATGGAGATGATCATATGGTTTTTGTCTTTTTTGTTGATGTAGTGGATGATGTTGATGAATTTTCTCTGGGCTACTTTTGAAATCAAGATGTTATTAGATAAAAATTAGATTCTTAGAATCTATGTAACGTTGGGGTTAACCTGATGCTAGATATTAGCTCAGCAATGTTTCTTGATGTCAAAATGTTAGGAACACCTGTCAAATCATCTGGGAACTTTTCCAGTATTAAGGGGAGGTGTTGTATAAGATAACAAATAGCCTCATATAAGAAATGATTACATGAATGTGCAGATGTAAAGGAAGAAAAATACAAATTGCTAATAAATATAAGAAATGATGCTCAAACTCCCTAGTAATAAAAAACACAACAATAAAGAACATCTAATAAACCATTTTCCACCTATAAGGTTGGGAACATTTTTCTGTGGGATCCATCATGATTTTTCCTTTCTCATTTCTGATTCTGTTTATGTGTGTAGATTCTCTTTTTCTCTTAATGAGTCTGGCTAGGGGTTTATCTATTTTGTTTATTTTTTCAAAGAACCAGCTCTTGATTTCATTGATTTTTTTCTGTTGTTTTATTCTTCTCAATTTTATTTATTTCTTCTCTAATCTTTATTATGTCCCTCCTTCTGGTGACTTTGGGCCTCATTTGTTCTTTTTTTCCAATTTCAGTAATTGTGTCTTTAGACTATTCATTTGGGAATGTTCTTCCTTCTTTAAATAGGCCTGGATTGCAATATACTTTCCTCTTAGAACTGCCTTTGCTGCGTCCCACAGAAGTTGTGGCTTTGTGTTGTTGTGGTCATTAGTCTCCATATATTCTTTGATTTCTGTTTTGATTTGGTTGTTAACCCATTGATTAATTAGGAGAGTGTTGTTAAGTCTCCATGTATTTGTGAGCCTTTTTGATTTCTTTCTAAAATTTATTTCTAGTTTTATACCTTGGTGATCTGAGAAGTTGGCTGGTAGGATTTCAATATTTTTTAAATTACTGAGGTTCTTTTTGTGGCCTAGTATGTGGTCTATTCTGGAAAATGTTCCATGTGCACTTGAGAAGAATGTGTATCCTGTTGCTTTTGGGTGCAGAGTTCTGTAGATGTCTGTTAGGTCCATCTGTTCTAGTGTGTTGTTCAGTGCCTCTGTGTCTTTACTTATTCTCTGTCTGGTTGATCTGTCCTTTGGAGTGAGTGGTGTGTTGAAGTCTCCTAAAATGAATGCATTGCTATTTCCTCCTTTAATTCTGTTAGTATTTGTTTCACATATGCTGGCACTCCTGTGTTGGGTGCATATATGTTTATAATGGTTATATCTTCTTGTTGGACTGACCCCTTTATCATTATGTAATGTCCTTCTTTATCTCTTGCTACTTTCTTCGTTTTGAAGTCTATTTTGTCTGATACAAGTACTGCAACACCTGCTTTTTCTCCTTGTTGTTTGCATGAAATATCTTTTTCCATCCCTTCACTTTTAGTCTGTGTATATCTTTGGGTTTGAGGTGAGTCTCTTGTAAGCAGCATACAGATGGGTCTTGCTTTTTTATCCATTCTGTTACTCTGTGTCTTTTGATTGGTGCATTCAGTCCATTTACATTTAGGGTGATTATTGATAGGTATGTACTTATTGCCATTGCTGGCTTTAGATTCGTGGTTACCAAGGGTTCAAGGGTTGCTCTTTACTATCTAACAATCTAACTTAACTTTCTTGTTAAGTTATTGTAAACACATTCTGATGTTTCTTTGTTTCTCTCCCTTCTTATTCCTCCTCCTCCATTCTTTCTATACTAGGTGTTTTATTCTTTGCCTTTAGTTAGTATTTGGATGGTCTGCTTTCTTTGCTATGATTTTTTTTTCTCTGGTGACATCTTTTTAGCCTTAGGTGTGCTTCCATCTAGAGCAGTCCATTTAAGATATCCTGTAGTGGTGGTTTATGAGAGGCAAACTCTCTCAACTTTTGTTTGTCTGGAAATTGTTTAATCCCTCCATCATATTTAAATGGTAATCGTGCTGGATACAATATTCTTGGTTCAAGGCCCTTCTGTTTCATAACGTTAAATATATCATGCCATTCTCTTCTGGCCTGTAAGGTTTCTGTTGAGAAGTCTGAAGATAGTCTAATGGGTTTTCCTTTGTAGGTGATCTTTTTTCTCTCTCTAGCTGCCTTTAATACCCTCTTTATCTTTGATCTTTGCCATCTTAATTATTATGTGTCTTGGTGTTGTCTTCCTTGGGTCCCTTGTGTTGGGAGATCTATGAGCTTTGGTGGACTGCGAGACTACTTCCTTCCCCAGTGAGGGAAAGTTTTCAGCAATTATTTCTTCAAAGACACTTTCTATCCCTTTTTCTCTCTCTTCTTCCTCTGGTACTCCTATAATGCGAATATTGTTCCATTTGGATTGGTCACACAGTTCTCTTAATATTCTTTCATTCCTAGAAATCCTTTTATCTCTCTCTGCCTCAGCTGCTCTGTGTTCCTGTTCTCTGTTTTCTATTCCATTAACAGTCTCTTACATCTCATCCATTCTGCTGTTAAGCCCGTCGATCGCTTGTCTGATTTCTGCATTGCCTTTCCTCAGTTCCCTCACTTCCTCCCTCAGCTCTTGCACATTTCTCTGTAGGTCCATCAGCATGGTTATGACTTTTATTCTGAATTCTTTTTCAGGAAGACTGTGCATTTCCATCCCTTCAGACTTCCTCTCTGAGGTTGTCTGGTTGATTTTGGTCTGAACCATATTCCTCTGTCTTTTCATGGCTATAGAATTGGTCACTGATAGTTGTCATGTATGTCAGCTGGGCTCTTTAAGACTTTAAAAGGAGAAGAAAAAAAAAAGAAAGAAAGAAAGAAAAAAAAAGAAAAAAAGAAAGAAAAGAAAAAACAAAAACAAAACAAAACAAAAAAAACAAAAAAAAAAGCCCACCGGATGTTGATTCTGTGGGAATGCTGTAGGTGGCGCTGTTGCCCCACTATTCCACAGCTGTGACTGCGCCACTCTGCAGAGCCCTTTATCGCTCTGGCAGTTGTGGGAACGAATAGGAGGCTGTTGATCTTAGTGAGAAGTGTAAGTATGGCTACGCTTCCTCAGTCGCTAGCTAAGGCATCTGATACTCCCCGGGACTCCCAGCCTGCTGGGCTGAGTGTGCTGGGGCGATCCGGCTCCTCCGCTGGGCTCCTGTCTCTTTGAGATCGCTGAAGAAAGCGCGCGCTTTTTTTTTTTCCTTCCCGGGAGCCGGCTGCAAGCACCCTGGCGCGCTCCCCACTCAGATCCTGCCCCTCTGTCTCTCCGATCTCCGCTGCACTGCGCAATGTGGGTCAGCGCTCCCCGCGCAGATCACCGGGGCTGGCTACTTCCCTGGGTGTACTTCCACTCCCTCCCAGCTCTGAATCCTCTCCTCCCGCTGGTGCGCTGGGGTGGGGGAGTGCTCGGGTCCCGCCGGGTCGCGGCTCCGTATCTTACCCGCCTCTTGGGGTGCCGAGTCCTCTCGGGTGTAGCTGCACACTGTGCGCTTTCCTGTGTATTCTCATCTCTCTTTTAGGAATAGATGTATTTGCTGTGTTTTCGTAGATAAATATAGTGTTGGGAGGAGATTTCTGCCGCCCTGCTCACACCACCATCTTCCCGGAAGTTGGCATTATTTTTAATAGCTAAGATGTGGAAACAATCTAAGTCACCATCTTCTTTTCCTCCAAAGCTGCTGGGCTCCTCTTGGGTAGTTTTTTGATTACTGATTCAATTTTGTTGTGGGCAATTGGTCTGTTTAGATTTTCTGTTTCTTCCTTAGTCAGTCTTGGAAGGTTTTATTTTTCTAGGAAGTTGTCCATTTCTTCTAGGTTTTCCAGCTTGTTAGCATATAGATTTTCATAGTATTCTCTAAGAATTCTTTGTATTTCTGTGGGGTCCATCATGATTTTTCCTTTCTCATTTCTGATTCTGTTTATGTGTGTAGATTCTCTTTTTCTCTTAATAAGTATAGACATTCTTTTTAATGACTATAAATGTGGCACTTGGTACTTTTCTATTTTTTAAACACCAGAGATAGCATTAATCGAAAGTAAAGTTTTCATGAATTTATTATCATTCCCGAAAGCTCACAAATGGTTCCTTATTTCAGATTATTTCATAGACATTCTCATTTTAGATCTCTATGAATATGATTTTCTACCAATTTCAGAGAATTGGGTTATGGACTATAGTCATTCTTAAATGTGTTTCTGTCTCCTTCCTCCCTACCTCTGACCTGTCTCTGAGCCAGGTTGAAAAAAGGAAGTGAAAATATATTGAGTATCCATTACAATGGGTTCATCCTCCTATGGCCCAATGAACTAGGTAGTATTCTCGTTTGATGATGAGGAAGTGAGGCCTGGGAATTTAAACAATTTCCCCCAAATCATGAAATTAGTCAGTGTAGAAGTTAGGATTTGAGCTCAGACTTTCTGACTTAAAATCCACCCCCAACCCACACCTTTATTTTAATGTGGCAGACTCCTGCTAGAGGGAGGTAAAGTGGACAGTAACCAGAGCAAGTCAAGAAACATAAAAATGGAATAGCCTATAGAGTGCCTAGAACAGGCTTAGACTTTGGGTCTTGGTATTTCCTTAAAGGTGTCTCTTGGTCATTCAGTAACTAAATTCCATTGGCCTGTTTGAAAGGTGCACCTATCTTTGCATGAATTCTTTTTTTTGATGAATAGTGATTTCTGATGAGGTTTCATTGGCAAAAACTTGGTATATCGTTATAACTTGCTTTGCTAAATTATAGTTATGGGAAATGTGGTAGAGGATTTTAATAGTTTTAGATGCTCCTATTTAAGATTTAGGTACCTTAAAAAGTTTCAGTTATATTTTTAAAAAGTGCAACTAAGCTTTGTGTTTGCCTTCCAGCTGCCAGCAGATCCTGTGCCATTATGTCAACACACATCGTGGCCTGCCTGCTTCTCTACAGACACAGGCAGGTATGTCTGCACTGGCTACAGTTAGATAGAAAGCGGGAGAATGCTTCATCAGCTGTTTTAAATACGTATTCACAGATAGATTTGGCCCATTCTTGGTGAAATTAAGGACCCTGTCCACAGGAGTTTATTAAATCTGATGGAGGAAGAAATAAATCTACATGGAAAAAAACCCCTCAGAGACTACTTAATATATATAATAAGACATTCTTTAAGTAATATAGTTAATTAAGGCATGTTTCCTTACTATGTAGTATTTTGATAGCTAATGTTTTCTAAGCTGTTTGATTTGTATTTAGGACTACACTCCACTCTCCCACAATATACTTGTCCACAATATACCATGTCTGCCTTGCTCACAATCACGTTCTCAACACCAAACACAATGCCATTATATATAGACACCAAATAAATATTTGTCAGATAAATATTTAAAATGAGGGAAATTCTTGCTAAAAAATAAACACTTCTTACCTTCAGAGGACTTCTTCCTTTTGTGATCTTACCTGCCCATATCATGTGTTGTGGCTAGAATGTTCTCTGGTTGTGCAGTATCTTGCCATTCCTGGGGGTGGGGGGGTGAATTTTTTAACCAGTTTTCTTACTTTCTTTGCATTGGTTTTTTTGGACCCTTTCCTGTATGTGCCAGCAGCAAGCTGCAGGAAAGCAAAGGCAAGAAAAAAGAGTCCTTGGAATGTCTTCTTGGCCCTGTGGGAAGTAGGTTTTCACTCTCATGAGACCATTTCTGTCTGTTTCTCTAGGGAATTGATTTTTCCACATTGGTGGAGGACTTCTTTGTGATTAAAGAGGAAGTCCTGGCTCGTGATTTTGACCTGGGGTTCTCGGGAAATTCAGAAGATGTAGTCATGCATGCCATACAGCTGCTGGGAAATTGTGTCACAATCACCCACACCAGCAGGAATGATGAATTTTTTATTACTCCCAGCACAACCGTCCCATCTGTCTTTGAACTCAACTTCTACAGCAATGGGGTACTTCATGTCTTTATCATGGAGGCCATCATAGGTATGTCCTGTCCTGTATATTTTCATGGAAAATAAAAGGGCCTAAAACACATAATGATGTGTCCTTTAATTTAGATGATAAACCCTTGCTTTAGGGAATGGGTTGCTATATTTTCAGTTTTCAAATAAAAATGTAATCTTTATCACTATTTATAGCTTATTTTTACATTTATTAAACAAGTAAATATTGAATTATTGTGTGCCTAATATTACACTTGTTACTAAGGAGCAGCATCTTGCTATCCAAGAGCCAGAAATCTAAGGAGCCATGACATATAAATGGTGGTGTGAGTGGGGCGGGTGTCATTTGTGGTCAAAAGGGAACAGAGGAGAAGGGGAGCAGAGGGTACTGAGGCCCCCAAGGACAGTGTTTGATGGAGTTGGGATCACATGGAGTTACGAAACATGAATCTTGGGGGATTTACTTAAATTTTTCTAGTGAATACAAGTAATTATTTCTGATGCATTAACAACCTGTTAAGATGATCCAAGTTCTCTGAACTTTTTCTGAGCCAGCTGAAGTTTTTCTTGGAGCTCCAAGGTTGCCAGCTTCATGATGTTTTCATTTCCTCAGCCTGCAGCCTTTATGCAGTTCTGAACAAGAGGGGCTCTGGAGGGCCTGTAGGTTCATCCCCGAGCTTGGTCAGCCAGGAGCAGCTGGTGCGGAAGGCTGCCAGCCTGTGCTATCTACTCTCTAATGAGGGCACCATATCTTTGGTAAGTGAAGACTCTTCAGTGTTGCCTGTTCTCTTTTTCTTAATAGAAACGACCTTTGTTTTTTCTCTTAGAGAATTTGTCATCTGTTATTGAAGCTTTACATTTTACTCCTGGATCTCAATGATCACCAAACCAATGTGTTATTTACTTTCTTGGTTGCAATCAGGGTCACTGCTCAGGTGAACCTTTCATGCAGCTATGGGACATGATAGGACATAGTTATTGCTCAGTGTTCTCCATTGGTCAGATACAAAGTTACTGAGCTCTTATTGGGCATAAGGCACTGGGTCAGAGGTTTGTGAGTAAGTAAAATATCCACTTGTGGATGATAGAACCATAGAAGAAAAATTTTAAGACTGTTTCTTTTATCTGCTCAACCCCTTCTCACTTTACAAATGGGGAAAGTAAGGCCCACAGCACTATTGAGCATATGTGTTACATATTCAGACACTTCTAGACATTTATAAGGAGGCATATGTGTTAAGTGGGAGAGAGATTTTTCTTCCTTAAAATCAAATAAAATTCATATTTAAATTCTAATACTCTGTTCTACTTTTATGAGTGTGTGTCCTGGAACATTAATGAGTACATGCATTCCCAGCATAGCCCTCCTCCACAGCGTTTTTGTATGTGGTGTTTTGATGGCCCTGTCAGGGAATCTGTTTTGTGTGAACTTTGGGAGGCAGGATGGGAAGGGATAGGGTAGGTAGGACTCCCACACTTGACCTTGTCCTTTTCCTGGGTCTTTTTGAGTTATTTGAATATTGTGTTTCTCATCCACCACCTTTATGTGCAGTATTTGCTGTAAGACAGCTTGTACAGAGAAACTGTCTTATAGAGAAAACAAAAGAGGTGGCAGGGTCTGACCAGCGCCCCCATGAGGCCTTGTCCCCGGTGGGGAGCTGGAGCTCAGGAGCGCCTTCGCACGTGGTGCCGCTTTGGGCACTCGGCCGGTCAGGGATGAGGTCTCTCGCCAGGCTTGGCCCGTGCCCGTGCATCCATCAGGAGCACGGGCATCAGGAATGCTCAGGCTTGCCCGGTGGGGTGAGGCAGATGATGACATGGTGACATTTAGCAGCTGCCTTGTACCATGCTTTGTCTTTTAAAAAGCAAGTATAGGACAGTGACATTTAAATTTAAATGCCTTTTATTTTCAGCCCTGTCAGACATTTTACCAAATTTGCCATGAGACAGTAGGAAGGTTTATCCAATATGGCATTCTTACAGTGGCAGAGGTAAGAGGAATAGCTTTCCTTTATTTAGTTTCTTGCTCTTCACTTCCTTATTTTTCTACCAATTATTTTAAGCAATATTATGATCCATTATTTTAACCAATGATTACATTTGATATATAGTTAGGTCTAGATGAAGAAAAAAGAGAAAAATAAGAACGGGGGGAATAAATGTCTTCTGTGGTAATGTAGACTTTAGTTTCTTTTGTGTAACTGGGTTAGTCTAAAACATATCTTGACTTGATTCTATGACATTCAGAGGTTTGCATTCTAAGATGGGATGTTTTAATATCAGTATGCTTGTAATTTACCCATCAGCATTTTTCTCTTTGGAGATTTTGTGTTAATTTTGGTAGATGTAGTGTAGAGGGTATAGCCTGGGAAAGTAGATATCAACTGAGAAGAGGTGAAGGCATTTTTATTTGATCTGTCTCGTAGGCATTTCCCCCACCCCCTACCTCCACATTCTGTCTGTCCTGCCCTGCTGTCTTCTGAGTGATTTTAACTTTGGAAAGGGAGTTGGGTTGGCTCTGTGAATGGCCAGAGAACAGCAGGGAAGGGAATGAGAGGGGACTGCTTTTTCTGGGGCCCAGCTGTGGAGATGTTTGTGCATATTTATTTCCTCTTGGTCTTCTTCACGTAGCAAGATGAGCAGGAAGATATTAGTCCTGGTCTTGCTGAGCAGCAGTGGGACAAGAAGCTTCCTGAACCTCTGTCTTGGAGAAGTGATGAAGAAGATGAAGACAGTGATTTTGGTGAGGAGCAGCGAGATTGCTACCTGAAGGTACTTTGGTGGAGAATTCTGGTGGCTATTGCAGTGATGCATTGAGGTTTATGTTGCACTAGTTAATGAGTTCTCATAACCTGGAAGTCTGGTGACTTATTTATATCTACAGCACCCACAGGCCAGTTGCAGAACTTTCTATCTAGTAAAGACACCCAAACTTTTGAGTTGAATCAATCAATGCCTTACATTGTTCAGTTTGGGTATAGGCAAATGGAAAAGGAAACAGAGTCTGAAAATTCAGAAAGATGCATGTAATAGGTGATACCTTTCATGAGCCTTTCACCAGAATGCACAAGTATAAACCAGTTTATCTACACCTGCATTCACTCCTAAAGGGGCAGGGTTTTTGTTCAGTTATCAATAAAGCAAGGCAACACCAGACCAGGAATGGCAGAGAAATTAATATTCAGCTCTCACTGGCCTGGTTGTTCTCTTTGGGTCATTTTTGCCATCCGTCTCAAAATTTCATACATTAGCTCTTTGCCTTGAATTAAAACAGTTCCTATCACAGATAAAATTTAGATTTTTAAAAGATGGATTGTCCCTGATTTAGAAAAATTAATTTTGTGTAATTTGTAATTTTAGAAATTAGTAATAATGGCCCCTCTTTTCTGAATACCCTAAGTGGATTACTCTTTTTGTAGTGGGATAACACCCCTAGTTTATACACACACACATGTCAGGAGGTATAGCTTCTGGAGATTCCCTTTTTTCCATTTGGGGTATTGTTAGTTTCAGGATTGGGCAGTGATCTTGCTTTGATACTCCAGAGGGGCTTATGTGGATGTGCATGTTTTGGGCGGGTACAGTGAGAGCCCCCCCATGCCACCACAAGGCACCCATCACCACCACCACCATCTCTCCCCACTGTCCTGAACTGTGGGCTAAAGGCCATGTGGGGGAGGCAGGAAGTAAGGGCGGGAAGGACTGAGATGATCTTGGTGGTCTTGCCATGAGGCCTTTTGCACACTTGAGTGACTGTCCATCTAGGCTTCAGACCCTAGAGGGTCCAGCCTTGGGCCCAGCTACGTTCAGTGATGACAGTATGTCATCATTATGTCATTCAAGTACAACAATTTCTTTTAGAAACTGTTCAATGAATCCAAACCTCAAATACTGTAAAAGTCAATGATTACAATAAAGAACACATTTCAGTGCCCGCAGTCATTTCTAACAGACTGTGTGTGCGTGCATCGGGAGGCCGCTTCTGTGTGGTGATGCTGAGAGGCCATCTTCGCAAGTATTTGTCCTCTGAGGAAGTTCTTCATTTCTTGTCCCTTCCTTATGGCTTGATCTCTGCTCTTGCCCTCCCAGGTGAGCCAATCCAAGGAGCACCAGCAGTTCATCACATTCCTGCAGAACCTCCTGGGGCCTTTGCTAGAGGCCTACAGCTCTGCTGCCATTTTCATTCACAACTTCAGCAGCCCTGTCCCAGAGCCTGAGTATCTGCAAAAGCTGCACAAGTACCTGATCACCAGAACAGAAAGAAGTGTTGCAGTGTATGGTATGAATGCCACTCTTTTAGCTTCTGTTAAAAGCTGTGCCTTTTATGAATACAGGAATCTGTTGATTGTAGACAATTGGGGAAAAAATGCAAAATTATCTGGACCTCTAACTCCATAGATTACTACTGTTACCTGTTTTGGTATGTCAGAAGAGTATATAATTGTATCATTCACTTTGTATGTCTATCTTTTTTCATTTAACATTTTAAGTGATATTCATACATGTCATTGTGTTGCTTATTCTTGTTGCTTTGCAGTTTTATACTTTATAAATATTGACCACATTTAATTTATTCATATTCATCATTGGTAGATATTTGGGTTGTTTGTGCTTCACAGCTACTATAAATAGTGCTGCTCTGAGCTTAAGGTTAATGTCTTTGGGTGAACACATGACTTATTTATATTGGGCTGGAATTGCCTCACCACAGGGTGGAGTATATCTGGCTTTAGCAGATGCTACCAAATGGTTCCTCAGTGATGTGCTGATTCGTATTTCCACATCCTGGCCAGCACTCGGTATTGTCTGTTATATGAGGTGTGATGAGGGTGGGAGTAACATTTTATACAGTTATGGTTTAGGACTACAGCTACTTTGAATTAATGACTTTTAGAGGCAGAAGGATTTATCTCTAGATATCTGTCTCTCTCCCTCTCTATGTAGATAGCTCTAGACAGATATCCAGAGATAGAATAACCCCACTTTATAGATGAGGAAACTATCCCAGATCACATAGCTAGTTAGTGGGCACATCTGTGTTCAGAACTTGTTTTTTCTGACCTCTAGACCTGAACTCTTTCTGGTTCCATGGATGTAGGACTCATCTATGCATCACTGTGTCCTTTAAGGGAATTTCTACATGCTGTCTCATTTAATGCTCACAAGCGCCCCTTAGAGAGGAATGTTTTAGGCATATCTCCTTCTTGTCCTGATTCTGTCTTTTTCTCTCTTTCCTTCTCTTTTTTCCTTGAAGGATGATAAACTAGGCTTAAGGAAACAGCAAATCATTTGAGATCTCAGAGGTTGTGAGTAGCTGAAATGGAGCTTGAGACAATCTGCTGACTTGCTCTCACTGGCTTTATAGCTTCCCACACTGTATTGCCGTGGATATTGGGGTTTTTGTGTTTCCTGGGCCTCAGTATTTGACAGGGTCTTATTCTCTCTTATAGCTGAGAGTGCCACTTATTGCCTTGTGAAGAATGCTGTGAAAATGTTTAAGGATATTGGGGTAAGTGTCCACTGCATGTGGTATGAAAGCTTGTGTTAACTTCTGTGCTCTGTTTAGATCTAGCCATTTTGAGTCCCCTTTGTGTCGGGATGGACCTTGAGAGGAGCAGTTTCTCCTATATTAATCATGATGGTGTTTCTGGGGCTTGGGATGGGAAGGAGCATGTTGAAGTTGAGATATGTTCAAATAGAATATTCTAGCATTTTCCTGGTTTTCATCTTTATTCTTAAACTGTTTATATGTAACAGATGCCAGTATGTCTCAAGATGCTGTTGCAGCTTTAGCAGGGATGTTAATTACGCCATACAACTTTCAGTTACTTTCTTATGTTTTTACCAGTATTGCTGGAAGTATCCTCAGGTATCTTTTACCTCAGTGGATCATGTGGGATATGAGTTCCATGTAGGTACTAGTGACCTTTGTAAGGGACTATTTATGACTTTATTCTAACACAGATTTTAAATTATAGTCCACTGGTTGAACTCCATCTGTAAAATCACCACACCTGCACCCACAACCTGCCCACCCCATACTCGCACACACATAAGTACATTTACTTAAAGCCAGAGAACAATTCTATGTACCTTACTGCCATTTGGAGTCTAGGTGATGGAAATATCCTTTTTTTTTTCCTGTTTGTCTTTAATTTAATCTAAACCTTCTCTCTAGGTTTTCAAAGAGACCAAACAAAAGAGAGTGTCTGTTTTAGAACTCAGCAACACTTTTCTACCTCAATGCAACCGGCAAAAACTCCTAGAATATATTCTGAGTTTCATGGTGCTGTAGGTAACCCCTAGCACCCCTGGTGAGTGAAAGGCATCGGATGAGGCCCTCGTAGGCTCCAGCCTCTGGCTTGAGAGCTGAAGGTGCCATCGTGTGGTTGGGCCTGGCCTGGCCTGACGGGAACTCTTGGAAAACAAGTGCCTTCTCCCCTCCGTGGAGCTGTGATCGCCCCAAGACCGAGATGACGTGACAGCCTACAGATCACACTCTGGGGGCCCATCAGCCTCCATTTGCAATTCATAATCAGTAGATTACAAAGTGAAATCTCAAAAATTATTTTGGAGTTTATTAAAGATTTACATTTTAAGTATAACTGTTAAGGACTAATTACCGTGATGGACACAAAAATGTAGTTGTACTCTAGAACTGAATCTTGTATACCTAATGCTGATAAGTAATTCATTGCAATATTTTCTGATTAACGGTTAATGTTTTCTTTAAAAATAATTGAGTCATCTATTCACTGTTTTTTTTTCAGTTTTATCTTTGTCAATGATAGCGACATTTTAAATGGAACACCTTTCATCCCAAAGTGCTTTACAGACGAATGGGCCAATACACACCACACAGAGGTACCATTGTGCTGTCTTTGGCAGTCAGATTTGTAAAGTGTCTTAAGAGCTGCATGAAAACACAATATTAGTTAGGTCAGGAAAAGAAAGAATATGATCATATAGCTAATGTCAGGAAATAAAATTGGCCAGCAAAATTCAAGGTAAACTTGGCCAGAAAACTGAGTCTGAAAACTTTTGCTCATATAAAAAAGTGCCATTGAGTTTTAAATGACCAGCAAGTATTTAGGAATAATTCTTGTTTTATGTCTGTACTCCTTCCCCACCACCTGAGGGTGGAGCTATTTCTTGGAGATCCACCACCCAGATAGGACCTGTCCTCTGGCTGACCTTGGTCTGCTGGCATGAAGCAAGCATCCAGTTCTCTGGCTGCAGCTTCTGACCCAGGGCTCTCAGGTACTGCGGTACAGGTGTGCATTGTACCTGGTTCTGGGCAACAGATACTCAGGTTGTACAGTGTCAATCTAGGCAGAATATGTGGTATCCCTACTGACTGTTAAATGTTTGGAGGCATTTATGGATTTGTGGTTTTGAGGAAAATACATGGTTCTTTAAAAATGTATATGGGTTATATACCTAAACCCTGAAGCTACATAGTGGCAAATAATTATGAAAAATTATCTGTTCCTCATGGGTAGATGCCCTTTTGTGAGCAGGGAGTATAATTATAAATTAATCATGGTAATTATGGTTATTTCTTAAAGATCATATGATATTAAAATATTTTCTAACAGCTTACTGTCCTGTCTGTCCATGGTGTTACGGAATTAGGAATTTTTCTGAAGAATATTGTATATAGCCTTTGAATTTAATACAAAAGTACTGAGAATTAAGTTTGTACATTCATAAGCTTGGATTTTAAACACTAATAGTATCTCATGGATATTCGGTACGTGTTGGGAGAAAAAATCGTATTGATACCTCACAATCTATGAAATATCATGTTGGAAACTCAGCAGTAATGCTGTGCTGTTGTGATCTTCCACTTTTCTTAAATTCTGCATTGAAAAAAATACTTTTTCTTTTTAGAGACTCATGTACCATTAAGCCATCGTCAGTGTTGTAGTGGCTCTGGTGTGGAGTGCGATCTTTACCTTGTAGCATTCCCTTTGATTATCCTTCTGCTAGGATAGAACAGTTCTTTTGGCTGGGGCTCTGAGTTTGAGGCAATACCAGGAGAGGTTTATTCGTCCCCTTGGGTGGTCCTTATCTAGGCAAGCAGACATTTCACTTGTCTCTTTCAGTCATCCTCAATTATAGATCAAGGGTCACTCCAACTCCTAGTTATCTGGAAAGTAAAGTGGGAACTGACTTCCTAGCGGATCCTGCTGCCCCGCCCATGGCATCTGCTAACAGCGGCTGCCCTGCCGGCAGCGGAGCAGGGAACAGCAGGGAACAGCCACTTCTCCCACTTTATTTTCTCTTTCAGTTGGTTTGTTTTCTAAAAATCTAATCAGATGCTTTGGGGAATGCAATGTATGATTTGCCAGCTCTCTCACCACTTAACTCACTGTGAGAACAAATATGCATGCTTTTTGTAATTAACTGGTGCTTTGAAAACCTTTTTTAGGTGAAGAAAAATCTCAACCAAAGTTATGCTCATCCAGACAAGCTGACCCTTGAGTTAATTTTAGCACAACTCGTTCTCCAGTGCCTCATTTCTAAAAACAATGCATCATCACAGCAAGGCTTCCAAATAGTACTGTTTTGCTTAAAGATTTATTTTCATTGTTTTCCAAAAGCAAATGGCTTCCATGTAAGATTAAACAAACTAGGTGCTTGTAAATAACTTATTATAATTTACTCTACTGCATTTCTATAAAACTGAAATGCATGCCCTCCAGTGGAAGACTGTGAGTCAAGTTAAAAAACAAACAAAAACCAATAACTAGCAATATGAAATCACACTCTTTCAAAAAGAGAAAGTCCTAAGGGATTTCAGAATAGAGGAAGGAATTTTTATTCTCTTAAATTTAAGAGAAACAAAGGGAAAGATCTAGTGGGAAATGTGTAGAACTAGTAGCAGGAAGTACTATGAGTCTTCCTTCTCAGATCTGTTAAATCTCTGGAAGTCGTGAGGATGAGTGGAGAAAACACATCAGGGATTACAATGAATATAAACTCATACTGTGGAATTTCCAGTCATCTAAAGGGGAAAAGCATTTCCCATAGTTCTCCATATAGTATAAGTGCTTTGTGAGATGTTCGTAGGTGTTTTGTAGATTAAATGTAGCTGGAAAAATAAATTTGTACATTGATCCTCTTTCCTAGAAACTTACAGTGCCCTTTAGCATGGTAAGGGCTCAGGGTCTGCCAGTACCAAGCCTGTCTAACCCAGCATTTCCAAACTGTGTGACTCTAGGACCACTTTCCCCTATGGGACACCTGTGAACTTCTCACTGGTATTCCGTGGAACACATTTTGGGAAACACTATGGTAGGTAAGTCTTTTAGGGGACAAAGCAGTAACAGATGGCAGAATCCACATGCATTTTGTATGATCAAAGGTTACCTTGAATGGGTGTGTGTTTCCTTCCCTGGAGACAGTAAGTACAGAAAACAATTATAGAGGGGGTCAGAGCTCTTTCCTTTGATGGAAAGACAGCTGTCAATGATCCTGGGTTTTTCACTGAAAGTAGCAAAGTTAACATAAGGATTAATTGGGGTAAATAACTAAGATTTTAATTTAGATCTAGAAGAAAATATTGCACAATTGAATGCAAGTTTTTATCTACAGGTAGTTCTAGCATTTAGAAATGGTAGGACCTATCACTGAAGTTTCTAAGACTGAATTTGGATGTAAATCTGTTTTTTAAAACACTTTTTAGGAACTTGAGACTTGGCATTTGGCATTTTAGTTTAATTCAAACTAATAATTGCATTTGAAAGAGACTTTTGACTTTATTTCTAAATATCTGAAGCTCTGAATGCCTTGATGGAAGGTGTTAAACTATTTTCCTGTTGTACAAGAAACATTAAGTTGTTGTAAAATTTATTATAAAGTACTGTGAAATAATACAGCGTGATTTAGAGAGTGAAACTTACTTGGAAATGTTGACTGATTTTTATGCCTGTTAATGTATTGTAAGAAGCACAGAAGTGTAGTTTTAAGTTAATAAACCAAAAAATGAATATATGCTAAATGTCTTACATTTGCAGTTAAAAGTTCCTTACATAATTCATTATGCAAACAGTTGTTCTTATTTGACTTTACAGAGAACTTTATTAAAATGTTTATAAGAAATACTCTTACATAAATATATGAGCGTGCACTACGTGATATATTATTGACTCAGAGCTCTTCAAATTTAATCAAGCCTTTGGAGATATAGATATCTACATCTTAGCTCTTGCTCTCAGTAAATATTCATATCACAGAGATATTCTTTGGGTTTCTGTAAAGATTCCTTTAAACTTGGTGTTTCTGTCATATTTTTATTTATTTAAATTTATAAATGTATGTACTGAAGTGTTAGGTTTTTCCCACTAGTTCATAGTAGTTGCTCAAAAAATATTAATTTACATATATACAAGGGAATGTCATTTGGTCATTAAAAAAAAGAAATCTTGCCATTTGTGACAACATGGATGGACTTAAAGGGTATTATCCTAAGTGAAATAAGCCAGACAAATACCATATGATTTCACTTATATGTGGAATCTAAACAAAACAGAAATAGACTCATAGACACTAAGAAGTGACTGGTGTTTACCATGGCAGAGGGGTTGGGGTGGGTGGGTTAAACAGGTGAAGGGGATAAAGAGGCACAAAGTCTCGATTATATGATTTAATTATGGGATGAAAATGCAGCATAGAGAATATAGTCAATAATACTGTAACATCTTTCTGTGTTGACAGGTAGTAGCCACTTATTGGGGTGAGCATTTAATAATGATTACTATTGAATCAATATGTTGTATGCTTCAAACCAATATTGTATATCAAGTACAGTAAAAATATATATTAGTTCACTCTTTTGACAAGTAAGGCAAGTGTTTTATCAGAGCACTATTTTCTGTGGATCCTTTGAAGTCTCTCAAGTCAACTTTATCTCAAGAGTATGACCTCCAGAAAGGGTGGTAAATATGTACCTGGCATGCTGTCCATGCCCTTTTGGCATGGGTGTGTGACATGGCTGTGAATCTGACACCCAAGACCACCCATCCATTCTCTGCCAGCACCTCTATTTGAACTTTGTTCTTTAACCCCTTAGATTTGTTCATTAGGACTATGCCCCTGCCCTTTGGTGCATTCATTCTTCCCTTTGTATTAGCAACTCTCTTGCAGCTGCCAAACATGACCTTCCCTCTACCATGGCAAAATTCTTTTACAATCATTCTCTTTAAATGGATATTAATTTTGAAGTCTAATTTCTTAATGTTTAGTTAGTACTGAGTCCTATTTATTCCCTTTTTTAACTCCTTGCAGTCTGTCTTCTACACCCATATTTAATGAAATGCCAACATACCTCCTTGACAAATAGAAAAGTGTATTCTTAGTTGTTGTTCACAGCATCTGTGATGTCCATGCTGTAGCCTGGCCTCTCCGTGAGACGCAGCCTTCTTCAGTTTCCATAGCCCTCTTGTCTCCTGTCTCCTGCATGATTCCCCTCTTCGCCAACTCTTCCTTGCTTCCCATCCTTTACCACATAGCCCTGGTGGTGTTGCCAGATCCTCTGATGTTAAAAAAAGTCAATTTTGTTTGATATTTGTATTTTTTTTATATGAAAACACCCAATTGTGACATGTTTGTTCAACAGACTGTGGACCATGTAAGCTGCCTGACTGAGCCATTTCTGTCTTGTCAGCTGAAAGTTCATGTCTTCTGGCCCAGGAAGAAGAGGTTTTGAAAGGACCATTCAAGGTACCCTTTCCAGGATCCAGAAAATGATCCATCATTGGGAGAAGATTGATCTCGCTTATCTGAGTTAAGCAAGGCTGAAGTCTTGAAGCAAGTCTTTGATGAGGACCGCTGGGTGATGTTTAACAAGGCAATGGGCATCTGAGTCAGCCTTTGATGTCAGGCTCATTGCCATGTCCATACCAAGGAAAGTGTGTATCAAAACAAACCAGTGTTTTCACTTTCAGTGGGCTTGGTACTAGTGTAAAAGCTACTTATGACATCAAGTGATTAGGATAAATGAGTGAACAGACTCAATTTCCAGTCTTCTGTTAAAACATCTTGCTACCTTCATATTGCAGGTGGGTTAAAAATTAGAAGGAAAAGAACCCACGCAGACACACCCTCAAGCACCTGCAGAAAGTCCTCAACTTACACAGCCAAGACACAGAACTTGGTAGAAGTGAGTGGCTACGTAAGGCAAGAGCAGCTATAAATGCCTTTCCCCTTGCTTCTTTCTGGGTTCTTTATTGGTGGGTTGACCCTATACCTAGATCCTCACTGGCCGGCAACAGTCCCTTCATAATTATTAATAATGCCCCTTTGACTCTCAGAGGAGAGTCTGGGCTTAGATAATAGACTATATGGTCACGGTACCCATGAGACATGCAGCTGCCAGTGACAGAAGGTCCTGAAGTTGAGAAGCTTTTTAATTTTTAAAAATACACTCTGGTATTTACCACCTGAGAACTTAAACTATCTTTGAATTTGTCTTATAAGAAAATGTTTATAAGCATCTAACTGCTGCTTCTGGAACCAATCTTTGCACTGATGGGAAACAGCAGAGAAAGTTCCCCAAGTAATCTCAGCTCTTCAAAGCCCATCTTCTCTAGTGCTGTTGGGGGGTTCGAGGCCAGATTCACATGCTTCAGCATTTCCCTGTTGTTGAGATGATGAGCAAAACACCCCCACTTCTATCTATCTGTGTGACTCAAGGTGTGCAGGCTGGGGAAGAGAGCTACCTACCTTTCTCCCTTCACCTAATAAGGAAAAAGTCAACAACATGGGGCCCACGACGAGGATCTGAAAAAGGGATTGAATGTGGCTGCTGTCTGTAGACCAGTGGTTCTCAAGTGTGATGGCCAGTCGAGCAGCACAGGACCACCTGGGAACTAGTTAGGAAAGCAAACACTCTGGGCCCCACCCAGTGCCCAGCAGTCTGTTGGAACAAGCCCTGGTGCCTCATAAAATTGAGAACCCCTGCCTTAGACACATTGCCTTGGCAAAACCTGGAGTTTCACAGTTCTGCAAGTTGTACTCAGGAAATGAAAACAAGGGAGGGGAATAGATAATAAACACCCTTTGCAAAATGGTTTCTTCTCAGGGATGTATTGAATCCATTAAGTTAGTTGGACCAAAGTGGGCTTTAAGATAAAGGTGCTTGGACCATTGAGATGTTTCTACTTTGGGATACAGTAGTCTTGACCTCATTGCTTAGTCATCTCTGCAGGTAAAGCATAGCTCCTGTATTGTGTGATTTGTCACCTGGGTGCTTCTCAGCTGTCAGTCTATGCAAAGGAAGGCTCGTCCAAGTTCTGTGAGTTTTATATAGCTTTTAAAATCAGTTTTTATTGTGTTTTATGAAAGGAATGTAGCAGAAGGAGCATGGGGTGCGGGGAACAGTAAATCCAGGACTGACTGCTTCTGTCATGCATGTGCTGGAAGACTGAGCTAGTCACAGCGCCTCGGTCCTTTGTATCGAACAGGGACAACCTCGCCATGGGTTTGTGAAGAAGAAATTACATGGAATGAATGTGGAAAGTGTTTCGTAAGCTTGAAAGTTATGCACCTGTGTGGTATTTGGTTTTCTCTATTTTCTATGTAGGAAAACACAGCTCTAAAAGGGAAATCAGGAGTCATGTAGTCTTCAGTACCTGAGTTTTAAGGAAGAGAAAAATCTCCTGTGTCTGCACAGTAAGTTGAAGATAGAATCTAGAATGGAAGTATCATCATTGGACTTTTCAGTTCCAGCCAAATGGAATGTGAACAAGTAGCAAAATGATCAAGCTGCCATCCAGGGAGGTAGAAATAATTTATGTGTTTGGTGTGGAACTTAGAAAATGACATAATGATGTGAAACTGGAAGGAAGTTAATTGGCTCCAGCAAAACAAATGTGCTAGATCTGCTCATACCTGGGACCTGTTTGTGTTTATATAGTTTGGCATTGTGCTAAGCACTTTGTATGCATGCTCTCAATCCTCTGGGAAAGGTGCCATTAGCCTCTTCTTACCAATGATAAAACTGAGGTTCAGGGGTGAAGTAGTTTGCTGTAGACTTCTGCCAGGGCATAGTTCGCATTTGCTCTTGAGCATGGTGACACACTTCTTAGGGTTTGCAAACTCTGCCTTCATTCTGGAACAACTGACGGGTGGGGGGATAGGGCAGAGAGCAATATGTCTCATCAGGACAAGGGAAAAGAGTGTATGGGTTCTTTCCCTTCATTTCATCTAATTTCTCAAAAAATCCATAGTGAGGTTGTCCACTGATAATACAGAGGACAAGCAAGTTCACAGAGGTGATCTGACAGTGAGTCAGGGACCATGGGCTTAGACAGAATAGGGTGAGGGCCTCTGGAAAAAACAAGGCAGGATATTTGCAGTCAGAGCAATGTAACTACATGCAAGGGAAACCCCCTACCAAAACTCTGTGTTACACAGTCAGCTCTAGAGTCATTCTTCAGTGAGATCAGTTAATATTCCCCAGATAAAGAAGAGTAGCACATGTTTTTATTTTGCTAATCATTTGTAATCATGTGTAAGATTCACTTTAGCATGCTAAAAGGCTCAGGCCGATGTGCTGTCTTTCCTCCTTCAGATCTGATGAGGTGATTTTGTAAACTGGGCAACTAATTTAGCATGCAGACCCAGCTGTAAACAACATAGTAAAAGGCAGGAAGGATTCCACCTTAAAGATAAGATTGCATTTTAACACCCAAGAGGTTTAAGAAGTAGGATTCTTAACTTACTCTTTAGCAAACAGACAATTCCTCAGCCCACCTTGGGGGCTGGGCAGACAGCCTTTTGATATGCTCCTAGACCAAGACGCCAGTATCCCAGGGAGAAATCAGAGCAGTAAATTTCTTGTGTTAAGTTAATTTTTAATATTCAGGGACCACTTAATAAGTCCACACCCTAAGCCTTTTTTCACGTTTCCCAAAATCCTCAACTGCCTATAAAACCCCTAGACAACACACCACTATGGGCTCTCTTGGCCAGGAGCTCTGTCTGTCCTCTCACTGTATCTCTCAATAAAAGTCTCCCTGGCTTTCCTACCTTGACTGTTTGCTAAGTTCATTCTTCAACTCCACAAACAAGAACCCCGGTATCAACAGCTCAAACGATTTCACAGAAGTCCTCTCAGACTGTGTTCTTTGCACGGAGTTGGCCGGAGGTGAGCCTTTGAGGTCGAACATGGTTTGAATTTGCTGCCATTTATTGCATATTTGTTACGGTGCTGAGCCAGCACTCGGCAATGATCAGCATGTAGTGTTGGAGGGGATCATTGAAAGGGTGGGACTGCCAGCTGACTCTAAAGCTGGTCCCAGACCATGGGAGGCTCCTCACCCCCTCCCCTGTCATTGGAATGCACGTTCTGCCTGCCATTCCAGAGCTGGCAGCCATTTCAAGTATGCAGCATTGAGAGAGTAAGATGTTGAGACCACCTGGATGGCGTGCATGACTGAACTCCATTAAGGCCTCTATATATATAAACTTTGAAGATTCTGGCAGGCAGCTGTAGAGATCTAATTGTCTAGCAGCACCCACAACAAGCCTCATGTGTAAGTTCCTTTTCTCATTAAGACTGCTGCCTACCAATCTGGAGTGGTCTCTTTTCCGTCTCTCCTTGCCCTCCCTCTCCAAGGGCCAGTTTTCAAACCAACAATATAATAGTTTTTTTTATTATCACGTGTGCCAGGCACCATGCTGATCACTTCATGGGGTCCCAAAGACACTAAGGAAATGGAAAGTAAGCAAGTCAGTCAACGCCGCGCTGCTGGCAGGCTGTAGCACTGGTTTTCAAACTTGATCTTCAACATTGCATTTACCAATGCTTGGTGGAGGCACTCAACATCTCTGGTGAGTCTATGTCTGGAAGAGAGAGCAAGTAACATGGAAACAGAGTGTGCAGATGGCATTTCTTTGGGAGGTGTTTTGAGCCCGAGGCAGGCTTTGGTTGGGCTGCTTTGGAGTCTCCTTTCACTGTGTGCACTAGGTTTGCAAAGCTGCTGTCTCTTGTGTGGAGGGAAGGGGTGGCGTTTCCCCCATGTCCTTCTGCACTGCACTGTCCTGGCCCTTTCGAAGGGTCGGGAGATATCCCCTCCCCTCCAGGGCATTGAATAAATCACTTCTAAATCTGCAGTCCTGGGACTGTAATGGCATTAACAGTGCCACAGCTACGTAATGCTTTAAGGCTCTAAACCACAAGTCATTTTTTACAGGAAGTGTTTTTTTCATCTCTGGATTGGGAACTTTTATAGGATCCGTTTGTTTGAGCCTTCAGCCTCATGAACTGTTTTTCCACACAAGTTCCCTTTCACCGGAGGCACTAAGCAAGCAAATTAATTTGGAAAGTAAGTCTAAAAAGGGCAGTGGAACACAGCCTTTGTTTTTGATCAGGATGGAATTTAATTTTTATTGGCAACAGCCTTGTATTTAGGTCATTCCTGATGAAAATTCACTGTGCTTCTCTAAAGCTATTGAACCTGGGGGGGTAGCTTAAATGGTGGGTCCATGACTGCTGTTTTAACTCCATTTTATTAACAATAAAACCTTGTCCATGACCAGAAAATAATTTACATAAGTAAAGGTGAAGTGTAGAGATTGAAAGAGTAATTGTCAGGAAGGGCATTTCAGTCTCATGACGCTGTGCGGGGCCAGAACAACGTCAGACACTGAATCTGAGGTCACTGAAGCAAACGCACAAAGACAGATGCCAAGAACCAGATGTCTTCCTGAAGAGCTATAAGGAAATCAGCTTTGAAAATTACAAAATGCTTTTAAAGGATTAAATACCTCACTATTTAAAGTAGCGCCCCTGTGCTCATGTGAAACCTTCATAAGATTGTATACATCAATGACACCTTAAAAAAAGATGGAGACACCGTATTCATGCATATGAACACTCAAAAATATAGGTGAGTCTAAAAAATCAAATAAATAAATAAATAAAATAAAATAAAGCAACCTCCCTGGCAAAGTCTTTAGTGATATGAAGTTCATCAAGTCTGCAAGTTAGAGTTAATAACGGGTTCTATCACTTTGGGCAAACACTTGATCTTCCATTTGTCGATTAGGGATAGCAACCTCATCGCTATCACAGGAGTGTTGGGAAACCCATTTGAATCATGGGTGGTGTTTTGAAAGTGTAATTTATTTTTTATGTGTGAAGACTGGCTTCTGTTATGGGATTGGGTTTCTCAAGGCAGAATTGCAGTAGATTCTGTAGGACCCTACCTATAGCCCTGGGGCCACCTGAGAATGCTCCTACACCCCTTGTCTGCTTGGATCCCCTGATGAGAGTGTTCTCTGACTCAGGAGCACATGGGGCCCACAGGACATGCCGGAAGTCCTGGGGAGTTGACACCCCACCAGGGACCCTCTGCCAGTGAGGGGTGTGAACCAGAAGATAAAGAGCCCGGCTTCTTAGCCCCCTGCTGGAACAATTCAGAGGGTCCCTGGTGGGGTTAAGCTCCAGCTTCCTTTACTTGGCTTCCTTCCCCCTTCCCATAGCTCCCTGTGCCCCGTCCCTTGCCCATGCTTCCTGGCATCAGCTCACACATAAATGAGTTGCAACCAAATTCTTGTCCCAAGAGCTGCTTTTAGGGGAACCCAAACTAAGATAGTCCTCAAGAATGTTTGTTGATTAAGATGCTAAGCTACAAAGTGATGTCAAGAGCGTGTGTTTCCAGAGACTATTAAGCTGGGCTTCCCAAGGCATTGTTACACCAGGTGGCAAAACAGAGAGAGGGAACCTGGCATTTCTAATTCCCAGTTTCAGATCCATGTTTGAACATGGTGATGAAGAGTGATCTTTCAACATTGCCTTGTCTCCTTTGCTGGTTGCCAGAGAGAAAGATCAACATGGTGGTTAGAGAGATTAGAATTCAGGGTGGTAAGTGTTCAGGGAGGATTACCATTATCAATAACCGGCATGGACAGGATCTAGAGTTAAAGAGGCTACAAAGTGTAAAGCATGGTGTTGACCTTGGAGCAGCTCTGTCTTCTAGGGGACACAGGGCTTTACCCAAGAAAAGTTACAGAGAAGCAAATACAGAACCTGCTATGGGAGATTGGGGTGGTGACTGAGGAGGTGCATGGCAGTCAGCCTTTACGTGGTCCTTGAAGGAAGGGTGAGAACCAGACAGTGGGAGCAGGAATCCTTTCAAAATCTCACCTGATAATTACATTGGATAAACTATTAAGCACTCATGTGCAAGACCTGTGCACAGGGGGCATCTGTAGGCTTAATTCAGCCCACAGACCTGCCTAGTTTGGTAACCCTGAAATTCAAACAAATGGAGTCAACGTTTAAGATACTGGCAGATTTTCTAAAATATAAAATTTTAGTAAAAGTCTAGCCTTTGTTAAAACTATTAGAAGATCTGGCAGCACAGAGTCTGCACACCACGTGGAACAATGGGTTGATAGTAAACAGAGGCCACTTAGATGGGGTGCAGCCCTTTTAGCATGCTATCATCCCCCTGCCCAGTTGGTCTCTGGCACTGAGGCCAAGGGTCAGGGGCCACTGAATCATTGGACTTGGGCAGTTTTTTTTTCTCTCCAAAATAGAGAACAGTGTCTCTAAATGCATGTCTTCATTTAAAATGGAAAAAAATAAAAGCCATTTGAGTGTGTAAACGGGCAATTTGTTTTTCCAGGAAAGAATAAAACCATATATATTGAGCATGAACTAAATGCCAGTTGCTGAGCTGAGAGCTTTACAGGTACAACCAGCCACTCCCCATTTTGCAGATGAAGAAGTGGAGGCATGAAAATCTTGAGAAGTGCCTCATTCCTTAGGGGAAGCATGCCAGCCTGGTGCTCAATCCCCTACTTCTTCCACAGAACCCCGGGGTTTCCTTGACCGTGAGCTCCTTCCTGTTTGGATTTCATGATCTGGCTGTGATTAAGTCCCCACTATCACCACATTTGGGGGTGGAATGGGATGAGGGTAGGGGGGAGACAGGGGTGATACCCTAGGAAGTGGGGCTTTATAATTACCCCCATAATTTAAAGCCTGCCTCCCAGGGCCCACACTCTGCCTCAGGAGTTAAACCAGCCCATGGCAGGACAAAGAGGCGGCAGCTGGGGCGAGAAGCTGGCCTAAAGTATGCAGGATGGGCTGAGCCCACGTCTGGGGCCTCCAGGTGATGAAGAGGCAGCCAGGACCTGGAAGTCTTGGGCGAAGTCTACTTTCAAGGCTTTCTCCAAGTACGGAGCCCCCGAATGCCAACAGCTGATGTTCCTACAGGTAGAGTACTGTGCAAGAGTCCGGGGGCTTCTGGGGTAGCTGCGCTTGTGATGTGACTGCTGCCTAGGGGTTGTCGCTTTGTGATTCATAGCCCAGAATCAGCTTCTCGAGGTCAAACCTCAGCTCCGCATTTACCGGCGCAGAGAACCTGAGCCTATTTCTTGATTAATGGCCTCTAATAGGGCTTACAATGAAGTAACGAATATTTGAATATTCGCGATGCAATTAGCACCAAGCCTGGCACAAATTAAGCGTAAGTGCTTAATAAATGTTAGCTCTGTTAAGGATCCGCCCCTTTGCAGATGACTCGGAAAACTTTCCTCAGGACTCTGCTTTTTCTACCTCCACCTGCCTACTCTTTGCCTCAGCCATCAATTCCCAGAATACTGTGACAGACGCTACCCAAGCCACTGTGTGAACAAGTCAGGCGTGTTCGGGAGAAGTGCGTTGCGCTTTCCGGGCCGGCTCAGCTTTCCTGAGGTCAGAATTGCCGTTTGCTTCCATCTGGCCCCACGTGTACTGAGACGCAGGGCGTGGCCATGCCGCGTGTCCCAGCTGCGTCCACTAGGTGGCGCTGGAACTTCATGCTGGACTCCCAGACCGCAGCTGGAAAGAGCGCGGGCGCCGCCCAGACCAAGGGACCCGCGGGTGAGCTCTCTAGGGGCGCTGTGGGATGCGCTTAGCAAGGGGGCTTCCTCTGCCACAGATGAGACTTCAGGATGGAGCTCAGAGTGGAGGAAAGGGACGGGAAGAGACGGACCACTAGAAGGGGTGGGGCATAAGGGACTGCCGCGCCCGGTTGTTCCTACAGCCCACGGTCTCCTGTCTCCATCCTGTCTCCCTTTCTTGTGTGCTGTCCCTCTGGAACAAGGATGCGAACTGATGGGGTGTGAGGCAGCCCTGCCACCTCTGCCTGGTCGCACGTCTGTGGCCTTTCTGCGCGTCGCCCTCCTCCCCCGACGGCCCCCTGCCCACCTCTGCCTTGCGGTCCATCTCCCATGAGCCATTTTGCCCCTCTGTTAATTCCCCCAAGGGGCCCCCAGACTATCTTTACCCTCACTCTTCACTACACTCAAGTCTTCCTCAGACCCACCCCTCGGTTCCCTTCTCCCTGTCTTTGCTTCTGCCGTTTGTTACCACCCCTGCGTGTTCAAATCTGATTTCTATCCCCTTGAGTTACCGCAAGTGATTGTTCCTTTTTCTGAGCACTCATTGCATCTCTCCTATGGCTCTGGACCGTCATCCATTCATTCCAGTATTCACTGAGCACCTACTGTCTGCAGCAAGGTGCTGGGGATACAAAGGCAAACAGTTTTGACATCTGGGTCCTCATGGAGCTTACAGTCTAGGTGGTGAGCTAAGTCTAGAGATAAGTTTTTAGGTAAGTCTAAAGCAGATGTGTGAATAAAATACAGATTGCCGTGAGGGCAGTGACTGAAGCTAACAGCGTGTCATGGGAGAGTATCATTGTGCGGTGTTGGCTGGGGATGTTTTCTCTGAGCAGACTGGTATTTAAGCCGAGAGCCTTAAGGCTGAGAAAGAGCTGGCTTTGCAAAGGGGGCTTGGGAATGGGTCATTCCGCAGAGAAAATAGCATGAGCAGGGCTGCAGCACAGGAAGAGACTGGATTGTAGAGAAGCCCAAAGAGGGCTGGAGCCCAGCACCTGAGCTGAGAGGGGTGTCAGAGCACAAGGTAACAAGTGGGGAATCAGCACAGTTTAAGCCTTTTAGGGGGTGCTGTTTCTGCTCTGTGCACAATGGCCTGGGCGGAGGGGAAGACGCAAAACCCCAGCGCAGAGATGATGCTGTCTGGGGCCTGCATGCAGAGGCGGGGAAGTGGGTGGATTTGGGCATGTTCTAGAGATTGATTGATGATCTCCCCGACTGCACAGGGAAGAATTGAAGACCATCTGCTGTGGCTAGGGCTGCATGTGTGTGTGTGGGGGGGGTCACTGCCTCCAGAGTTGTGGCAGGGAGGGCTTCTGAGGTCACATGCAGTTTGAGAGGCAAAGAGGGACGGAGTTGAGCAGCCAGCTCTAGTGTGGGTGCAGGAGGGGCTACATGGCATGGACAATTGATTTGACATTTGATAGATGCACTCAAAACTCCTCGAGGGCAGGAACTGCACTTGATTAATTGTCGTGTCCCTAAACACCATTTGCTGGAGTGGCCTCTCTTTGGCAAAACAAGCATAAAGACTTGATTCTGTTGGCCAGACGGCTGTCAGTGGGACTGAAGAAGGCCCCCTTTCCTCCCTGCCCCTGCTGTCTTAGGGCATTTAGGAATGCTTGCAGTGGCTGCAGAGAGTAACAAATGGGGCCAGGGAGGGCCATCACTTTCCTCCTTTGCTCTGTGCTCAGGGGCTCTAAGGCCCCTTGGCCCTCACTCTGGACCTCTTACTCCCCCTTTATGGTCCACCTGCATGCATCTTCACTGGGAAGGGTGCGGTGCTAATGGTTTCAGGACTCCTACTGTCTGGCTTGCCTTGCAGAAGGGGAGAGTGGGTACCCCCCTCCCCATAATATCCAGAAATGCCTCCCGGATGCCTGAGTCATATTGTAATTTCACTCCTAACAAAAACTTTGCAGTCGTAAACTGACTTCCTCCTGATAAGACTACCATATTGTCTTATTTACAGTGTGAATTTGCACCTTAGTAAAACTGAGATCCACAGAGCAAGCTGAGGACAGTAGGTAGAATGTGTAGCTTTGTGTCTGGGATCTGAGAGAAGATGGGAAAATGCTGAGAGGGAGCAAAAGGAGGGACTCGGGGGCTGGGGGGCCTCGTGTCCTGTGTGCCACTGCTTTGCCCTGGGCTGGTGCCTCTTTGGGAACGTTAACCTTGGTCCTGGTGCGCAGGTAAGAAGGAAGAGCCTAAGGCTGGATATTCCAGGTGGAGCCCAGTAAGCCCAATGGCCCTTCTTCCCACTAGAGGGCGACAGCACCCTGCGGTATGGCCTGGGGCAGCTGGTGCTGCTTCAAAGCCAGTGGATAGCAGGAGAGGTTTGGGGTGTCTCAAAGACCTCAGAAATACCAGTGCTGGAATTGCTGCCTGGCAACCCCCGGACCCCTCCTCCCCTCTGCTCCTCAAATGTGGCTTTTGTTCCCTTGGGCATCTCACAGACCAGCTCTGGTCCCACCATTGCTGGTGTGAGCCCTGGAGAGCTGGGACCCCTGACCAGGGCCTAGGGGCTTGAGCTGCTGAGATGAACATCAGAGGGGCTCCCTGAGCTGGCCCAGTGTGTGCACCCAGTGTGTGCAGTCAGGTTCGGCCTGCCTAGGAGCTTGTGGGTGCCAATGGCCCCTCCCTCCAGGGTGAGTTTCCTGGGAAAGAGAACATGTTTTTGGCATATTTGTCCCTCTGCCTTTCAGGGCCTGGCTGGATCCTGCTCTCAGTAGGAGCTCGTCAAAGACACTAGATTTATGTACCTACTGGGTGTCAGCTGCTGGCTGGGGTGGTGGCAGCCCCTTGGGAAACAACGAGTGGGTGGGAAGGTGGTGCAGATTGGAGCTCAGCTCACCTGCAGGGTGGGGCCCAGAAGCAGCTGACAGGCTGGGAATACTGAGTAGGGAGGAGTGCTGAGGAAGAGAAACAGGGGGAGGAGGCAAAGGAGGGCAGTGAGCTGCTCCTGGAAGCCTGGAGGAGGATCCAGACAGGATGGCGGCTCTACATCCAGAGAAGGTTTGGCCCAGTGGCCACCCTGGACTACCACTGTTCGAGAAACTGGAGACCAATCTATGCGGCTGGCTTTGCTCCCAGCTTCCAGAGCCGCCTTCTCCAGGCTGCTCTGGCCGGGGAACCAACGGGGAATGTTTTCCTTATTCACCTTGTCCTTCAATCATGGGGCCAAGCTCTCTGGAGGAGCCAGGGAGACTGACCAGGCTGGCCAGACAGGGTCTGTTTGCTTCAGGGGGTCCATAGGGCTCCCAACAGTTGCAGGCACAGGGTGTCGTGCAGGATTCAGTTGGTATGGTTATTGCTGTGGGCATCTCTGAACATTGCCAACCTAGGTGTGGGGGTGCACAAACTTCTCATGTGTGTTTCCTGCCTAATAACGTGGGCATGTTGGCCAGGCTGCATTTTGTCTCCCTGGCAGATGCGGTTTCCATTCTGGCAGCTGGAGGACAGGGCTTATTTGCTGATCTCCCGCAGCCATTCCTCCTGTCTGAAAATAACCCCTCATTGGTTAGTGTAATGCGCTTGTCTGAAATGTTAATATATCTGGTTTTAAAGGTCATTGGTGGATGATTTCCATTATAACGAGAACCCTAGTGATGGAAATTGTCAGAGTCTGAGGGCTTGTGCAGAGCCTGTATGGAACGTGAGGAAATCTAAGGAAGGGAAGGTGGCTATGGCTGTAAGGCCGAGGATGGACAGAGGATCTTTGTTACAGCACAGTTCACCAGAAACCCAGAGGCAGTGGGCAGTGGCCACATCTCCATCCCATATTGCCATGTGACTGTAAGCATGGAGAGGCTCAGAGAGGTTGAGATTTTTGCCCAGAGCCACACAGCAAAGTGGAGACAGAACAAGGCTCAGAAGGCACAGTTCTGCTTCCAACCTTCAGAGTTCTTTTTGCAGAATGGTTGGCAGTCCAGAGTTCAGGCAGTCCAATAACCTTTACTGAGTGCTACTGCATGTAGATGACACGGTCAACTCAGGGTCTGATGGGATGCAGTCAATAGGTCATGACCACATAAGGCTGATGGGCGTGCCAGCCCAGGCAGGGTGTCAGGGTGGCTTCCAGGAGGGGCTCCCTTTGGCCAAATGGGGTATCAAGCAAGCCTTCTTAAAGGAAGTGAAGAATAGTTGAGCCCTGTTGGAAGATAATCAAGTAATTTTATTCCCCATTGAGAATGTCCCCTAATAAAAAGAGAGTGAACACTAACAAACAAATACCAGAAATAATGCAGTGATGGAGCTCCTACCAAACACTAGTCCCTGTAACACAGCAATCCTCACCCAGAGGGGACTGGCCCTAGGACAGCCAGCAGCTGGCTAGCTGGTCAGTGGTAGAGCTGCTGGTCAGAGGTCTTTTTTTTAGAAAAAAAAAATTCCTGTTCATGGAAAGATTTCAAATGCAAACAACAGTGTAGAGAACAATATACCAAAGCCCCAGGCTCCCACCATCCAGCATCAACAATTGCCAATTCAGAACCATTTCCGTTTCATCTGACCCTCCCCACTCTGCCACCTCTGGATTATTTCAAAGCAAATCCTTGACATTTTGTCATTTCATCCATAAATATTTCAGCAGGCAGCTCTGGAGGATAATGACTCTTTTAAATAAACATAGTCACAATGCCATTATCACACCTGAAAACAGCAGTCATTCTAGTCAGTTTCAATGTTCCGTTGCCTCAGTTTTAATTTTTTGGTTTGTTCAAGTCAGGATCCAAGTAAGAGCCACCTTGAAGCCTTTTAAGTTTCTTTTAAGCTGTAGTTTCCCTCTCCCTCTTTTTTCCCCCTTGCAAGGTATTTGTTTAAGAAACTCAGTCAGTTATTCTGTGATATCCCACACCTGGTTCTTGCTGTTGGCACCTGGCAGGTCCTATATAACATGTTCCTCTGTCTCCTGTATTTCCTGTATTCTGGAACTTGGATATGGAGGCTTGATACTATTCAATTTTTGTAGTGCGAACATTCTTAAAGCACAGTATCAAAAGGCAGCCTGCTGAGCTGCTGAGTGTATGCGTGTCCATGTGTGCACACACGTGTGCATGTGCCTACGGGCTGTCCTCTTCCTATCAGCCACTTCCCAAAGGCCACTGCTCTCCAATGGCCACAGGCTTCTCTTAAGGTTACAAAACTGCTTCAAGGCTACTTGTCAAAGAGCAGACAGGGAGCAAATAGAAAGCATTCCCTCTCTCAAAGCCAGTTCACTGGGATGCTGCCTCAAAGAAACCTTCTTTGTTGGGTACAGAATTCTTGATGTCTGCTCTCAGGTTCCTACTGCTGCCTCTTTCTGTTGCCCATATTTGGGCACTTTTGAGTCTTTCCTGTCAGCGATCCTAAAAGGTCTGAGGACCCTACCTTCTCTTCCCACTCTCTCCTATCATTCAGCACCAACTCTCTGCCAAAGCTGAGGAGTCAGTCGTGAGCCTCTGCTGGTGGGCCTTGTGGACTGATGGGGCAGGCAGACCTGACACTGCAGCAACAGTTCACCCAAATGTCAGCCAGAGGTCTTGGACATGCCCTGGAAGCAGAGGAGGGAGGCAGGAGAGGACCAGGGGACACAGGTCTGCTCTCTGCCTCTCTTACTGGATGGAAACCATCATCCAAGCCAAAGACTGAGCTGGAGGAGTCAGCTGCAAAGTGGAAAAAGGGGCCTTGTGCCCACCTTGTAAGATTCCTATCCTGATAATAGAGCTGTTTGCTCTGTGAGCCATTGGCCAATACATGGGTGTTAGGGGAGAAATACCCATGGGGAAGAAAGGGTTGCTTCATACTCCCAAAGTGTGCATGGTTAGGCGGCCAGCCACCCAGGTGTCTAAACAATGGGGAGGTATTCTTGACCCCTCTTCTATGTCCCTCATATCCATGGCCAATCATGTCAACTCAACCACCAAAACAGATTTCAAATCCCCCCCCTTCTCTCTGTCTCCCCCACAAGCCCCAGCCTCCATCATGTCCTCATGGCTCTTCAGTGCCACCTCCTTTTTCTCTCGCTCACCCTAATCCATCTCTCATACTGTAGCTGGAGTCATATTTTTGAAACAAATCCCTTCATACCTCTCTCCTGCCTAAAATCCTGTAGTAGGTTGAATATTGTTTCCCTAAAACTCATGTCTACCTAGAACCTCAGAATGTGACCTTATTTAGAAATAGATTCTTTGCAGATGTAATTAAGATGATGTGGGGTAAATTGCAGAATTTCCAGAATCTCCCGCCTGGCCTAAACCATTAACCTATCAATAGGTGTTTACCACTGCAGCCTCCCACAGCCTCCAGGGTAAGGGGTGCAAAGATAACCATTATCTCCTCCCCACTATTCCTGGTATATAATCGGTTTGGCATCTGGCAATCACCAAGGACCCGCCAATGGAGTTCCTCCAGGAAGAGGTGAGTGGGAAGTGGAGTGTGCGGAGGCAGTCGAGTGTGAGTGGTGGTCAGAGGAGACAGATGGGACTGGGCCTAGCTAGTGAATTTGAGCGAGCTGTCAGCAATAGAAACCATATCTACCAACCTATCCTTTCCCTTGACTTATTTTGGTTCCACCAGTTTCTTAGGGGATTCGCCCCAGGCTGGGAACACCCTTCCCCCAAGAGCAATAGATGAGGTCGCCCTGGATTAAGGTTAGCCTTAAACCCAATGACTGGTGTCCTTAGAAGAAGAGGAGTTGACACAAAGACACAGCAGAAGGCCACCTGGGGACAGAGGCAGACAGGAGGGACACATACACACTGAGGAATGCTGAGGATTGCCAGACTTGTAGAAGCAAGGAAGGATTCTTCCCTAGAGCCATCAGGGAGCACAGCCCTGCTGACACCTTGATGACAGATTCTACCCTCGGAACTGTGCAAAAGGACGTTTTGTGGTATTAAGCCAACCAGTTTGTGATACTTTGTTGTGGCTGTCCTAGGTAATTAACATAAATCCTTAAATAGCCTTCCCAGGACACCCTCCTCCCCCCTTTCTGATCAAGACTAGGGACCTCTCAGTCTCTCTCATATTCTCTTTTTAAGGGCCTTCATAGCACCTGTTCCAAGTTATAATTTAAAAGGACTGTCATGCTGTCCTTACCAGATCGTGGGCTCCTGGTGGGCATGTGTGTCTGTCCTGTTTGTCTTGACTCCCCAGCTCTTCAAACTGTGTTTGAAACATTGTAGGTGCTTCGTAAATGTTTGACTAAGTGAACCAACACATACAAGTGAAAATGTTCCATGGAATGAGGCTGTACAGAGAGAGGGTCAAATCAGGGTCAGTGGGGCATGGAAAAGGGGAAGCCTGTGAGTCTGGGGCAGATCAGAAATGACCCAATGCAAAGTCCCTGAGGTGGGACATGCTGATGAAGGTGGGTCTGTGCCAGCTATTCATGTCTCACAGAACTCAGGGGTTATCAAGAGGTGCCAGACTCCTCTGACAAGTGGACAGAACCTGGCTGTGCTTGCCGGCAGGGACCACCCTCTGCCTGAGCAGGAAGGGCCTTCCAGCCCTCTGCCCTGTTGTTTATGGGTCCCAGACAGAGGGTGAGTGCCATGATTTACATGCGCCAGATCCTTTGGACCAGTGACTGCAGTGAATTACATCACTCAGCAGAGGAGATTTATGGCACAGACAAGATACCAGAGCCTCAGGGTGCATTTGCTCCAGCTCCAAGCTTACGGATCAGCCCACCGAAGCCCCGAGAAGGAAGTCACATGACTTGCTCAGGGTCAAACACGGGCATCCTCCATGGGGCACCCAGGCCTGGAATCTAGGCCTCCTTGGAGTGTCCTGCCTCCCCTGAGGACTCTCCTCTTAGGAAAATAGCAAAATCCAAGCAGTGACTCTCCTCTCCCTGTCCTTTTCTGGGAGGCTGGCATTTAAGTCATTTGGCCTGGCCTAGCTCTTACTTAAAGATAATAAAAGTGACAGTTCCGTTTTAGTTAAAAGTTAAAAAATTTAAAAAATTCCTAGTTTTTCCACCAATGGAGCCAATGCTGACAAGTCACTCCTCTGCCTTCACTGTCCTTTAGATTCTTTGATGCCTGAGAACCTGAGAGATGATGGGGTGAAAGGGGGCAGAGTGATAAGGCACAGAGGAGGCCTATGGCCTCATTCACCTGTTCTGGTTTCTTATTAGACACCCACTCCATCCAGGTGGGTCCTAAAAACCTGGCTTTGTGCTGAGCACACAGTTGGTGGCTAATTAAATTTGACTGAGGCATGAACAGCCTGGGATGGCTTGAGCACCTGCACTTCAGATGGTCCTTTTGTGACATACCCCACCTGCTGTACGTCAGAGTCTCCCTAACTTACAGAAATGTAGCATCAGAGCTAAAAGGACCTTGGAGCCCATCCCCACCCACCTGTGCAGGTCAGAAACCAGGTAATCATCCTCCAGTCTTTCCTCCCTTCCACATGCAATCCATCCGCAAGAGCCATGAGGTTTATCTCTACAACATGTCTCGAATGTCCATCTGTTCTCCATTGCCACATCCACTACCTCAGCACTGGCCCTGCCATCACCCAGCTCCTGAAAGACGCCTTTCCACTGGTCCCTGCCACCACCCTTGTCTTCAATATAATCCCTATTTCCCAAAGCAGCTTTAAAAAGGGTGATGCTTTTAAGGTGAAAGTCAACCAAATTATCCCAGTTCTCTGCTTAAAACTATCAGTGCTTACCATTATGCCAGGGATAAAATTCTGACATCTTCCCTGGCCACAGGTAGAGTGTGTGTGGGGGTCCCTGCCAATGCCAACGGCCCCTTAGGTACCTCACCAGCCCCCACCCACTCTTCGGCTGCCCCACTCCCACCGCTGTCAGCCCACTGTGGGTTCCCTCTGCCGGGAGGCTCTCTCCTTGTTCACATGCCTGCTCCTCCTCACTGTTTAAGCCTCAGCTTAAATGTTACCTCCTTAGGGACGTCCCCTCTCCTCCCAGTTTCCTCCCCCGCATCGTGCTCAGGGGTCACCAAACTGCATGGGCCAAACCTGACCACAGCCTGATTTTGTAGATAAATTTTATTGGCACACCCATTCCTTTACCTGTGTGGCTGCTTTCAGGTTACAAGGGCGAACACAAGTAGTTGAGACACAGAACATAAGGTTCACAAAGAGCAAAATATTTACCACGTGACACTTTTTAGAAAAAGTTTCCCAATTCCTGTTCCAGCTCAGTCTTCTGTTCGCTTTTCTGGAGGTCATTTGTCACATATAAAATTCAATGTGTATTTTCATGTTTTCTTTTGTTGTGGCTTGTCTTCCCATAAAAATGTAAATTCCCTGAATGTAGAGGCCTTATATGATCTCTTCACACTTATATCCCCAGTCTGAGCAAGTGGGCGGGCATATAGGAGGCATTTAATTATTATTTGGTGACCAGAATTAAGAAAAAAATCATAGGACTAACTGAGTAATTAATAACTGGTCAGATTAATATTTTTGGATTATCTTTAGCCTACTTTTTCCTGACACACACACCTACCCCTGGGGTGGGACCGATGAATGTCAACTGTGCCTTTGTGTCACTTCTTGCTCATGGCCATCACTTCTGGGCACAGGCTCTTTTATTTCTCTTCCAACCCTATTGGCCTCTTGGATCATTTTCTGGGAATGAATCAATCACAAATGGTAAAAAGTGGATAGAACTGTTCTCTTGCCAGGAGTGGACAGGTTGGAGAAGAGACACTAGGCGCCGTGTTCTAGTCTTGATGCCATGAACTTGTTACACATGACCCCAGTTTCTTTGAAGTAGGTAAGATTATAAATTACAACTAACTTACTGTGAGAGGATGTTCAATCTGGGCCTTTGTGCCTTCATTTGGTAAATGGGTTCCACAGACCCCGGAATTTCCACTTTGCTTCCTAGGGCTCTTGTTAAAGTCAGAGTCCCCATGGGAGACAGGTGTTTTTTGACTCACAGCTGGACTCACTCAATTAAAAGGTGTCTGAATTTTCTTCCATATCTCACATTCTTGAGGCTAGTTCTAGTTGAAGTTCTTCCACAAGCATTCGCTCTGTGTCTTTGGGCAAGATGCTGCCCATCTCGGAGACATTGCTTAACCTGTGTAGGGGTTGTATTTTAAACATATTAATGACTGACTCCCCCCACCCCATGCCCGACCTCCTTGGCCCTTCCTTCCATTCACCCGTGTGAGGCCTGTCTTTCTCCATTTCCCTCTTTGTGATAGCAGAAAGGAGAAGAAACTGGAACTCTCTTCCTGGCTTCTGAGTGCCCATAGCCTAGACTCTCTGGGGAACAGTAAGGACTCATATCAGAGGAAAAATATTTAGAAGGAAACAGGACACGTGAGAACAAGACCCTCTTTCCATCCATCTCTCTAACCAGAAACGCCTCTGAGGGCGGTGGCAGGGAGGGTATAGACATGGAGAGACCCCACAGGGGCTTGGCTTCCTCCCCCCAGGCTGAGCCCTGGAGAAGTAGCGCCATCACCAGATGTGTTGTTTGTGGGAGCTGAGGGCGGAGGGACTTGTGTCTTCTCCGGGGAGGCAGCAGGACCTCAGGGAAGAATGGCTTCCTGATGAGTCTTGATAAAGAACGCCCTGGATAGCCTAGGTCTATCCCCCGTCTAAAATGAGAACGGGGAGCTGATGATTCTAGAAGGGTCATGACGTCAACGGGGGCCTCGGGGGCAGGAGTAGGGATGACTCAGCAGGACCAGATGGCCACTCCTTCTCTCTCCCCACCAAACCTCAGCATTGCATCGGCTTTCCTGAACCTTCTGTGCAACTTCAGAGGAAGAGGGGGAAGGGCCTGAATCAGCTGATGTTATCCCAGCACCCCAATCAGACTTAAAAGAGTATTTTCACACCTGGATGCAAATTTGAAGTTGGGCTTGAAAACAGGGAGAAGGTGGGGTATGGGGTTTTGAACTGATGAGAAAGTTGGCTTGGACTAGAAATGCGGAGAGGGAGAAAGGAAGAGAGGGAGAGAGAGGAGAGGAGGACATTGAAAAATTAATCCTGCAGCTGCTGGCAGCCCAGCTGGTGGGCACCAGACGGGAAAAGGATGATGTATAGATCAGGCGCTGCTCACGAGGCGGATGGCTGGCAACCAGGAAAGACGGCCTGCAGCTAGCTTTGTGGAAAATCGGCCCCCGAGGATGGGGCTTCAGGTAATCCATCTCGGGAACCACTGAGCCACGAACTTGTTAAGTGGTATCCACTGGAGACCTGTTCAGCCTTTACTCAGCTGCCAGCAGTGGCCGACTCTCTGCCATGTGAAGGCCAGATGGTGCGAATGGTGGTGGTGGTCCCATGGTCCCTTCGCAGTGAGCGTGCTCTGTAGTGGATGCCCGGCTCGCAACTCCAGGGTTGGCTCAACTCGTGTTGCGGCACTCTCAGAGCAACTGAGGGGTGCATCTGTTCATTCTGTGTGTGCCATTTTCCTCCTTCTGACATCCACTGTCCTCTGACTGGTGTGTCTGCCTTGTGCGCCAATGGAGCCTGTTGCTTCTGCTCACCTCCACCTACAGGGTCAGGCTGGTCTCCATTGGAAACTGAGGCTGTCGCTCCAGAAGGATAGACAATGGAGTAGATTAGATGCGAGTCCTCTGGGCTCATATGGACTTGGACCTCAATCCTTGTTCCACCCCATCTGTCGGACTATGAGCAAGTGACCCAATGCACTTTAAGCCTCGGTTTCCTCCTCTGTCAAAGGGGGCTACCTACGTTAGGAAATAGATGTGAGGATTAAATGGAGTGATGCAAACAAAGTGCTTAGTTCAGTACCTGGTGTCTAGTATCTAGTACCTGCTCAGGAAGTGTAACTTCAAGACCACAGCCAACCCCCCAGTGTGGGGTCTGCATAACCCTTGACATAGTACCAGGCGCCGGAGCACGGGGAGGGCACAGAGACTCCGTGGCATGGGAGCCCAGCGCTCCCAGACCTCAGGGATCTTGTCTTTCAAGCCTGGTTTTTCCCCTCTTCCTGAAATGTACTCTCTTTTCCTTCTTGCCAAGCCTTCCAAGAATCCCAGTTGCATGTGATGGTGGAAGCTGACTCTTCCCAGGCAGAATTGTATTAGAGGCTTCCACTTCCTGAAACTCTGCCCGTTGGAGAGAGCCTGTTTCCAATTACTGTACCTATCCATAATTAGATGAGAACAAACTGAAAAAATGGTTTTCAGGGGAACCACTGGCACTGGTTTGGCTTCAAAGCTTTTAACCTCATTATTAATAATAAACATTTTGGTGATGAACTTTGACCAGGCACTCATCACACATCCTTTCCTCCTAAAGTCTCTTCAAGGGCGAGGCAGGGACGGCCCCAGGAAGGAGTTCAGGTCCTTGGTTGTGCTTGGAAACTCAGTTTCACTCTCTGTGCCTCAGTTTCCTTATCTTTAAAATGAGAAGGTTAGAGCTTATGACCTCTGGGGTCCCTTTCCCTGCTTTTTTGAACTTGAAGGCTTATAGGAAAACATTAAGCCACCGAGACCTAGAGTAAGTAGTTCAGGGTGACCAAGGGCAATCATGGCCTTTGGTTTTCAAAATTACTCCTCCTGGAATGGATGTTTAGCAAGTACTGATGCTCTGGGACCCTTTAGGAGGGAGATGTTCAGAAATGGCTCCCTGGGCTGACATACTTTTCATGCATATTTTTCATTTTTCATTCCAAGGGTGCTCTGGATTGGATTTAATCACATCTTTCTAAGTTACTTCTTGACCTAGGCTTTTCATTAGAGTTATCTGGAGGGCTTTTCAAAATTTCCATGCACAGATCCCACCTGAGAACTATTACCACAGACTCTCTGGGCGTAGGATGAGGGATGGATGCTCTGATACTGTGTCACGATTGCCCACGTGGTTCCAATGCGTCAGCGAGGGTGAGGATCACTGGGTAAGGAGAGAACCTCGCAAACTTTCATGCATACACGAAGCACTGGGGACTTTGCTAAAATGCAGATTCTGACCCAGTAGGATCTGAGAAGTCCCCCGGTGCTGCTGCTGGTCCCAGGGCCACGCTTTGTGTAGCAAGACCTGGAAGGCTCAGCCGTCTGGCTCTGCTGCCAGAAACTCTAAGTCCCCGAGGAACTCGCGATACATACATCCACCTGGGGACTTCTCTGTGCTCCATCCTCAGCAGAATGAGAACAAAGTGTAGGTGCCCTTGTCAGGCTAATAATTTATCCCCTTTTCAAATGGATAGTCTTTAAGTATTTGTTCAATATTGTGTATAGTGAGGGTGACATTGGTATTGGTTAGGATTTTTAAAATTGTGACTGGAATGTTCTGTCTGCCTCAAGGAATATGGGCATGCTCCACTTTTAGAGCTGGACAGCATCTGAAGCTCCTTCTTATGCTTTGGGAACCATCTACTGTGCATCTGACTAGGTGGCCCTCCTGTCATTCACAGAACTGATGTGGCCAGACGAGAGCCTATCCCAGGGCAGCCTGGGAAGGCCACTGGCCTTAGCCTGGCGAATGGGATGCTTCTGCCTTTGACTCAAGCAAGGAAGGGCCTCAAATGTGCAAGAACAGTTAGAGCTAACTGAGGAGGCAGTGAGTGTATCCAGGTCTGGGGATGGTGGTGGCAATAGTGGTGACCTGAGTCTGGCCGTGGTGGGACTTGTTTTTAAGCAAGGATATGCCTGTGGTTTGACCTGGACTGGGACTCTGGGCATCCATCTTGCTTGGCTCCAGGTGTCCCACTGATTTTGTGAAAGGGTACTCAACACCCTTTCAATAAGTGTATTGTTTGCTTAAATAGGGTTGATTTTTCTTGTGTGAAATCAAGGTTCCTAATTGGTAATACGGTTGTTGGATTAAATGAGATAATCCACGTAGATCTTAGAGTTGCACCCAACACCTAGGAAACAACCAAAGTTAGTTATGTTGCTGGAGAAGAGGAAGGCACAGGGAAGGGGGAGGGAGAGCAGAAAACAAGTAGGATGCTAAGAAGGGCAATACTGTGGGTACTTGTTCTCAACAGAGAGGTCACGGAGACCTCTTGAAGCCATAAAAGTTCAGACCTGAAAAATGAAAAGGAGTCACATATGAAGAACATGTTAAACAGAGGAACAGCATATGCACGAGCCCTGAGGAAATAATGAAGCTGGTATGTTCCAGGAATTGTTAGAAGGTCATTGGGGTGGGGTTGAGGTGACTGAGGGGCAAGGCATGAGTTTCAGTCTGGAGTCACAGGTCTTCTGAATCATAGTAAGAAATTAACATTCCCTAAGAGCACTGGCAAAGCACTGCCAACCCCTGTCTCTCCTCCCAGGCATGGATTCCTTCTGGTCCATACTTAAGCCTGGCCTCTCCTAGTACTTCAGAAATTTGAGGCAGAGCCTTGGGAGATGGAATGTGCAGCCCCTTCTGCAAAATTAGGATGTGTGTGAAGTTTGTCTTGGGGCAGACTATCCACCTCAGGGATGGGTTCTCCTTCATGCAGGCCCAAATGCTCACTACATTCATCTGCCTGGCTGTGGAAGTCTTTCTTCAAAAGATATCTCCATTAGTCAATATAGGATAGACTTTGTTATGAACAAATATTCCCCAAATCTCAGTGGCTTGACACTGGAGACGTGGGTCTAGCAATGCTCCAGGGTAGCTCTCCTTCATGTAGTAGCTCAGTGATTCTGGTTGTTTTGATCTTGTGGTGCCATCAGCACGGCATCATAGCCCCTTGTCCACGACTGGTCAGATACCTTACTTAAATACAGGAGGCCTGAGCAACATAGGGAGCCCATGGAATGTTTGGTGAGCATGGTCATTTTGGCCACAACCTCTGATCTAATCTAGTTGAATTTCTTGCCGTAAAAGAAACTGGCATTAAAGGCCAATACTTTATACTTGTTACTATATCTTGGTTAAACCTCACTGTGACTCTCTGAAATTTAAATATGATACTATCTCCATTACAGTATGAAGAAACAGAGGCTTGAAAAGTGTATTACTGAGGGCATGTGATTGCATAAGAATCCAGGTCTAATGGGTCCAGGCAAATAGGGATTTATTCGTGTAAGTAGAAATTCTAAGCCTTCAGGCATAGCTGGATCTAGGGTTTTAATGTTAGCAGGACTCCATTTCATTCTATTGATTCTCCTTTCTGCTGTATTGGTGGGCATTCTTGGTGTGGCAGCTCCCGCAGCTTCATTTTCAAGTAGAGTAAAAAGAGAGCTTTTCCTTCTTAGAGGTCCCAACTCCAAATCTCAGGATTGAATCTCCTTAGGCTAACTTGGGTCATGGGCCATGCTGATTCCATTGTGTGGCTGAGGGGATGGAACATGCTGAATGACCTCCTGAGCTACATGCCCTCCTCTAGAGCTGGGGATGTGTAGTTAGATACCTTCAGCCTGAGGAAAATCATGGTTCTGTTGCCTGGAAAAGGAGAAATCAATGCTGCATAGGCAAACCAAGAAACCAAGAAAGTAGGACTCCAGTAAATGTCAATAACATGCATACATTTTTACAGTTATTAAGGGGAAGTGACAGAATTTGAACCATATTCTATTTGACTCCAAAGTCATGGTTTTCCCTGTTTTTGCTCTAGCATTGTGTGAACCGCCATATGATTTGGTCAGCATACAGTCAACCTGGTGGAGCCATAGTCCCTCCAGTGACAGGAAAATTACTCTCCAATCAGCCTGTTCCAGTTTTGCAGAGGGCTCATATGGAGTGAAATGTGCCTTCGTCCTCTTAAGGGGAGCAAATTTTAGTTCAAATGACCCCTACTGTGGAGCTGATTACAGTGTCATTGTGGCTCTAGCCACAGCATGCATGGAAATCCTTCCACCGTCCATGAAGGGATTTGGGTCCTCAGCATGGAGTGGAGGGCAGAGCTTGGGGGAATCCTGGAGGCCCTGATATTTGCAGCATATCAGTGTCTCCTTATTGTGCCCAGGGTAGGAAGCTCTGAGACTCACTTGCAGTATACAGACTGGGGTCAGGAAGTCTGCTGCAGGCAGGGAGGGGTGAACAGCACAAAGTGTAGTGTTCAACCCTCCATCCCCACCAACCTGGTAACATTGTATCTGACTTTGCTACACGTGGCCTTGTCCATAGGTTTGTGAGTGAGTATGCATATGACTTCCTCATGGAGACTGTCTCTCCCCTCTTCCCAGATTTAGAATCCCTTGAGGGCATGGAATGTGATTTCTATTTCGAGCAAGTTATGGGTTGCTTTGGAGAGGCCATTTCTGAAAACTCCTTGAGCAGACAGGCCTGGAAGGGGAGAAAAGAAGGAGTCAGGCTCTGTCCGTGTGCTGTCATTACAAAAACTGCATGTGTATTCCTGTGTGTGTCTATTTTTGTGTGTGTGTGTGTGTGTGTGTGTGTGTCTGATGTGTATATGTGTGTGTGTACACGTATATGTGTCTCTGTATGTATGCATTTCTTTGTGTATGTTGTGTATATGTACATGTGTGTCATTGTGCACACGTGTTTTTGTGTGTATATGCATTTCTGTGTTTGTATGTGTGTGTGTGTGTGTGTGTGTGTGTGTGTGTGTGTGTGTGTGTGTAAATATATGTGAAACATAAATTTTTTGCCTGGATGGTGTGTTGCGGAATAAAAAATGTGAAAGATGTCTGCCTTTTTATGTGATAGTCCAAGGCTGATAACAGTCTTGCTTTTCCTTTTTGAAAGGAAAGATAGGAAAATATGGCTAGTGATATTTCCCTGGTTGTTCATAGCCGATGGCCTTGTCAGCTTGAGTCATTTCAAGCCTGTGGGCTCTGCAGGAGTCACACTGCTTTGAAATGACAGAAGAAGGGGTCAGTGGCTCACCATTTATGGGCTGAGAGCTCAGCGTGCCCCTCATCTTTCCACCTCCTTCCATGCAGCTGTTACTTCCCCACTTCCTTTGCATATGATTGTGATTAAAATGGGAAAAAGAAAAAAATAACAGTGACGAACTCTGGAATTTTACCAAGCATGTTTAAAAAAATTTTTTTTAATAATGCTGGTTCCCCACAAAGAAGGGGTTGGACTGGATGATCTTCCTGATCCCCTCCCTGGGCCACCACTCCTAATCTCCCTGTACACACTCCGCCGGACAGGTGGGTCAGGACCTAGGCAGCTGCCAGTCTTAATCCTCTGCCATCTTCCTACATCAGTCAGAGAAAAAGCAGCGAGGAGGACACGGGTCTGGGGAGGTCCCGTGAAGGCCGCTTTCCACAGCATGGCACATCAGATGGGGGTTCTTCTGAGAATAAGCAGGGAGTCCCACAGAGACGAACTTCACAGCTCTGGGGTTTAGCTCCAAAATGTGCATTTATAACCATACCCTAGGCTAATTCTGGTGCAGGTAAACCTACAGAACATGAGCCAGAGTTACAGAAATTCAGTACCACTGGCCTTGGGCTGGAGGATTCTTAGCGTTGAGGAGCTGTCTTGTGCACTGTAGCTTGCTCTGCAGCACTGCTGGCCTCCACCCACTAGATGTCAGTAGCAACCCCCAGAATGTCTCCAGACACTGCCAATTGTCTCTTGGGGGTAAAATTGCCCCTGATGGAGAACCACTGCCATGGGCAGTGTTTCTACTTTACACCTGCAGTCATGCATTTTGATGAACACAAACAGGTTGCTAGAAGTGAGGGGTTCACATCATCACGGAGGCAAAGCTACCCTCCAAATGAAGCCAACCCATGTGATGGGGGTGTCTTTGCCTGCTGACGACAGCCTGAGGAAGAGAGGCAGGTGTCCTTTGGAGCATTCTTCCAGTGGGACCTGCTATAGCTCTACCTAACACACTCGTGGGACAGGGAGACCCACCAACGTCCCCCAGCTCCTGAGAGACCACTCGGGCATTTGGAGAGACCGTGAGTGCTAGGGTCCACAGGTTCCTTTGTCACTTTCGAAAGTCAGCATCCATTAGTGCTGCTGATCCAGCCCTTGCTTTATGCTGATCCTCCCAGCAACCTTATGATATGTTTCTATTATTATCACTACTAAACAAATAAGAAAATTGTGTTAAGTAATGTGTCCAAATGGTTGACCTGGGATTTAAATTTGGACAATCTTACACCACAGGCTTCATTGTAAACCACTGTGCTGTATGGGTGTATGTATACACATATATGTCTCTCCCCATTTCTTGAAAAATATACCTTAGTCTTGTCCAAACACCAGGCAGGAAAATACAATTGAAGGGGAAAACACATCATGATAATAATTAGGGGGTGCCTTTTGAACTAAGCCTCCCTGACCAAGGATAGCTCAGCCTGGGCAGTGGTTTGCTCCCTGGGGAGCAGCTTAGGAATGAAATCCCACCTCTGGCATGTGGCACCTCCTTTGTCCATGTTCCTGCCTGTTTGACCAGTTTTAGTGTCAGGGGGTGAAGAGGAGCAGTTAAATTATTATTTAACTAATAAGTAGTTAAAAACCCCTTGATTCGTATGTGGACTAGAAATAGAAAAAATCAAGGAGGAGAGAGCTGGAGACAAGTGTGGGTGCAAAGCACCAGTGCCCTGGGAGTGCCTTGTGAGGTGTGCCACATTTATTGTCTTGTAGTTGAAGATGCATTTGAGTAGACAGCATTAGAGAAACAGGATGGCGAGTGGAGCAGGTCCTGTGCTGTGGGTGTGACTGGTTGCAAATTGTTACGAGAGAGGAAGAAGCATCACTAAGGGCAAGCCAGTCGTGAAGAAAGTGGGCGTGTGTCTTGCCTGAGGGTTTCCGCCTTGGGCAAGTTCACTATGGATTTGGTGAGACTGAAATGACATCAGAACATTCTTGGGAGTAAAAGGGTTTATACCCAGCTTTATTCTGATGGTGGAAGGTTGAGCACCAGAATCACGTCTGCATCCAGCAGTCTTGCAGGTCTGTAATCCACTTTCATCTCTGCCTCTGCCCAGAGCACTGGGTGGAGCTTTTTACATGGTGATTAATGGTTTATTGCCAATGAGTGTGGAAGTATTAGCCTAAGAGTAGGCCAATTACATATCAAATAGTTTAGGGTCAGGTGAGGATCCCGGCCATTGGAACTTCCATTTGCACCACGCCATGTTTAGTGGAACATGAAAGTGATTTTCCTTGTCCAGTAAGGAGAGTGTGGTCAAGACACAAAGACGCATGTGCAAAAAGCAGCCCTGGTGCTGAAGGGGGTCTGAATGAATAGGATGGTAACTGAGGGAAATAAAAACAATTCTAAGTCATGTGTCCTTTGGGACTCTTGTTTGCAAATGACAGAAACCTGATTTAAACTGATACAAACGAAACACAAAACAAAGCAGAAATAAAAAATATATATGTGTGTAGGGGGTAGGTCACTAATTGACTTAATGGAAAATTCCAGAGACAGTTCATTTTAGGCATAGATGTATCTAGAAGCCCGAAGGATGTCAATAGTGCTTTGTGTCTCTGCCTTTTGATGTTGCTTTCTTCTGCTGTCCACTCCCATAGGCAGGTTTTCTCTGCATGATGGTTCCAAAGTGTGTCTCACTTCAAGTCTAGTAGGAAGAGAAGCCTTCTCTTTGGACTTCTCATTGGACCAACTATGGTTCCTGATTTTAGTTTCATTGGCCAATCCTGGGTTTCACGCTTCCACCAAACTGGAGGTTTAGGTCAGGCCCACACAAACTACCTGACCTGAGAGCAAGAGAAGGGGAGAAACCTCATGGGGGTCTTGATGGATTCATACAGTCTCTTCCAGTTTACACTGAACAATGATCTACAGCCACAAACTTGCTGATCATGTGGTGATGGTACATGCATTCCTGACCCCAAATTTCCCTCTTGTTTTATAAGCAGCTTGGTTGACAATTTGATTTCACTGAGAGTCACATCCTAATTAGTAATTTGGGATTTAAAAAACATAAACTCCAGGGTGGGGTTTGCTGATAAATACCACAAAGTCCTAAAGATGAACATAAAACATTGTTTTTTTTTTCCTTCATTAATGTGTAAGCTTCTTAAAGGGACACCAGGATTTGTGTCTCTTCTGTTCTGCCTCCCAATGCTGTGGGCTCCCTTAGTATCCTGTAACACCAGCTGCTCACAAAAACCTTAGGAGTAGGAGCTCTGCCTCCCCCTAATGCTGAGCATTTCTTCCCTGCAGAGAGGCCACCAGATAGGAAAAAGGGGCACACAGATATTTAGTATATTTCACAGTGGCCACGGCCAAACCATGGTGACACCTGGTTTGCAGCCCAAGAAGTTTCTGACTGAGAGGCCCAGGATACCCTTCCTACTTCAGGTTTTTCAACCTTGGATTATCTCCTTATGATCTGATCTTTGGTCCAAAGTCCCTTGAGGACCAAGCAAGTTCCTCCCAAACTCCAACCTGGATCTTCCCTAAGACAAGTCAGCAAGACCATATGCTGCTCTGTTCCAAATTCCCATTTTTTGTTGGGTTGTGACATTTTTCCTCATACAATCAATCACATGAAGGCATGACTCGAGCAAATGGGAGTGACACTTTCATCTTAGTGATGCCTTAGCTGGAGCCTCTTTGCTTAGGTGGAGCCCCAAAGGGTCTCTCGATTCCCTTCTCTGGAAACCCAAGAACATAAACATTCTCTATCCGCATCTTACCTTGACCACATCCTCCAAATCTCCCTTGAAATCACTGATGGCACTTTCAGGTTCTATTGAAATTAAAGGGATCTTGCCAATCCCATGACTTTATATGGTTAAGTTCTCAGAAGATGGGTTTTCATTTTGATGTAGGGAAAAACAATTCTGAATCATGTTCCAGAACTTTAAGCTTTAAAAAACCAAGGACATCATTAGTCATTAGGAAAATGCACATCAAAACTACAATGAGAAACCACCTCATACTCACTAGGATGGCTATAATTAAAAAGACAGACAACAATAAATGTTGGTGAGGATGTGGAAAAAGTGGAACCCTCAAACACTTTTGGTGGGAATTTAAAATGGTGCAGTGATTTGGAAAGTAGTTTTCTTATTCCTCAAAAGATAAAACATAGGTACTGTGTGGCAATAATTTAACTCCTGGATTATGTATTGTAGAGAAATAAAGACATGTATACACAAATACTTGCATATGAATGTTTTAGCAAATTTATTAATAGCCAGAAAGTGGAAACAGTCTGAACGTCTATCAACTATCAGTGGATAAATAAAATGTAGTCTATCCACATACTAGACTTTTACTACCTATTACTAGGCAGTAAAAAGGAATGAAATACTGATACAGGCTACAACATGAACCTTAAAAACATTAGGCTAAATGATAGAGATTGTCACAAAAGATCACATACTGTATGATTGCATTTCTATGAAATGTCCAGAATAAGAAAATCCAGAGACAGAAAATAGATGAGCAGTCTCTAGTGGTGTGGGGAAGAGGGTATGGGGAGTAACTGCTTTATGTGTGGATTTCTGTGTGGGGTGATGAAATGTTCTGAAATTAGCGGTGATGGTTGTTCAAGTCAGTGAATATACTAAAAACCATTGAATTGCACACTTTAAACAGGTAAATTGTATGGTATATGAGTCGCATCTCATATACATAGATATATATGTAAGTATAAGTGAGAGAGTATACACATATGTATATGTATATATGTAATATATATGCAGTAAGTATGTACATATATATAGTATATATACAGTAAGATAGAGGGAGGGGGGAGGGGTAGAGACAGAGGGACAGAGAGAGAGAGAGAGAGAGACAACAGCTGGCTGAATCTCTCGGTAAGGGTGTTCTCCCAGCAGAATTCTCTGATGAGAGTAGAAATTAGCTGCAGTAACGTTTGTGTTGAAATTACTTCATATAAATAATGGTAGAATGTTCTTTTGTCCCAAACTAATCACACTGCCAATCATGTATTAGGTCTCTAATTCTTTATACTAATTCATGACAATTCCCATTATTGAGCAGAGAGACTTAAAATTCTCAATGCCAAGGACTAATACACAAACCCTAACGTTGACAGTGCTGTTCCATGAGACCATGTTTACGGTGGGAAATGGACGGATCCTTTTGATTCTGAAGTACTGGGGAGGCATCTCATAGCTCAGAAAGAAAAGGGACAAATGAGACTCTTAAAGGAAGTATAATTTCTCTCTTAAGAATTGAAAATGTTATCATTTATAACAGTAACTCAAAGTGTTTTATTTGTCTCAGGTCTCGCCTAGGGTGATGACATAGCGGAACTCCATTTATCCAGCGTTACACCATCTATGGATTTAGTGTTAGGGCCAGAACTACAGGGGCACTTCCGGGACTGTGCAGGGAGGCCAGAAGGAGTTTCTTTTCAGCAAAGGCAGAATCAATGTCCTTAACTAACCAAGAGGACAACATTGGGGCCACAGTTGGCTATAAGCAACGGTGACATTAGGAACTGGGTCCCAGCCAAATGGATATCCATAGGACCCAGCACTGTGTCTGACATACAGTAGGCATTTAATGTTACTTTATTGAATATTGAATGTTAACTAGGATACACTGGGCAGCACAGACGTAGACCCTTACAGAAATAATAAGGGAGATGTTAATCAAATAATCACACATAGAATTTTTTTAATAGTTTATTTTGGTATCATTAATCTACAATTACATGTGCAATATTATGGTGACTAAACTACCCCCTTCATCAGGTCCCCCCCCACCAACCCCATTACAGTCACTGTCTATCAGCGTAGTGAGTTGCTATAGAGTCACTACTTGTCTTCTCTGAGTTGTACAGCCCTCCCTGTGCCCCTAAACATTAAATCTGCTAATCATAATGCCCCTTTTTCCCCCTTGTCCCTCCCTTCCCACCCATCCTCCCCAGTCCCTTTCCCTTTGGTAACTGTTAGTCCATTCTTGGGTTCTGTGAGTCTGCTGCTGTTTTGTTCCTTCAGTTTTTTTCTTTGTTCTTATACTCCACATATGAGTGAAATCATTTGGTACTTGTCTTTTTTGGCTTGGCTTATTTCACTGAGCATAATACCCTCTAGCTCCATCCATGTTGTTGCAAATGGTAGGATTTGTTTTCTTCTTATGGCTGAATAATATTCCATTGTGTATATGTACCACATCTTCTTTATCCATTCATCTACTGATGGACACTTAGGTTGCTTCCATTTCTTGGCTATTGTAAATAGTGCTGCGATAAACATAGATAGAATTTTTAAGCTGTAAAATGCCCCAAGGAGAAAAATGCCCCACAGGACCATGTGGAATTATTGATGACTGGATGGACCCATGACCCCCTGTAAACTCTCCCTGTGGCACACTTTTGGTCTCTTTATGGAGGTATGTGTAGATGGAGGAGAAATATGTTCACCTTAGCTGTCACCAGCTCAGATAGGACTAATTTGCTAAAAGGCAAACTGCTTATCCCATCCTGCCTCCTTGTTGAAGGAGGGAAGGCCAGATGGATGGGCTTGCTTGGGAACCAAGGGCATCCTGTGCCCCCAGGTAGGGATAGAGCACAGCTGCGAGTGAGGCAGATCAACAGGCCAGTGAGGAGGGACTCTGTGCTGTCCCCATGTGGTGAAAGCAGAGCATGCTCCTGCGGCGGTCTCCATTTCCATGTTCTTCCGCTATATATCCCAGTCTACACTGGCCCATCAGGGAACCCAAGGCATCCTTTTCCAATGTTTATTGCTGTTATTGTTTTGATATGGTTTGTTGTAAGGAGTTCTCACCTCACATCTGTCAGCCTACTGACATAGGAACCTGGTATTTCAAATATCTGAAAATGAGCTTAGTACCACTCTTCTCCACCTCCCAGCTGTGTCTCCTTCTCTAGTCTTACCTAGTAAATGGTATCATTCAGTCACCTGGGCTGGAAAATCGGATGGTTTCCATAACACCTCCCTCTCCCTCTCCCTCTCTGCTTAGGGCTAATCAATCACATTCTTATTTGCTACAACTCTGTATATTCCATTGAATTTATCCCTTCTTTCTATTCCCAGTGCTGCTATGTTAGTGACTTTATCCCATACTAATACACTGATTTCCTACCTGGTCTTCTTGCCTTCCTTCTGGGGCCCCTCTAACCCTTCTTCCCCTACCATGTCACCAGATCATTCTAAAATGCTAGTAGGATGTTAATGCATCCACTTAAAACCCTTTGGTAGTTTCTTACAGTTTATGGATCAAGTCCAGACTCCTTAGTGTGGATGTAAGGTTCTCCACAGCCTGGCTCTATGGATGTCTCCAGCCCATCACTGGCCACCTCTCCAGTCCCAGCCCTGACACTGCCCTGAGAACTGGCACCTCTGTCTTGCTCACGCGGCCCTCTCCTGGACTGCCTACCTGTGTACTCACTCATCTTTTAGACTTATTTATGCAGCCTTTCCTACTTTCTTCTCCCAGTCCCAGGCAGAGGGTTTTGGTTGAAAATGGGCCCCCACCTAGGAAGATTATCAGCTATTTGCTTAATTCAGCTATACATTGAAATAAACAAAACTACCCCACCATCTAGTCATTTTCTGATATAGTTGTAAGTTTAATCAGAAAAAGACAGAATATTTCTGTCTGGAAATTATAGTGTTTACCTCTGTAAATGTCATCCGCATCTATCTTTGAGTTTAGAGGAATATGTATTAAAGGTAAATCAATGCAAATGCACATCTTACAGAAATCCATAATTAAATAGAACTTTCCTAATTTTAGTGCTCTATGTCAAATTTGGAATATATCCCAAATGCCTTGTGTATCACTCACTATTAATCAGGTAAAAAAAAATAATAAAGAGACAATTCGTAGGATGTATTTATTATGTTTTTCCCTTGCCTGAAGAAAATTTTATTTAGTTTGTGATATCATAATCTATGGTCTTAATAGTGATTTGACCCTTTTTAGCTCTCAAGTGTGTATCATTTGAATGGGCAGTACAATTTATTTCATTAGAGGAATTTGGCTTATGAATGAGTATAGATCACTGGATTACTGAAAGGTTCCTAGTGTTTCATTGGACAAAGTATTAGAATTAAAAAATAAGAATCAGTTTTTCTTTTGATGAAAATATTCCAAGTTACTTAGTATCTCCATTGCCTGGATATGTTCCTTTGCTCTGTTTTCCTTCACCTTAGATGTCTGGTGCTATAGAATCATAAAATGTTAGCTCAGCATAGTACTTTAAGATCATCCCCAAGTTTCTGGAAAGATTCAGTGTATTTTGATCTTCAGTGTTTGAAGTTCAAAGTACTTGGGCCTAACTTTGGCCTCAGAAGCTGAGTGCATGCTTTCCCTCCTTTCCTTCACCCCTCCCTCCACCATCCTCATTTAAGCAGTACCAAAGGAATTATTGGTCACCTCTCACTATTTTGCCAGGGCCCTTGACCAGGAGCCACAGGCATGAATTCTGCTGAGACATGCTATATTTCCCAGCTGTGTCTAGTAAACAGTGCTCTGTGTTTGCTGAACTGAAGCAAAGGAGTTATCTGCTGGTATAAAGCTGACAAGATGGAACTAGCTTTGTTTCATTGCATTATCTGTGGTGTTTGGCATAATAAGTTGTGTTGAAATACTTCCCACTTCACTGCCTGCCTTTTTTAGTTTAAAATGGGGGTCTTTTTTTTTATACTGTTGGTGCTTAGAATAGGTTTGAATTTGAAGTGCAGTTATCTCTGTCATGCTCATTTTGATTTAATCACCTGTTTTGTGCCATATGGGCTAAGTCAGCAGAAGATTGTTCCTTTTGCTTGGGAGTAGTATGCTAAGTTATCTCACACGACTTCATAAATTATTTGTAATTCCAAGAAACATTGAGACCACAAACTTCAGCAACTAATTCCATCCCTATTCCCCTTGAAATTACTTAAAAGCCTAACATCTCTCAGCATGACCAGAGAGTCTGTTGTTTGTTCAATTTTTCTTTTTCTTACATTCACCATTGCTTTCCTGTGTCACGTAAATCTCATTTCTGCATTGGCATTTCCATCTTCTAAATACAGCAGATCCTTGGCATTGGTGGATTTCCAAAATCACGGGATTGACTATATTCTAGAAGCCCTGAAGTTATTTGTAGCTTTGTAAAGACAAGACTTAGAATTATATCTACTATAGGTTGGTATGCTAGAGAGAGACCTTTTGCTAACAAAGGCACCAGACTGACACCCAAACTTAGCATGGAATCATTTCTCCATCAGTGGAAGGTTCTAGCTGCCTCTGGATAACTTAATCTGTACACATCCTAAATTATAGATTTATGGACTAAATTATAGATTATAGAAGTATATATGAATTTGGGGCTTGTGATGGTTTAAGACACTGTTCTCCAACCTCTTAAAAAATTACTGATGCCTGGGAAACATGCCTAGAAATTCTGACTCATCTGGTCTGGGGTGGGGCCTGAATACTGTATTTTAAAAAAGCTCCCCAGGCAATTCTCATGTGCAAATAGGGTTTGGAGACAATGGACTAGGAGATTCCTCAATATTTCTTAACCTCCCTTCTCCAGTTTAAAAGGCTTGAATAATTTCCCATCCCTATTAGGAGAAAGACCAACCCCTTTAACATCCCCTAAACCAAAACTTCTTGTGATCTGGACTCCATTTTCCCATTTCAGCCCTTCTGGTATTACTCTGATATTCTTTGTACGTATGTCACCCTTTTATATGTACCACACTCCGTCCTTCCATGACTGTTGGATGTGCTCTTTCCTTGCCCTGGAAAGCCTTTTCCACCTTTCTTGCTCTAGCCCAGATCCACTTCCTCAGAGAAGCTTCTCTGACCACCACCTCTCCACCAGTCTGATAGACACATGTGACTAGGTGAAATCACACCATTATTCACTCTCCTACTTGTAGCATTTACAGCTGTGATTTTCTCTGATTTAAGTGATTCTTGACATAGTGCTCATCTCCTCAATGATGTTGTGAGCTCCATGAGGGCAGGGGTGATGTGTTCCTTCTCTTCCCAGCATGATGCTTGCTTATAGTTGGGATTTAAGACCATTGCTTAGCCAACAATAAAAGGCTTGCAGCAAGAGAATGCCAGCTGCGAAGCACTGAGGTGAAGGGGTGGTGCTGGGGGCACTGACCCCTCCTCTACTGAGAGCACGCCCAGTAGTTGTAAAGAAAATAAAGACCCAGCAGCTGAGGGTTCCCCAAGGAGAGGTGCAGCCCCCTCCCCAGGTCGTGGAGCACTCTATGCTCCGCCCCTATACTCAGGCTGAAGCAATAAGAACAAAGAAAGAAAAAATGTCTGCTACTCACAAGAAGAATGTAAAGGGCCCCATGAAGGTTACAAGGACCCAGGTGTGGGTTGATTTAATACAGGCAGGAGCAGATGTAAGGAAATTAGATGGGAAGCCAAACAGAATCTTACTGGAGCTATGGCAACAACTGAAACCAGAGCAGCAGTTCAAGCCATTAAGACCACAGAGGCAGAGGTCAGAGATAGAGCAACTTGATCGGCCTGTGTGTCTGCAAGACTTATTGCTGGAAAGGCTGGAGAACAATGTTCGAGCTTCCTTGCACAGAGACCACCGCAGAGGACCAAGGGCACATAGATTGAGAGGAGGGGTGGAGTGTGGATAAAATGAGAGTTCCTGTGGCCAGAATTCTTACCTGGCCCTGGTTGGCTAGCTCACTGCACACCTGTGGGCAATACGTTGCTATTGACTCCATATAAGGAGCTCCGCCCAGTGCTCAGGGTGACACAGTGGCACAGCTGCAAGGCTGCAGGAGAGCAGAGCAGAGGCTCGAGTGGTGGCAGCCCCGAGGACAGAGGCCCAGAGGACGGCTGTGCAGGACGACTGTGCAGGCAGAGAGGACCAGAGGATGACTGTGTGGGCAGAGAGGACCAGAGGATGACTGTGTGGGCAGCGGGGCCCAGAGGCAGAGACTGGCTTGCTGCATGCAGATTCGCTCTGAGTGAATGGGATTTTAATGATGGACCTGCCACCGTGGAAATAAAGTTGGGTATAACCCTTTCACCCCCAAGAACATTTTACTGTCATTTTCTTTGGTCAGATTGAATCAATAGTGAACTTGCTGGGGGACTGAAACCCATTGGCAAGACAAGTTAGAACTAAATGAAGTTTATTCATTGCTGATTAAGTATTGGCGGAACATTGGGTTTCTCAGACTGGGCCCCACTGACAGTTTCGGTTGGATAATTCTCACTGTGGGGGGCTGTCATGTGCATCAAAGGATGCTGCCCTCTGCCCTCTACGCAGCAGTAGGACCCTCTCCCCTAGTTGTGCCAAATAAAAATGCCTCCAGACACTGCCAAATGGCCTCTAGGGTCAAAAATCAACCTTGATTGCTCTGGGTGACCTAGGCAGAGAGACCAGAATTAGCGGTTATCATGACTGCTCATGGTGGTGGGACTCCATCATGTTTACCTGTTAACTCTTTGAACCGCCAAGGAAGGAGAAACTTGGTCATTGCTCAGTTCATCACGGATTGATTTCTGAAAAAAAAAAAAAAGAAATTGAAAATGTTGAGTCCTGACTGGAGGGTTTTCTTTCACGGGCCCCTGACAATTTAGGATTTAAGATAAAAAATAAGGCTGGTAGCCATTGATAATGACTTAGTTTTCGGGGCCACCAGGGTCTTCCTAATGAAGTCTGGGGCCAGTCGTAGGTAACTGAGGGAAGTATGCTGTCTTGCCTGAGGGTTTCAGCCCTAGGAGAGTTCACTATGGATTCAGTGAAACCTAAAGATGACAGTGGAATGTGCTTAGGGTAAAGGGTTTATACCCAGCTTTATTTTCCTGGAGATAGGTCGAGCACTAACTAGAATCATGCCTGCATCCAGCAGTGTGCAGGTTCATAAGCCACCTCTATTTCTGCATTCTCCCAGAGCACTGGGCAGAGCTCTTTACACAGTGACTCAGTCAGTAATAGCTTATTGCCTAGGGATATGGAAGCAGTAGCCTAGCAGCAGGCCAGTCACATCACCAAGTAGTTTAGGGTCAGGTGAGGATCCTGGCCATAGGCACTTGCGTTTTCCCTATATGTGCTCCTTTGAGTCTTCCCAAGTCACAGTCTCTGTTTCACATCTTTCTGGCAAATCTGTTTCCTCAAAGGTTTTCTGCTTAACTTGTTTCCATACTTGACCAATCATCAAAATGATAAAGACAGCCTTTTAAAAGTTGATATTTTAGCCCCCTCCCATGGAGATTCTGATGAGTTGGGACAGGACTCTGAACTTACGGGGGGTCGTATAGTATTTTTTTTCCAAAGTTAGAGCAGAAATTTATTAAAATCCATTTATATGATGTATTACAGACAAAAATGTAGAGTTCTTAATACATAGGAATCAGCTCCATTCTCAGAGGTGCTTCCCGAGAGGACAGATTTCTTTGTCTTTCCCCCCCAAAAGATACTTCTGTTTATACACTGCAAAATAATGAGTTCATTACAACTCTTCTCAAGAATAATCCTGTTGAGATGCCAAAACTGTTGCAGAGAGTAGAGATATTACCAGAGAACCTTCTCTAGCAACACCTCCTCCAGAGGTATAGTGCAAGACCGACATAAAATGGTGACTGCCTCAGAGGAGTGTGTGCACACCTGGTAGTGGACGCTGAGGGGAGCCTGGGGGCCAGGCTGGGCTGCATGGTCTGATCATCCAGCCTCAGTGGTGTTGATGGTCCTCTAGGCTTGGACGGCTTGAGCCAGGCCTTGAGCACCTAACCCGGTTAACATCAGTGAGCAGTTAGGTGTTGAGCTCTGTGCTGCAGAGTCAGGGTTTGGGGGGGTGTGAGTGCGGGGGCTACCTAAGGACTGTGCTGGGGGGCAGCATTCTGTGAAAAGGCAAGGTGGAAGGAAATGAGTGCTGGGTCTGCGGCACCAGGGGCACATGGCCTGACTGAAGTAGGGAAGAGAATATTTAGATCTGGGACAATGTCTTTAACACCTTAAATCCTTTATTACCAAAATCCACTTGAATTCTTTTGGCTTCCCAGAGGGCTTTTCATATTAACATCTCTTTTTGCTCTCTTGTTCTCTCTCTTTCTTTCAATGAAATAAAGCTTCTAGTATTTTCTCAATACTTTTATTTGGGGAAAGAGAGGGAAGATGTGAAATAGATGATCTAGGTGTTTTGCTTCCAGCAAAATTTCCCTCTGCTTTGAAAACTCTGAAAAGTCTAGGAACCACTCAGCAAATAGCATTCTGCAGGCAATCTGGACTACCTGGGGCCATGATGGCAGGCACCAGGCGCTGGGCATGTCCAGGTTCACTCCAGGGCTGCAGTATGGTGAAAGAGAGGCCACATGGGGGCAAAAGCTATGTTTCCGGTGAGCTCCTGGGCTTAGGCAGGAAAGATTTCTTTGCACATTCCAAGTGGCACTTGCAGAGCACGTAACAAGTTCAGTTTGTAAAAATCTGTTTAAAAGATGTCAACACACACATCAAAAAAGAAAAAAAAATTCTGCCAGAGAAGGAGTTAGTCATGTTTCTTATTGCAGACAATTTGGAGGGATGGATTTAGATTACAGGACATGAGCGCAATACAAATGTAATTGTTTGGAGGTAATGTGAAGAAAAATGAAGTGTGCCTGTACCGGGAGTTCAAGGACACCCAACAGTCTTCCTGTGATGGAGTTCTGGGTGAGAGCGCTCTTGGAAATTAGTAGTCTGAATCCTGAGATGTCAGCCCAGGGTCCTTCTTTCTGGGTGACTGCTCAGCTTTCCAAGGGGAAAGAGCTATTCTAAAAACCCTTCACTGTTCCAGGGTTTCTCTTGCAGTTCTATGTAAATGGGCACTTTATTTCCTGGCACTTTATTTAACCACAGCACGTACTCCTGTGGACGTGGTTTATGACACTGTTGGCACTTGAGGTTTCAGCAATGACAATATTTAATGGGGTGGAATATTGAGACTGTCTTTAAAGAGATTTATGTATTTCCCCCTTCTGGTTAGCTTCTGCTTTTGGAATGGCCGACTAAGGTGTAAATTATTGCTTATTGGTGTGCATTGAAAATACGTTTGCCTCATAGCTAGGAAGTATAACTTGGAAGGAAAACACTTGGGGAGCTCACACTAGAACAACAGACTCTGCATGTCCGGGAGGATGGGGAGCTACCTGAGTATGTAGTGGTTAGAGTTCAGAGCCCTGGGCTCCAGTCCATTCCATCACCTTTGGCTGTGATAGAGTAATAGCTTCCCCAGATCCATCCCCTTTGCAATTTGTCTTTGCTCCTCCCATTAAGGGGTACCATCTATTTCCTCACTCTGTGAATCTAGGGTAGTCTTGTGACCTGCTCCACAAGAACTCAGGGAAAGTGAAACTGTGTCCATTCCAAGGCTGGTCCTTAAGAATTCTTACGTACTTCCATTTTCACTCAGAACACCACTTTGGCCCTGTGAACAGTCCAGAGGTAGCCTGCTGGAATATGAGAGACCATGTAGAGGCTCATGGAGTTACTTCAGCCAACAGCTAGCAACAGAGATGCCTAGAAACATCCAGACAAGTCAAGCTGCAGTTGATGGCAAAAGCAGAAGGAACATAACAGAAAGGAGGAAAAATGCATAGCTGTGCCTAGTTTGTTTTCAGAAAGTTTTGGGAATTTTTCTAACCTGCACTGATTAACTGATACATTAGTGATGTGATCACAGGCATGTTGCCTTATTTTTCTATACCTGTTCCCTGAGCTGTAAAAGGGGTTTAGCAATGTTATGCCAGAACCATGCCTATGGAGCTCTCAGCCCAGTGCTTTGTGTACAATAAGTGATATTAGGCACCAGTCATTATTCTTGCTGATGGATTTACAGGAAGGCTCAGTCTGAGCTTACTAGGGGGTGTGCTGGTAGACAGCTGTAGAGAGCCTCAGCCTCTGAGTTTCTCTGTGAGGGAGAGGAAATATGGGTTGGTGGGTGGAAGTCAGGGCCTTTTCTCCCAGTTCTAGGAAAATAGAAAAGAAGGAAAGAGGCAGCTGTTACCTTGGAGTTGCTGAAGGCAGTGATGTGGGGATGGGAAGATGTTCCAGGTCCAGGCTGTTTGCATTTGCAGCCCAGACTCTGCTTTTACTTGCTGTACAGAATTGAGCTTTCAGCAGTAAGTAAAGCAATAATTTATTTTATGGAATAGGATGCTTCAAAGTACAGGAACACCAGATTGGTGTTTATCATATGTTAGATGGTGGCAATATTGGAGAATCTCACTCTTGCAGGTTTCAGAAGACACAGACATAGGAAAAGAACTGCTTAGACCAGACCCAGATAACTCCCCAGGCCTGGGCAGTGCAAGGGGTTGAGTGCTACAGGTATAGGGAGCAAGGCGGATATCAGGCAGTGAAAGGACACAGACCCCTCTTCCCAGGCCCCTGCTACCAGTCACAACTAATCTTTCAAAAACTGTAGGTCAGTTTTTCCTCTATGGGGAAATACACCTCCAGAAAGGCAAGCCCATGCCATCTCCTTTATAGATGACTGTTTTTCAATTATGGAAAGAGCCTGTTTGCATACTAGGTCTCACGTTGGGTGTTTACAGGGACATCAAATATAAGAAAGATGTAGTCCCTATCATCAGGAAACTTAAACTCCTGTGGTGGCTTGTCATTCTGACTGTATACTAGAATCACCTGAGAGCTTAATACAAGTGCTGTCTAGGCTCCACTGCAGTTTGACTAAACCGGAATGTCAGGGAGTGGAACTAAGGCAATGGTTAGTTTCAAATGTTCTCCAGCTTTTCCTAATGTGGAGCTGGGGTTGAGAATTGCTGACTTGAATGGCAGGTACTTTCACATCTCCAGTAATAAAAAGAGCAGAGTGGTTGCAGAGTTGGTTAATTTATGACTCCATTATTTCAAGAGCCCAGGTTATTTTCACATTTCTTCTCTGCCACTTCACCGTGTTGGCTTTTGCCTCATGGTTGCAAGATGGCTGCAATGGTGCCAAGCATCATATCTTTATCAGTTGCATCTTGAGACATAAAAGATATGACTTCTTCATATGTCTTTCTTTTAAAAAGGGAATAAAGTTTTTCCCAGAATTTCTTCAGGAGATTTCCCTTATAACTCCTTGTTCAGAATGGTGTCACATGCTTAAGCCTAAACCAGTCTCTGGCAAGGCAAATAAAATCATTGTGATCAACTAAGATCAATTCATGACTCACTATCCTGGGTCTGCAGAGGCAACTGCTTGCTCTGAGTGTGTGGCCAAGCAGAGAGCGAACCTCAGACAATATTGGGACTTTGTCAGAAAGGAATGAGGGGGTAGGCACAGCTGGTGGATAACATCTGGCAGGATAGGACAGGCTGTGCTCTGGTGGCAAGTAAATGCAGCACTCTGGTGGCTTAGCACACCAAAAATTTACTTGACAATCTATAAAGTTTGATGCAGGTTAGATGGAGTTCTTCATCTGATAACTTGGACCCATGTTCCCATCTTCCTTCATCGTATGAAGCCTCTATCTCACCACCTGGCCTGCAAGGTTGCTGCAACAGGGAGAGGGCCAAAGCAGAGGCATTTATTTTTACTTCCTCAATCCAAGTGACACATTTCACTTCTGCTCAGTGTCCACTGGCCAGAACTACTCAGTTGGCCCTGACCTAACTCTAAGAGAGTCTGGAAGTGTTGGGAGCACATGGACAATTTCCTGTCCTTACCAGAGCAGGCAACTAAGGAGTAGAGGCAGAAAACAGAGGAAGAAGAGGGTGCTGGGTCAAAATATGCGTGTTGGTTGCACGTCCAGCATTTGTGTCCAATCTGGGTGCGCTCGCATTTGTCTCTACCACAGAGATGGAATATCAGTTGCTGCTTGCACTGATGCATTAGGGATATTTTTGGTTAGTGCTTTAAAAGATTTGTGAAAAGTCTCTGAGCACCTCAGGGGCAGGGAATATGTGAGTATTTGGGGTCCTTACCATGGTGTTTGATTGCTCAGGTGCTCAGCTGTGTATCTGCATCCGGACATGGAAAAAAAGGGTAATACATTTGGAGAGAAAATTGATGCTCTGCAGCCTTGCTGCTTTCCTCTGGCCTTGGTTCAGTTGTTCAGTAGCCTTGAAGACCCCTTTCTTAACTTAATTAGTCATTTTCCCTAAGTCCTTGAGTTATTTTCAGAGAGCCATTATACTGATTCATCTGCTTTTCCAGGAGAAGGTGGGTCATGTTTGTTCATGAATGCAAATGTGTTTATGCATTTGTGAGGCTGTGAACTGGATTTGAGGGTCTAAAGCTTTTGACATAAACCTCTTGTCATTAAAAGAGACTATAATCCTCCCCGTACACCTTACCAAACACCTAACCCTAACCCTAGCCCTGGCCCCTGGACCTGAACCCTCACCGTCACCATTGACATCACCACATCACCCATGCCTCACTGTAAACCTGAACCTCAATTTCGCCCTTGTCTTCACATCAGAGGCGGATCATAACTCTAAACGTAACCCTATCCTCCCAGTACACCTTAACGAACACCTAACCCAAACCCTAGCCCTGGCCCCCGGACCTGACACCACACCATCACCATCAACGTCACCCATGCCGTAACACTGAACATCAATTTCGATCTCGTCCTCGCATCAGAGTGGGAACCTAACTCTAACTATGCCCCTATCCTCCCCTTATGCCTTACTGACAAACTAACCCTAACCCAAGCCCTGGCCCCTGGACCTGACCCCTCAACGTCACCATTGAGCTCCCCCAGGGTTAGGTGTCTGGTAAGGTGTACTACAGGAAAAATATTTCCTTGAATTAAATCATTTGGGTTATGGAATAAGAGGCATTTTTTCACATTCATTTAGAGTTCAGCAAATTATCTAGAATCGTCCTAGATCTGTCAAATTTTAAAATTGAAAAAGCTTAGCTGTTAGAGATTCTGTTCTCTAATTTTATAGGTGAACAAACAGACATAAAGAAATAATTTTTTTTAACCTAGAGCAAAAAAGTATGACTTATCCTCTTTGTAGTACCTACCATGGTACTGGGTTTACAATAAGAGCTTTGTAAAACCAATTTGATAGGAAATAGATGGACTGTTTCATCTTTAGGGCTGGAATGTGCTCAATTTCCAGAGGACTTTTGGTAATGTACAAAAATGGTTAATTTTACTTTGTCAACATGTGGGTTATCTATCTCATAGTCTCTTCTTGGCAAAGTATTTATCTCAGGATGACATCTCTCTGCGAGGCTGACATCACCAAAGAGCAGTTTACAGATGCTCAGAAAATACTAAGTATTTTAAAATGGTGTTGCATCACTTAGCAGAAGATCATGAATCTGGCAGCATCAACCACCAAAACTCAGCAAAGACGCAGGAAGTAAGCCACCAAAGACCTTCGGAGCAGATGCAAGGCATAAGAAAACTGTTGTGTTACATGTCCTCATTTCAGAGTTCCTTAGATTCTTACAGCCTAATGCTGAAAGAAATGCTATGTGGTCTCACGAAATGTTGGAGCAGCAGTCAATTCAAGCCTGGTAAAAGAAATGATGGTTTCCATGCAATGAGTGAAGTCCTTTAGAAAAACAATATAGCTCTACTTTGAATAACATGGGAATATGTCCACTCTCTATCATTGAGGAACAAGGCAGTTTATGGAATAGCACAGAGAGGTGGCCTTTGGTTAGAGTGACAGCTGGCGAGCATTTGACACTTATTACAGCAATGGATTAGACAGAACAGGCCCCTGCCCTCATAGGGCTTACAGTCTGGTAGGAGAAAGAAAAGGATCAGTAGTAATTGCCTTATTACAGGGTGCATGAATGGTGCTCTGATTGGTTCAATGAGAGCACAAGCCATAGGGAGTTAGGGAGGGCTTCCTGGGGGAAATTACATCCGATAATTCCTGTGGTGTGTTGCATGTGCTTTATTGGATTTAGTTGGATGGCAACACATCAGTGACATCATTAATTAGTAATCAATTATTAATAATAATAACTAATGTCTAAGCTAGGACCAAGGAAGGAGATTGAAGGTAGGATTTTGGAGCAATAAAATTCTTCTAGACAAATGGACCTGTCTGAGGAAAGGCTTCAGAGAGACTCTAGAGAAACTGAATAAAGCTCAGCCTGGCTTGCAGTTTAAAAAAAGTAACACTAGTACTTTTGGGCATTGCGTTTTGAGTTCTATTTACTTTCTTCTGTATGCATATCTATATATTTTTAATATGTATAATGAGCATATTTTATTTTCCAATGGGAGAAGTCCTATAAGTTTATTTTCATTTTGAAAATAAAAAGGGATGTGTTTGTTGTCTGGAACACTTACTTTGGTGGTTCAGAGCTTATTTTTCTGAAAATGGCACATAAATCTAGCTGAAGCACCATGAATTGAGCATAATGAGGAAATTATGAAATTATCCAAGGCTTTATTTAGATCGCCAAGGGATGATGATTCCTTTTCATGAAAATACAAGATCTGAACTGTTCTGCAGAGACCTTTTCCCCCACTGGTGGAAGTGGATGAGTTCTAGGAATTCCTGGCTGACTGCTGGGTTCCATGCCCTTAAGAGAGGAATGTTACAGAACATTCCTTTGACTTCGTCCCAAAAGTGGGAACAGCTCCAGTCGTTTAATCACCAAAGACTGGCCAAGCCGGTCTTACCTTGCTCAAATGATGGTGACGGTGGGGTGTGGGGTGAGCTGAAGAATGGATAGAAATTGGCTTTCTGGGTCCTGAAAGCTCTTCTCATCCAGAAGACCCAGCGAGGAGGGAGGATGTTATCTGGGGACTGTAGTCTCTACACTTCATACGTGTGAGCACAACTCACTTGAATCAATCTTGCCCATCTTCTTGCTCTGTGATATATTCTAGGATCCATTGAAAGGGGGCAGACACTGTATGGTGTGGCTGAGTGTTGTGACTGGGGAATGGTAAGGGGCTATGGGATATCTAAGAGCGAAACCTAAAGGGCAGCCAGGTCCTTGGGAAGCAGATGGCTAGGACGGAACATGGCAGTGAGTAAGAGTTAGCCAGGTAAAGGGGGACAGGGAAAGGCTGGTGGTGATAAATTCAAGGAATTGAAGATGTTTAGGTGGGACCAGCGTTGCCACAGACAGGGTGTGCTGAGCAGAAGATGGGCGAGATGAGGAGCTTCTGAAGCCCCTTTTACAGTACTCTCAGGAATGTGGATTTTCCACAAGGCCAGTGGGGAACTGGAACTCAGACTTGCATTTTAGAATTATCCATTCCGAGTGCAGGAGGACAGGAGACTGGATGAGGCAGAGAGGTCCTCGGTGGGCTGGTAACAGATTGGGAGGCTGATAACGTGGCTAGCCTTGGAGGTGGAGGCTCAAGTCACTCCAAAAAAGAGAGAGCCAACCTTCCTTTACTTGGTCCTTTCTTTCAAGGAATTGCAATGAATTCAAACAGATTTATTTTTCAAGAGTGAATGGTTCAGAAAAATGGAGGCCTTTTCTAGACTTCACAGTTACCCTGGTAATGCCTGAGCAGCTCTAGGGCTGGGGAGGGGGTGGATGCAGGGGACCTGTGGCATTTATGTACAAAAGCAGGGATGAGACAGCTGCTGAGTTCCCACTGCCCTTGTTTCTGTTCTGGGGTGCCAGCCTATAAGGCTGTGGCTCTTCTGGGGGTGTACAGTGACATCAGTGAGCCCTGGGGTGCCTTTATGCCTCAAGCATTGCCTTTAGGCTGAGTAAACAAATGTTTAGCGCACAAGTATGAATCTTCAAACTCATGTGATAAATACACTTCAGATCCACTTACGTGTCTGATCAACTCAGAGTAGTTTCCTGTGTGGATTTTCTCAATTGAACAAGGCTAAAAGCATAATTAACCATTAGGTGAGGCTCTGAGAAGTATTTTGTCACTGAAAATATCCTCATACTTACAGGTTGAGAACCTCTCTTTCGGAGGAGGCGTAAGACATTTGCCTCAGCCTCCATATGAGATCACCTGGCCTTGACTGATGACTGGCTACAGATTTGGATCCCACCCAAACAGGTGGTTCTAAGTGGACTTCCATGGAGGACAGGAATGGAACGTGGCGGGTGGATGCAGTTGAGGTTTGAATGTCTTATCCTTTGATCCCTCCTGCTGCTCCTTTTCTTATTTAGCTCTGGCATTTCCTCTCCCTGCAAACTGTGTTCCTTACAGATGGCATATGTGACTTTGCCTAACTAGGACTTCAGCTAGCGTTGCAGACATCCGGATATAATTTCACAGCAAGCCCATAAAATCTCTTGATTTGATTTGATGATGATATTAACAACCGTAACTAACACAAAAACACTGTGCGTAACAAGAAGCTTGACATTTATGGAGTCATTGAATGAGCCTTTAGCCAAGCCTGGCCGGTCTGTCCTGCAGGGGCTGAACATGCAGATGAAGTGCAGATGGAGCTGCCCATGTGCAGGGAAGCAAGACAGGTGGGGAGGAGAAAGAAAATACAGCTCTGTCTCAGAGAGAAACTGCAGGACTTTGTACACTCTGAAGCAGCGCCTCTCTGTAGTAGCTGATGTTTAGAATCACCTTGGGGGTTTCTTAAGTGCAGATACCCAGGTTGCAGCAAGGCTAGACCCCATCAGAATCTTTGGAGTGGGGAGTGAGCATCTGAATTTTTTAAAGCTTCCAGAGCAGTCCCTTGCTGGGCATTAGTGTCCCAGGAGGGCTTTTGAAAACACAGATTGAGGGGCCCCACTGTCAGCATTTCTGACTCAGTAGGGCTGGGTGGTGCCAGAGAACAGTCATTTCTCATAAGTTCTTGGCTGATACTGTTACTGCTGCTGTTCAGGAGACCACACTTTGAAGTCCACTGCTCTGAGCTCTTTGGACATTGGTGGCCCATTCTGGGGCCATCAGTCTTTCCTTCTACCGTATCTAAGTTTGCTTGCTGGCAGCCATGTTCCCATCATGTCGAATTGGCCTGCCAGGAGCAAAAAGGCCAAGCTGACTGGTGAGGCAATGCAAAATGAACAGGCACAAGAAAAAACACACATATCCAGGACATACCGAGCGGCGCTCAATGTCTGGTTCTGCTTCTTGCATCTTGTTCTTCAATTTTTCAACTAGTATTCCCACTGATGAAGGGTTTATACATTCTCCCCTGGATTTGATTGAGTCTGATTAGTAACTGAGACCCCCAGTGTCTGGACTGGGACTATCAGAGGACAAGGAAGGCTCCCAGAGGGCTGAAAGCAAAGAGAGATAAAGATGCCAGTGAGCATTCCTGGAAGGGCGGGCCTGTGAAAAGGTACCCCCTCGAGAGATGCATGACCCCATGATGCAGAAGTGGACACCTGGAGAACAAACGCCAGGTCCTGCTCTGCCCCTGGCTGCTTATGTGACTTTCAATTTCCTTACTCATAAAATGAGGGTGATGAAGAGCTAGATTTTATCCAGGTGCATTCCAGTTCTAGCTAGCAAAACTGTTTACCTTCCCTCTGGAAGTATGGAAGGCAGTTTGCTTTCCTTTATATTATGGGATGAAATCTGGGCTCCAGTCCTTCTTTTCTTGCCTGTGCCTCTATCTGGCCTCCCCAGTTCATTTTTACGTTGCTGCTGTCACCATCTAAACAGGCCAGCCCATGTCACAGCTCCACTCACAAGCCTGTGGTGGCTTCCCATCAGCTTCAGACAGAAGCACCCATGTCTTATCTTGACATCTCTAATTCTCTAATTGTAGACTCGGCCACCCTCTTCCCAGCCTCATGGAATTACAAAGACCTTAGTAATTGTTTAATCTAATTCCTTTACTTTGATGGATAGCTGAGACTCAGAGAGGTCGTGACTTATGCAAATCCAGCATTGGCTCTGCCATGTGTCCTGCATTTGCCCTGAGCTGCCTGCTCCCTGAGCTTGCCTTCACTTAATGGGTCAAATGAACTCATTCCGGGGGCTTGCCGAGCACACCCTCTTTTTGCATCCAAGTTCTTAAAAATACTCTAGATTCCCAAGGCCCATCTTAAGAGCAACCTTCTATGTGCCAGGTCTCTGCAGTCAGTATGAACTGCCTCCTCCACTTACTCCTTTACTGTTTTGTTGCTATTCCATGGCAGGAATGAAGGAATATTCATTTCACTTTTCTTTGCGCTATAGGTTTGTTTGTTTTCTTTCAGCACAGGGAGCTCCCTGGAGGGCAGAGGTCTTGTGCCAGCCACCTCTGAAACCTGAGGATCTATCACAATGCACCCACATAAGAAACAGTTGCTGAGTAGAATCCCCAAGATTTGATGAGGGCGTTCATGAGAAGGTCCCTGTCAAAGCACCCCAATCTTGAGGCTGGATGTATCTCCTATAAGAGTCCTCTTTGAAGCACAGCATGATTGGAAGGAATTCTTCTAAGAATGCTAATATTTTGGCTTGTTTAGCCTCATGCAGGTCACTAACATTTCTGAAACCCTTTAAGTCTTGGAAAATACAGTGTGTTGATATTAGGTGATTTAATTAGCCTTTATAGGCTAATAAAATACATTCTGGCAACACATAGTTTATCTTTCAGAGACGTGGCTGGATGAGGGAATGGAGTGGGGTGAGGGGGGATTTGTGCCAGAAGCTTAGATGTTCATAAGGTTCCATGATGTACATTAAAAGAGAAACCAGAGACAACACTCAACATGTTTTCATGCTGCCTTTTCCTCCATCTGAGCCAGAATTGTATTGGAAGCAATTATATTTGCATTGAAATTAGGCCACAAGATTGCTGAAGCCAGAGACTTGGTTTCCTTAAAATATGGTAGAGCAGCCCTCCTGGATTTGGGGCTTGCAAGGGTGGTGAGGATGGCAGGCACGTGTCTTGGCACCCAGGGCTGTGCTGAGAGCTCAATAAATGTCTGAGACCACTTACACTCCCAGTTATTCTAGACCCCTGCACTTTGAGGCTGGCATTTGGAGTACATCCCATCCCTGCAGAACAGAACATTAGCAGGACAGAGGCTTTCCCATCTACTACTTGAGTCTTCAAAATGAAGATGAAAGGTAGGTGCCCAAGTGTGGGAACATGCATGCACACCGCTCACATCCATCACCCTCACCCTCCTTCTACAGTCTACCTTGTGTACTAAATTAACCCCCTGCTCCCCAGTGGAATTGATTTGCCGGGTAGGGGAGGATCTCTGCTTTTGCTTCCCCTGTTGGAACTCCCAGTGGTTGCCATTCTTTAAAATGGGAGAGACCGTAGCGAGGGGAATTACTTGATCTGGTGGTCAGTGAGCCTGCAGTGAAGAGTGGGCTGAAGAACAAGGTGGCAGTGAGGACTTAGGCAAGAGGCCATCAACGAGGAAGACAATTTAGGTCGTTCTAATTCCGCAAAGCCAAGGGCCGAGAGTGTTAAGAGGTGACCGTTCCTGTTTTCCATCATTAAACAATATGCCACAGAGAAATTTCCATTTAAAATAAAATTAGCCAGGACATGAACCTATTTTAGTCCTGCAAATGCTCCCTACTTAGTGTTAGTCAAGGAAATTCCAACCCTTTGAGGACTGAGGGTTGAATGAGATGGAAAAGGAACTTTCTGATTCCTTTTTTCAAGCAAGTAGTTTAACTTTCTTAATTATCCCAGGTCTGCTTCACTAAACACCTCGCCACTCTGCTTTATTTCCTTTTATGACATAAATCTCTTCCGAACCTCTGCTCAAAGAAAACTACAACTTGTAAGTGATTATGTGGGAGCCCAGTCAGCCTCTGACAATAGGGGGGATGCAAAATGTTGACATTGGGCCTGAATGGGGAAGAATGAACAGTTTTTGCCCATAAAAGATGAGGCAAGAGGGCTATATAAGAGCAAGAGGGATTCAGATAAAACATTTGGAATTAAAATTTAACTTATTCTACAAAACAGATATCCTAAAAATCCAATGAGAAACTCAGGAAACTTCAGATAGCTAATCCAACCTTTTCTGTAAGATTTATAAAAAAAGAGGCAATCCTGTGTCATACTTCTCTCTAGCGCTGACCCTCACTCCCAGAGGCACCTACAATTAGTTCTCTCTCAGTTTCTCTCTCCAAGTACTTCCCTGTTTCTAAATACCATGAATATATTACTGTGATTTTTTGATTGTTAAACATTAGATGTTATCTATTGGCTTCCTGCTATTGAATGGGGTGGTTTACTCTTTTACCATGCCATTTTCCCTCTACTCTGTCTCTAAAATTTCTACTAATTCAACACCCAGCATTTCCCTTACTGTGAATATCTATAATCCCAACTGATAAGTCACATATACACGTGTATCGTGTCATTCTGGAATCTCTCTCCTTCCCCATTATAGTGGTTCCTTTTGCCTGTCTTCCATATTGGACCACCCATTTCCTAGCTCCCGTGTCTTCCCATTTTTTGTTTATTTATTTTATTTATTGGTTTTTGGATGAAGATCATTCTTGTATAGCTTCCTGAGAAGGGTACATGGCAAATGTACTTTTGAAAACATGTATGACTGGAAATGTATTGTTCTGTCTTCATATTTGATCAGTAGTTGGACTAGATGTAGAATTCTGGATGGTGAATACTTTCCCTCAGGATTTTAAGGACATTTTCCTCTTCCTTCCTTACTACTGAGAAATGGGATTTGATTCTGAATCCCAATTCTGTGATTGACTTAATTTCCTCTCTGGAAGCATGTAGGATCCACACTTTATTGACAATGTAAAACATCATGATGATGAACCTTGGTGTGTCATTTCTTTTTCTTTGAACTGTCCTTGGTGGGCCTTTTTCGTCTGGAACTCAAACCCTCTGGTTCTGGAACATTTTCTTGGTTTTCCTGGATCTGTAGGCTGATTTTTCTCCAGTTTCCTTTTATTTCCCACTTTTTTGTTTTGACTTTTATGAGAGATTTCCTTGACCTTATTTTCTAGACCTTCATTTAAATTTTTATTTCTGCCATTGTATTTTAAAATTTTCAAAAAGTTTTTCACATCTACATGTTCCTTTAAAAAAAAATGACACCATGTTCTTGTATCATGGGTGCTATGATTTTTCTTAGCACTCTGAAAATATTAATTATGGCTTTCTTTGGGATTTTTTTTTCTGCTCCTTACACACTCTTTTTTCTCTTGCATTTCTGTTTTGTTTTTTTGATTCCTATCTTTTATGTTAGACACTTGCCTCAAATATTTGAAGATCGTTGGCTCTCTGCTCAGTTTTTGTTTTGTTTCACTCTGGTTTTGTTTTTTAATTGCAGCAGATGAGAGTGATTTGAAGCTGTGAGCATCGGTGGGGCTTCATTGGGTGGCTGTGGAAGACTCTTTACGTGGGAAACTTCCAACTGCTTCACTAGCCATAGGTCATTTTCTTGGGCTTTGGATTTTCCCCAGAGAAAAATATTCGATTTCTGCCTGGGAGGTATAAACCTGAGCGAGCATTTAGGGAATGAAGTGGAAAGAGCGGGCCGGCTAAGCCCATCACCATGTGCAGTGCAGACTCTCTGTCAGGGCCTGTTTTCAGTGTTATACTCTCTAACCCAGATGTTCCTGGAGCCCCTGAGTTCAGAGCCCATTTGGCCCTAACCACCTGGCTCTCCAGCCTTCTGCTGGAGCAGAATGGGGCCATCTGCTTGCCAGTTTGGATGAGGGTGACGTGGAGATTGTGAGTCTAATTATTCCTTAGACCTTCAGCCTATGTGGCCCATCCATGCCCTGATATTCAGAAGCACTTTGTGATTCCAATTGCTGAGTCTTTCTGATATTCTAAAGAATAAACAGGCATAGATTTGGGCCTCTCCCACTTCTAGCTTAGTTTTCAGAGCTTTTTCCTGGCCACATATTTATTGCTATAATTCCTTTGTCTTTTCTGAATTTTGTTGCTATCATCTTCTCTCCCTTCTCCTTGTCTTATTGGTTATTGAACTCTCTTTTAAATTTGCTTACTGAAATTTAGAGGATTTTTTTAAACAAGCACAGGTAAATACATTTGTGTAGTCTGCCATGTTTAACAGAAGGCCCCCCACTTCATTTTCTAACTGAGAAAAATGCTCCAGAGACAGTAAAGTGTTTGCTTACAGTCATATATATATTTAGAGGAAGATGTCTCATATCAAGTCTTTTAATTTAATTCAGGACTATATTAATTTACCTCCTTTGTTCCTGAGAAGTTTTGTCCAAGTCACATAGTAACTATGTGAATCCTGTTTTAAAGATATTAGTGGAGGCGTCATCAGCATTGTCATCAATAAAACATTTCTTGATTTCATCCATTTAACTTGGTGTGCCAGTAAAGTGGCACATTGTCCAGTCCTTGGATTGGCACAATGAGTCTAAAGGACACTATCCTTTCCCTTGTAGAGGTTACCATCTTGGGGGAAGATAGATGTATGTCAAATAATCACACCAAGTGGAGTTTCACCTGGTAGCTGTCTGACTATATTCGTATTACTCAAATTCTCCAAGCTTAAGTCATCACCCATGCAATGATATTAATAAGATCTGAGGATTAAATGAGCTGATGCATGGAAGAGGCTTAACACAATGGGGGAACCATTGTAAGCTCTGGATTAAGTCTAATTCTTATTATTTTCATTACTATTTGCTATGAAGGAAAAATGAATAGCCTTAGGAGAGATTGTAAGGGATGCATATATGTGTGTGTGTGCGTGTGGGCATGTGATGTGTGTGTATGAGGTGAGATTGTCCTAGTCTGACAATCACCTACTGTGTGAAGGGCTCTACTAGTTGCTGAAAGTCTTGGTCAAATATTTAATAGACACTGGTATAAAATTTTCCCACAGAGAGCAATTTCCCTTTGATTTATTATTTGGGTAAGTTGTGATTTACCATGGAATGTGTTTGTTTCTATCTGCATTTGGAAGTGGAGCCAGTGCCTCTGATGACCATGAGAACTTAAGGAATGTCAAAAGAGATGTAGACCCTTAAAATGGGATTTTATGGGTTAGAGCAATGTGGCTATTAGAAAAACAAATTGAGACTGCAGAAGGAGGAAAATGGGAGTGGGGGAGTGTGGAGATGTTGGGTACAGTGTTTCGTATTAGTCAGACTTTTAGGTAAAATATTCTAAACTGCTTCAAGGCAAGAGGAGAGAGGGGATATCCATTCCATAGAAGGAAAGGAGTTATCTGGTTCAGGGTACACTACAATGAAAGAAAGATGAAGGCTCTCAACCAAGATCATGGGAGAGCAGGCCACTCAAAGACATGAATAAAGAAGAAGATCCTAGAAGATCAGTCAGGATCTTGGGGAATAAAGACTTCGCAGGCAGCAGAAAAGTGAGGTCAAAGGCATCAAGAAAAGGGATGTGAAGGATAGAAGAGAGGCAAGAAAGGCACTTCTGAATTCTGTTTTGTCCTCGGTTTAAGGAGACATGAAGAATTTTCAGTTTGTAGAAATGTTTCTGGCTTGTTAGGGAAAGAATTATGAATATGTAAACATGGAAAATATCTTTAAAATATAAAATATAAAATATAAACAAATAACTCAGAGGTAGGTGTCCCGTCTTTGCATTTCCCTAGAAGGAGAAATTTGTGAGGCAATAAAAGAACAGGGGGACCTTGCCAGGAGGGACCAAGATGTGGGGCCTCACCAACTCCCCTCGCTCCCTCCGCATCCCCCTCCTTAGTGGGACTGGAAAGTAGCTGGAGATTATTTTATGTATTTTAACTGCAACAATCATGGACACTCTTTTTAAATCTGTTCTGGGCCATACTTCTCCTTTTGCATAAACTTCATCAAGCTTCAGTCTATCAGAATAAAGTGGAGATTTCTTGGCAAATACAAATATTGAAACTTAAAAAGAACAGTAAGGGAGTGATTCACATAAAATTTAGGAGAGTGGTTCCTTCTGGGGAGGGAGGGCCGGAAGGAAGGAACAAGAGAAAGAGGAGTGTGCTCTGGCCTGGAGCAGACAGGTGGGCTCCTACAGAGAGGCTTCCGCTCTCTCCCGGCAAACCTTTTCTCCCAGAGGAGCTATTTTCTACATACTGTACATTTCTACATACTGTAGAAAATGACCTGAGCTCCTTCAGCACTTCCATGGATTGCCCCTGAGGGGTTTTCCTCAGAGGCAGGTTTTGTTAGGCCAGGCTGGCCCCACATGCAGTAATTAAGCTATCCAAGTAGAGAGCTGGACTCTTAGGCCTCCAGCTCCAGGTCTCATCTGTGATGCTCCAGTGCCCAGGACGTGTCCGGTGCAAGGCTGTGAAGTCTCGGGTTCCAGTTCCCTCATCTCCCAGACACAAGAGTGACCATACACCAAGACCCTGGGCTTTGGAGTCAGAGAGTTCGGGGTTCCAACCCCAGCTGGTTACTTCCCGAGTTGTCATGGGTACAATTAATCTCTCAGATCCTGATTTAACTTATTTGCTTTTTTGTTTTTTACAATAGGCACAATAATACCTAGCCTGGAGGGGTGTTCTGAGAATTAGAGATAGGTGGTGCCCAATTGTCACTATGAGTAAGAATCATAACTAGCTCTGATCTCTCGCTTTGCTTGAGAAGCATTAACCCTCATGAAATAACCACTTGCTGATAAGACTCACCATGATTTAGCATACAGAGTTGCCCTTGCAAGAAGCAGCTTGATTCTAGCTGACTGTCTGCAGTCTGGGGCACCACCCATGCAAGCTTTACTCAGGGTATTTCCCTTCTGCAGCAATGGAACACTTATGGCTAGTCTTTCTTGGTGAACCATTCTTTTGCTGCATTTAGGTTTCAGCTGTGAGGCTTAGAGTCAATCTCATGTATAAGTGTAGCCTGTGTTTTAAGTCAGACTCTTCCAAACTCATCCTCCAAATCTGTGGGTAATCAGTCTGCAGTCTTTCTTTTGATGCAGTAACAGATATAGATAGAAACCTAATCTTATCCCTTTAGATGATACAGATTATAGTAATAACAGCTGCACCTATCACTATCATTCTCAGGATCTAGCGAGTCCCTTAATGTCAGGGGATCTCCTTTTATACTTTTATAGGTTCGTATCGCCCAGCATGGAGATGTCCTGACTTGAATTATTTAGTCATTCATTCAGCAAGGCCTATTCAGTGCAAAGTGTGTGCAGGATGCTGGGATCTGGTTCTGAACAAGACAGGTGTGAGCTCACCATCTAGAAAGAGACAGACATTAAATAATTGCACAAATAATTATTGTTGATATAAAGTGAAGGAAAGGGCCAGAGTTGCCATGACAATATAAACTGGAGACCTGACAATAGCAAGTTGTTTTGGAACCAGGGAATTTGGAGGCTAGAAGGGTTGCCAGGTAGGTCTGGGCAATGTGTGTCCTCCTCTGAGCTGGGTTTACGGAGGCTGTTGTTTCCCACCTAGTCTAGATACACAGAAGACGAACGTTTCTGCTAAGGTTCACACACCGGGTGAAGCCGATGTTTCTTTCCTCTCATAAGACATGTTGTAAGTGCCTACTCTGTGCCTCGGGCTTTCATACATGTTGCCTCATTTAGTCCCCAAAACAACCTAGTGTGTTTGCTTATATCTGAAAATTCACAAAATGCAAGTGTGTCTAGTTTTCCACAGGCAATAATTGGCTGGGCCCAGAAAATACCTCGTCTTCTGATTCCTAGCAGTCTTTTGTCTACAGTTGTTTTCTTTTCTTAAAAAAAAATTTTAGTAACAAAATCTTCTCAAGCAAAGTCCGATATATAAAGCTGTCAGGAGAGCTGCCATGGTGAATTGGGGATAGAGGATCAGGTTACCACCTGCGAGGCTGCCCTGGGTCCTCCTGGCAGCCTCTAAATTGCCTTGGAAGGACTTAAGAATTGGGTGAGGCTTGGTTTTAAAGCCATTACTCTACTCCATATTGTACTTCTCAGTTCACAAAACCTTGCAGCTTAGTTATTATTGGAAGAGCACAATTAAATGCCAGCAGTTATTAGAGCTCCATGATTGTAAGGGAGACCTCTCTAAACCCCGTTAATGAACAATTCCTGATAAATATTCATGAGCATCAATATTGGCCAAGTCTTTCTAAGCTCTAGCTTGTTTGGATTTTCACCTGTGATGCTTTTATGTAAACAAGGTGACTGCAAATGATCAGGGGTGGGTGGTGCTTTGCCTCCAGCAGGTACACAATAAATATTTATTGATTTGATTTCCTGAGTTAGCCCCAGAGGAGGAAATATGTAAATGTCTACGATGCAGACCATGCTCCTCCCTCTGGGACTAGCAAAGGTATAGACTATATATGGGCCCTGGCCTTGAAGACTTCATAGTCCAGTCGCAGACAGCACACGTGTGCTGGGACAGTTAGGCAACCCTGTATGTCAGCAAGCCATCAAGTGCTAAATCATCTATTGCAGCCATTGGTGCTATGAGAGGTCAGAGAAGAAAGAGATTAGTGAGAGGGAAATGGGGTAATGGAGGTTAACTGGAAAGCCAAGTGGTTCTCTTGCTGGGTTTTGATGAAGTGGTAGGAATTAGAGAGAGGGAAAGGAAAGAGCATTCAAGGCAGGGGCAGATACAAAAGTCAAAACATGGAGGCTGGAATTGACAGGGCTGTGCAGAGGAGAAAAGGGAAAGGGGTTTGCATGAACTGAGAACATGCTGGAGTGGGGAAATGGGAAATTACAATGGGGGCTCACCTGGGGAATTAGTAAATGGCACACACTGCTTTGTGCAGGACAGAACCACAGGAACTCAGAAGAGCAAAAAGAGTCAGAGCTCTAGTGACTTGGCCCTGGCTCCTGTGAGTATGCATAGTGGATAAGGTACAACCAGAGCGTCTGAAGCCAGACAGAAGAGCTGTGGCTTGATCTTCTGGACCATAGGGAGCCCTTATAAGTTCTTATGAGAGGGAGTTACATTATGGAAGGATTACTCTTCTAGCATGCATTTAAAAGATCGAAAGGATGCTACTTCCCTTTTGCACACATTCTGAACTTGTCTTCCCATGCTTAAAGCTCCCAATGATGATCCAGCTTGGGGGTGGTTTTGTAAAATTCTTGATAATTACTTTTAGTTTTAATCCCAAATAAGCTCTAAATGTTGATCAACCCAAATGCTCTTATGAACAATAATTTGGTAAATAGAGTTAAAGAAGTGCTAACAATGAAACATGAAGAACCTCACTTATGTAAATTACTGGGTAATGTGTTGTCTCTCTAACAATATCCCTACTCTGACATTTTTAAAAATGCAGAAAAGTACATTCAATAGATCAGACTGTTATATCAGGCAAGTATTAAGTCTTATCTCTGTAGTGATGATATTGTTTGTGTATTGATTTCTGTGAATTAAGAACTGAAGTATTGCCTTCTTCTTCCAATTTATTTTATGACCTGGATGCTGGATCTCTACAATCCAGAGGGATGACCAAGCTGGATCCATCAGACCAAAGAACAGAGAGGGATTGGAAATTAAACAGTGATTTGGGGCCTCAGAGTTAGCCAGTCATTATGTTTAAATAATGATGATGATAGATACCATTTATCAAATGCGTTGCATTTAATGAATGAAACCATTTTACATTATTTAGTAAATACTCATATTCCATCATGTATATATTTTTATTACCTCTATTTTCTAGGTGTGGCAACCACAGCTTGGGAATTAATCAACTTGCTAGTACACAGATAGGAAATAGTGGAATTAGAAATATGAATCTATATCTTCCTGACCCAGTTCTATTCTTTTAGCCACCTCACTATCCTGCTTCTCCATTTTGATGATGAAGATGGAGATTATAATTCCTGTGTCAGATATTCTTAGTTGCCTTCCCAGTTGTGAATCCGCTTCCTCCGTTACCAAACACACTTTGAATAGGCAATTTCCCAGCTAAAATATTCACCCAAACCCCCTTGTGCCCAAAGGTGACCATAATGATGTAATTCTGGCCAATGAGACATAAGCAGATTCTAAAATTTTCCCAAGCTTCCTCTATGCCCAGTGATACCAGTCTACTGTTGGGAAGTTAAACAAAAGTTGAAAAGGTTCCATTTGATTTGATTCTTTTTGTCCCCTCTTTCGTTTACTATGAAAGCAATCTGTAGCAAACACCAGCTACGTACATACTCAGGCCTGTAAGCAAAAGAACATAGACTCTCCTAACCCATTCATAACTGCCAAAAGTCCTGTTCTTCGGTGGCAACATGGAGCAGGGAGTGCCTCCTGAAGGGAGAGGGTGTCTTCAAGGGAACAGTGTTTTATCGACTCACTTCAGCCTTGACCTTTGGCTCCTCATTTTTTTTGTTTTTTAAGGCTTTCAGACTAAAAGTCGATTTGTTTTTAAGTACATCTTGTCTGATGTCTTCAGAGAATGCCTGAGAAGTCTGCTAGACTTGCTAATAGCCACCAAGGCTGAATCATGTTACCTTACTACCAGCCTCTGTCAACATTGTCTGAGTTTATTTTGGGAAGCTATTGGGTTGTTTATGAATAAATTGTGAAGTATTCTTGAAAAGTTGTTTGTTATGCCATCTTGACATGAGAGTAGACGGATGAGCACCCCCAGTGAGAATATTATAAGAAAGGTAAACACTGATTTGTGGCTTTCATTTTCTTCACTTATTTTTTAATAGATTTTTACTTTCCTTGTTTGATGCCCTCTGAAATTCTTTTTCTCTTTTGAATAAGGGTGTATATAAATAAATATTAAATTTATGACCCCAGTTTTGTGAAACATAAACCCATTACATTAATAAGGAATTAGGAAGTGATTTAAAGAAACGATTATGGACCTAGTTTAACCTGTTAGGTAAACAGAGAAGGCAAAAAAATGCAAAATGATGCACTAATACAACTTTGAAATTGGAAAACCATGTGTTCCATGAAGTTTTGATGTTTCTATACCAATTGAAACTATTCATTTATTGATTGAACAGATACTCATTGCATGCCAACTATGTGATAGCATGATATTAGATGTGGGTATTTCAGGTTAAATTAAAAATGACTTTTTTCTATGAAGGAATTTAGTTTAATAGGAGAGTCAGATAAAGAATAACTAATTCACTAGCAACGTCGTGTAAAAAGTGTGTAGAGTGTAATAGGAATCATAATAAGAAAGTGATAAGAATATGACGATTTAAACATTTCATCTTACAGTATTTTTATTGCAAGGGACTTTGATTTTCTCTCCTCATAATTCTACTAGAGAGGGTTTCTGCTTCCTTCCAAATGACAGGGAATTACTAGTGTGGACATCCTGCTCCTTTTTGAAAGGAGAATGAGTATCCAGTTGACTGTAGAGAGTTTCACTTCTGCGGGATCCCATTTTCCCCTCAGAATGCACAGCCCCACATTGGGAAGGTAACGGACATCCATCTCTAATTCTCCTGTATTCTCATTCTGCTGGGCTCTGGGTTTTAGAGGCAGGCTGCTGGCCTTTGACATGTCCTCAGAGTCTACTTGTGGAGTTCAGTTTACCACAGGCAGATACCCAGCCTAGGTTTATGAAGGCACATTAGTAAGAATCCTCCATTTTGGCCTTGGGTCCAAGCAACATTCTGCACATACCTCTGTACTAGGACACCCTGGTTGTGGAATGATGGCTCCCAAAGCTGATCCACTGAACTCCATTTGGCTTTGGACATTTCTCTCTCTCAGTTAAAACTCAGAAGGTAGGAGAGATGAATTATTAGCACCCCTTACATTTAACGATCTCACTTGGTGTTCATTATCTTTCTCATTTTGCATGTGAAGAAATAGACAGAGACTGAGATTATGTGAAATCATAGAATGCAGCATCACAGATGGGTTCAAATCCCGGTGCTGCCATTTACTAGTGGGTTGACCTGGGGATAAGTTCTGGAATTTGATGAGCCTCAGTTTCCTCCTCTATAGAATACAGATGGCATCACCTCCTTTGTAAGTTGTGAAAACTAGACTTTGTGTATACAGAACACTAAGCACAATGCCTGATGCCTAGCAGGTACTTAATGGATATTTGTCATGAGTTGGAGTTGAGTTATGAAGCCATAGCAGAGAATCAGAGGACCCAGGAAAGCTGAGAACAAGAATGAACTGAAAGAGCAAATGGAAGTTCATCTGGAGGAATTCCAGAATGGAGTGCAGATATCTAGGGTGGTATCAATGTCACCTAATGTAGGAATATTGATTTCATTTATAGAAGCTAAAATAAGATGGGTGTTATAAATCTTAGACTGTGTAAACTTGATGAGTAATAGCTCCCTTCTCAGGAGAGATTCTGTTTTTGTTTTTTGTTCGGTTGGTGGGAGCCATCAGTTTGGTGGTGAACTGGGTGGTACAGGGAGAGTGTGCTCCAGGAAGGGGGACCAGCCTGTCTTTTTCAGCATGGCATCTCCAGTTCCTAGAACATGGCTGTGAATACCTCATTGCTCAATAAGTATTGGTGAACCAGTGACTAAATGAACTTAGAGATAGGAGAGTGCTGTGAGCTTGAATCAATGGAGAAGGCTTCTTATAAAAGATGGCACCCGAGAAAGACTGGGAAGAATGGGTAGACTTTGCAGGGGAAGGGAAAGTAGATACGTTGGAATGGCTAACAACTAGAAAGTATTTTTATGTAAACTGAAGGACTAGGAGAGAGGTGATCATTCACATGGGTAATATTATGGCCTGCTGTGAATTACATTATGACATATTGTATTCAGCTATAGCATTTCTATCTCTTAGGAAGATGGGGGAAATGACTGAATTGGCTCTGTAATTTGTTGATTGGTCGTATAAAGTCATACTCTGCATTTGGGATTTTCCAGGTTGCTGGTAGCAACAATGTTTCTTTAAAGCATGCTGTTTAAACTTACCTCATTCTTCCTGGGGAAAGAGGATGGATGCAAGGGGGAGGAAAATAGCAAAATAAAGGATAAGTTTTGATGCATAGACCCCCCTCTACAAATGCATCTAAGTCACAACTGAGCAGTCATGACACTCTCCATTAATATAATGAAATTAATATTTTCATACACCACTTTCAACACTACAAAGTACATTTCAGTGAGAGGCAAATGAGATAATGAGATAATGTTTTATGGAACCATGCAGCAGTAAGTTTCCTATCATTAACAAGACAGAAGAATATATTAAAAATGGCATGGATAGAAGAAAACTCCAAAACAGCAACCAGAGAAGAAAAGGAAGAAGCAGGATATAGTTCTCAAAGCTCTTTATCCTTCACTGTAAAAATAGTTCAGTTTATTGGTGGGATTCAGAATGAGCCTAGGGAAGTGAGCCTAGGGAAGTGAGCCTAGGGCCTGAGCACTTGGCCTTTCTACAGCAGTTAGTCCAAAGAAAATGTATTCATTACTTCTAGTTGCTTATGCATGAGATAGTCGTATATAGAACAAAGATTATGGCATTTGGAGTCAGTCAAATCTGGGTTCAAATCCAGTCTGCCATTCACTGTGCCTGTTGGCTGAGGTGTGACTCAGTTTTGTCATCCATAAAATGGGCTGGAAAATCAAAGGGCCACAAGGAGAATTAGCTCTGTAAATTACTTTACTGCCCTGGTCAGCACATAGTAGATGCTCAACAAATAGTACTTTCATCTCTGCTTTTGTTAGTAATGATAACCCCAGGTCACATTATCACACGATTTGGGATCTTCCTTGATGTAGGTGAGTGTGTAAGTGTGTGTGTGTTGGGGTGGGGCTCCTCAGAAGATATAGGTTGCCTATCCGACACCCATTATTCCCATATTTTGTGTGGCAGAGATATGACTTTATTCTACCCTTTGTGAGTGACTTGGACAAATCTGGATTGGTTTAAGCCAATAATAATGGTCCCATTCTCTTAACAATTACTAGTTTAAAGGTAGGCGTTGTGACCCAGTTCTGGTCAATGAGACATAAGGGGAATTTTGCTGGGAAGCTTTTGGGGAAATTTATTTGCTCTTCGTAAGAGATGTATACAGAAGAAGTGGTCTTTTTTCTTCTACTGGATGCTTCATATCTACACAAGATGCATGGACCTGCTGCTGCCATCTTGGACCAGGAGTGAAATTAGTCCAAACTATCTCTCCAGGAGAACCAGCTAGAAAAAGAGACAAGAAATCTGTGTGTTTCATGGTGATGTTAGCTGCTAAATTAGCCAGCTTTGTGTTGTCCTGTAGACATGTATTAGGAGGTTAATGCATCCCTTCATTGTTTTAGGAATGTTCACTTGGGTTTTCTATCATTTGTAGCTGATGGCATCCTAACTGATACAAGACCCTGTCAGGTAGGGATTTAGAGCTTGAACTTCAGGTTTATTTCTTTTTAAGTATAAAGAATCTGTGTTCTTCTTACTGGTGATATTTGAAGTAGAATAAAGAAATAGGTTACTATGTCAGCCTGCCCTAAGCCAGTATCCAGGGAAACGTTTTGAAGCCAGCACCCATCCTCACAGAGAGATATCTGATTGGGTCTAGTGGAAGCATGACCTGTTCAGCCCAGAATAGAGAAAAGGGAGCTCCAAAAAATTTATGAACACTCCTTTTATATATCATTCTATATGCCTCACATATATTTCAATCTCCACAATGAGAATTTAAAAGGATTGTGTTATCATTTAAAGACGGTGGAATCGGGGCTTAGAAAGGTTAAACAATTTGCCAAGATCTGTCTGCTGCCAAGGGGTAGCGCCTGTATAAAAATGCTACAAGCCAGGTGCTACTTCCTAGATGATGAGATGAAAGATCAAAGAAGTAAGAGACTTAACATAAGCAAGTTAATTGCCAAGACTGGTCTAGAGTCCAGGTTTCTTGATGTCTTGTCCACGGCCCTTAACCAAGGTTCTCTGGCGCCAGTCATGATCGGATTAGCAGAGATTTGCCTATTTCATTCATTCATTTGTTCAGTAAGAATTTATTTTGCACCTACTAAATACCCACCGCCAGGCTAGGTATTTGGGTATGCAGTGGTGGACAAAACGTCCCTGCTGCCCACGTCCTTAGTTGGGGCTGCTCCTGCTGCTGCGCCACAGACGGGACTGAGATGATTGGTGAGTGGCCTGAGGAGGCTAGAGCCCGCTTGGCAGAGGTTGTGGAGAAGAGCAGGATGTGGCAGGAAAACCTGGGCTCTGGGGCCTGAGGCCTGGGAGAAACTCACTGCTAGGCAAGAATGATGGCTTGAGAACTCAGAACATGCTCCCTCTGTTGAAAGCCAACACTTTGTGTTTTAGGGCAGAGAAGGGAAGGGTGAGGGCTGAGGAAGCTAAAAAACTGCCTCCCGGGAGTCAAACTTTGTGTGACTAAAGAGTGCAATTATTGGTCTCTATCTTTAGAGGACCGGCTGAGTGCGTCTGCTCTGTTGGGATCCCTCCAGAATGCGTTCAGCTGCGGCGCTGTGTTTACACAGCCTCATGTCTTAACTAGTGGAATTTTTCCGGAGGTGGTGAACGTTTTCTCCTCTCTTTATAAATGTGCTTTGGGGATGCTCAGCCTGAACATCTCCCAAGGTAAGCCCACAGGAAGACTGGGAAAGAAGCAGAGGTGTGCGGGTCAGAGTTCAGAACCAGCTCTCTGGCAGGGGTTGGGGGTGTCCTGATTTGCTGCATTTGCTGGGTTGTAAATACTCCCACCATGGCTGTTTTCAAGCGCCAGTGTGATGTTAACCAAGTCTCCAAATTCCTAAAATTTAGTAATAGGCTCTTGGGAGCCAGTTCAAGGAGGCTGCCACATACCCTGGCTGAAGCCCAGCCCTGAAAAGAGGCATCTTGGGGCGCCCATGCAGCTGTCAGCTCCCTGACGTACCTGGAAGGTGGAGTACGGAGGGCAACAGGTGATTTCCAGGTGATGGTTCAGCATCAGCCTGGGCACTTTCCCCAAACTCTTGCGCTCATTTTCTCTACCTTTGAAATGCAGGCTGATTTCTGGCCACTTTTTCTTTTTGGACCTACCCCTTTGCAGGATTTTTTTTGTCCCTTTTCCTTCTGATATGACATTTATTTATTTAAGAAAGAGCTAGAACAAAAAACACATTTTTCTTTAAACAGGAGATATTTTTTCAGGCTTGTTATTGATTTTTTTCTGTTATTCCCACAATGCATCAAGTTAGAAAGAAGAGGTTGGTTTTATTCTTCTTGCAAGGGAAAATAAACGCCCTGTGGGCTTTTCCTAATAGCACAAGCCCATGCCTTTTGAAGTGCATTCAGAAGTGAAATGTCGGGCACCAAGATTGTGGGTCTGCCTGACAAGGGTCTCCTGTTTGCAGCACACTCTAATTTTCAAAGCAGCTCCTTTCCTCAACATGATTTAGAATTTTATTTGCTCAGCCTGTAGAGCTGAGAATATTATGGACTCGATATGAATTCTATTAATGAAACAGCATTTAGAAATGAGAGCATTGCCATCTTTGCTATTACATTGTCTGCAGATTAGTCATAATGTTCTGAGGTCCCTGTCCTATCAGAAGCTTATTTTAAATAGCAAACTTTGTGTGACTAAAGAGTGCAATTATTGGTCTCTATCTTTAGAGGACAGTTACAGGGCATATAAAAAAAATAAGCATTTTTATAAAAGCAATTAAATGGGTGGGAGACAAATTTGGAAGGTAGAAGGAGGCAAAGAAAAAATAATGAACTGAAACAGAATGGGATTTGAAAATTAAAAAGCAAGTGAATTTGTCATTGTTCAGTAGAAAAGCCCCCAGTGGTGAGAATACCTGGGCTGAACTACTGAGGTTTTAAGGGCATGTGCTATGGACAGGTGTCTTTTCTTTTTGTCTTGTTTTGGATAGATGGGAAGCATTTATTGGAAAGCAGAACAGCAAAGGCTTAGAAGTTGCTTCCTCACTTTATTGATGTAGGAAATCTTTGCTAATAACCATACTTGCCTACAAGATGTCAGCAAAGAACATTTTGGGAAGAAAGGCAAGGGCAAGCTACTTAGAATAAACAGGAGAGAGGAAGAGAGGACAGGTGAGAGAGAAGATGGGGGGAGAACCATTCATCCCCAGAACAAGGCTTTCCAGTTGGGACCCCAGAGGGACCCCAGGACTGGAGTCAGACACACCTGCATGTGAATCTGATCCCTGCCTTCCCTTAACTGTATGACTCTGGGTAAGTTTCTTAACCTTCCTAGGCTTCAATTTCCCCATCAGAATAATGGGACAAGTGCACCAGGGTTGTTGTGAAAATGAGGTCAGGAAGTGACAGAATACAGAGTACATATTCAGTATGTGTCTTCCCCTTCTCAGGGTTTTGACCAGTCTCTGAGCCAAAATACACATATCATAAGTGATTTGTGGTGAACAGTGCCATTTTTATTTTATTTCCCAACACAATCTGATGGGATTCTAAGGGCCAAGTCTAACGGCATTTGGGTGGACAAGTGGGCCCCAGAGGCTGCACCGGTTCTGCCCAGATTCCTGATGCAGGTGTGGGGAGACCCACAGGTACCAGAAGGCCTGCCTGGGGACAGTGGTTGGGCCGTGAGTGATGAGGATCTGCTTCTTGTTAGATCCTGGCTGTCACTGTCCTTAATGTGAGCTAATCCCGGTCAGCAAACAGGCAATAGGGAGGGAGAGGCTAATTCATTTTACTTTTCTGGTAGAGTTAGTATTTTGTTATTTTTCTGAAAATGTATTATTGACTCATTTCAGGAAAAAAAAAATCAGCAAACACAAGGAAGTCAAAAGAAGAAGCTATAAAATACCCATAGTTTTTCTACCCACATTAAGACAGTGTGATGCTTCTCAAACTTTTCATTCTTAACTGAATGAATTTGTTGCCTTAGGAATGAGTTGACTTACGATAAACCTACATATATTTCAATATAAGCATTATGCTTTAGGTTAAATTATTTAACATCTTCCCTCCCTGCCCCCACCCCAGTGTAACCTACTGCTGGGATAACTTAAGGCTAAACCTACGGCTTCTTCTACCAGTAGATGAATCAGAGTGTGTCCTAGTTTGGGGTATATTTTTCCAGACCATTTCCTCATTTTCTGTGCTCACATACCCTATAGTACTTATAGCTATTTGCTCTGAATAGTTCAAATCCTGGGTGCTTACAAAATTTAATATTTTTATTGTCTATTTTTCTTATTTTTGATAATGAGCTTATATTGCTTTTAAAACAAGCAGTTTGCTTTTCTATAAAACTTTACAGAAAATATGTTGAAACCAGCCTGCAAATTGGGTACTGTCTATACTAGAAATGTAGTTAAGGGCATTATATATTATATATATATATATATGTATAGCTATATGGAGATTATGTAACTATATATTTAACCATATAAATGTATGTTTTAAAATTTCTATATAGTTAAATATATGTACATGTGCATGGTATATGTGCATTTCATATCAAATGTACTTTACCACTTCATTTTATTGGTTGCATAGTAATCGATAGTATAGCTATACAATATACAATAATATAAATAACAGCTGTACAATAGTACAGCTATAATATAACTTAATGAAGCCTATGTTGTTGGCTATTTGGGTTTTCCCCAATTTTTTACTATTACAAATGATGCGCTATTGAATATCCTTCTATACATCCTTACTTATTTGACATGTTCCATTTTAAAAGTCAGATAATAAGCTTATATTAATGGCAAAATACATTTCACGTTTCAATGTTATGAACAGTGGTGAGGTTCCCAGGCAAGCCCAGAACAGTTAATTAATTTTTTTAAGTTTATTTTGATATCATTAATGTACAATTAAATGAGTAATATTATGGTGATTACACTACCCCCTTCATCAGGTCCCCCCCACCAACCCCATTACAGTCACTGTCCATTAGCATAGTGAGATGCTATAGAGTCACTACTTGTCTTCTCTGGGTTGTACAGCCCACCCCGTGCCCCCCTAACATTACATCTGCTAATCGTAATGCCCCTTTTTCCCCCTTGTCCCTCCCTTCCCACCCATCCTCCCCAGTCCCTTTCCCTTTGGTAACTATTAGTCCGTTCTTGGGTTCTGTGAGTCTGCTGCTGTTTTGTTCCTTCAGTTTTTTTCTCAGTTCTTATACTCCACATATGAGTGAAATCATTTGATACTTGTCTTTTTCGGCTTGGCTTATTTCACTGAGCATAATACCCTCTAGCTCCATCCATGTTGTTGCAAATGGTAGGATTTGTTTTCTTCTTATGGCTGAATAATATTCCATTGTGTATATGTACCACTTCTTCTTTATCTATTCATCTACTGATGGACACTTAGGTTGCTTCCATTTCTTGGCTATTGTAAATAGTGCTGCAATAAACATAGGGGTGCATCTGTCCTTTTCAAATTGGGCTGCTGCATTCTTAGGGTAAATTCCTAGGAGTGGAATTCCTGGGTCAAATGGTATTTCTATTTTGAGTTTTTTGAGGAACCTCCATACTGCTTTCCACAATGGTAGAACTAATTTGCATTCCCACCAGCAGTGTAGGAGGGTTCCCTTTTCTCCACATCCTCGCCAACATTTGTTGTTGTTTGTGTTTTGGATGTTGGCCATCCTCACTGGTGTGAGGTGGTATCTCATTGTGGTTTTAATCTGCATTTCTCTGATGATTAGCGATGTGGAGCATCTTTTCATGTGCCTGTTGGCCATCTGAATTTCTTCTTTAGAGAATGTCTATTCATGTCCCCTGCCCATTTCTTAATTGGACTATTTGCTTTTTGTTTGTTGAGGTGTGTGAGTTCTTTATAAATTTTGGATGTCAACCCCTTATCGGATACGTCATTTATGAATATATTCTCCCATACTGTAGGAAGTCTTTTTGTTCTAGTGATGGTGTCCTTTGCTGTACAGAAGCTTTTCAGCTTGATATAGTCCCACTTGTTCATTTTTGCTTTTGTTTCCCTTGCCCGGGGAGATATGTTCATGAAGAAATCGCTCATGTTTATGTCCAAGAGATTTTTGCCTATATTTTTTTCTAAGAGTTTTATGGTTTCATGACTTACATTCAGGTCTTTGATCCACCTTGAGTTTACCTTTGTGTATGGGGTTAGACAGTAGTCCAGTTTCATTCTCTTACATGTAGCTGTCCAGTTTTTCCAACACCAGCTGCTGAAGAGGCCATCATCTCCCCAATGTATATCCAAGGCTCCTTTATCAAATATTAATTGACTGTATGTGTTTGGGTTGATGTTTGGATTTTCTATTCTATTCCACTGATCTGTGGGTCTGTTTTTGTGCCAATACCAAATTGTCTTGATTACTGTGGCTTTGTATTAGAGCTTGAAGTCAGGGAGCATAATTCCTCCTGTTTTATTCATCCTTCTCAGGATTGCTTTGGCTATTTGGGGTCTTTTGCGGTGCCATGTGAATTTTAGAATTATTTGTTCCAGTTCATTGAAGAAGGCTGTTGGTATTTTGATAGGGATTGCATTGAATCTGTAGATTGCTTTAGGTAGTATAGCCATTTTGACAACATTTATTCTTCCTAGCCAAGAGCATGGGATGAATTTCCATTTGTTAGTGTCCTCTTTAATTTCTCTTAGGAGTGTCTTGTAGTTTTCAGAGTACAGGTCTTTCACTTCCTTCGTTAGGTTTATTCCTAGGTATTTTATTCTTTTTGATGCAATTGTGAATGGAATTGTTTTTCTGATTTCTCTTTCTGTTAGTTCATCGTTAGTGTATAGGAAAGCAACAGACTTCTGTGTGTTAATTTTGTATCCTGCAACTTTGCTGAATTCAGATATTAGTTCAGTACAGTTAATTTAATATGCAATGTAACCATACTAGGATTTTGATAGTATTACACTCTAGTGGGTTGAACTATGTTTCACCTTCTTCCCCAAACATGTTCAGTTCCTAAACCCTGGTACCTGTGAATGTGACCTTATTTGGAAAAGGGTTTTTGCCAATGTAGTAATCAAGGTCAGATGAGATCATACCAGATTAGGGTGGGTCTTAGATGCACTGATATCTCTGTAAGAGAAAGGAGAGGAAGATTTGAACACAGAGACAGAAGGAAGAAGGCCACGTGAAGACAGAGGCAGACATTAGAGTTACATTGTCACAAGCCAAGGAATGCCAGGAGACACCAGAACCTGGAAGAGGCAAGCAAGAACTCTCCCCTAGAGACTTTGAGGGAGGGTGGCCGTGCTGCTACCTCAGTTTCAGAATTCTGGCCTCCAGAGTTGTGGAAAAACACATTATTTTTTTAACTTTTCTTTATTTTTATCGACATTTCTTGGTCTGAATTCCGTATCTGCATTCCATTTAGCTGCATAACCATGAGCAAGTAAGTTATCTAAGCCCTCTGTGCCTGAACTTCCTCACTCCATACATTATTTTTTTAAAAGCCACCTATTTGTGGCATTTTGTTACAACAGCTGTAGGAAACTAATACATATACCTGATCACCTTTTGGAACATATTTTTTTCCATAGAATGAATGCTATAAAAGGCAGTAAGATCCCACATCTAGCTCACAAAAATAAATATTGACATGGGTAATGTAGTTGAAACATAACACCATCCCATTCAAACTTTCTTTTCATAAGAAAGCCCAACCTTTACAGCTGGCAGGAAGACCTGTCTGCCCTGATACCACAGATAAGGACTTACAGCTTAGTGGAGGATGGGAGAGATGGGGGCTTTGGGAGGATGTTAAAAGTGAACTATATAGAATTTTTTGGGACTGCTGAGTGGACTGGCTGATCTGGAGGGAAGATGTGACAGTTGGGGTGGTTCGTTGGGACCAGTCTTCATGGACAATATCAGCCATGTGAGCCTCCTTTGAAAGGAAGTGTGGATAATGATGAGAGCTAGGGGGAGGAGGGGAAGGGCAGATGTTAGATGGAGAAGATCTAAAAAATTGTAGTTCGGATTGTATGCACATGAGAGACAAATTCTCCTAAGAAGGAAGTCAGTACGTCTCTTTCAGATTCATACGAGATTCTAGCCACTTCTGTAACATTTTTAGTGCCTACTCCACCTTATTTCTTATTTGTTTCAGGTCAACAAAATCAATCTGTGACTTAAATTTAATTACGATAGATTTGTAGCCTCGGTAGGATTGTGTCCTTGAATCCGTTTAATTGGCCTAATCCATTCAAGCATAGAACCTGAGCACTGGCAAAAATGAGTCCCGAGCTAATGGCAATGGCTTGCTTTCTGGTAGGAAGACTGATTTAATGCAGTGAATCAATGTTTTAGAGCCATCAGCTAATTTCCTTGTATGTCGCACATGTTAATTACCTGAGGAAACAATTTCATACCTAACTGGAAAGGATGAAACAAGATGTTGATTCTCATGTCAAATTACTTGGAACAAGAAAATCTGGGAAAGCAACAGATGGGCCCTGCTCACGCGTGGTCCGTTAGCAGTAACTGGAATCCTTGCATACAAGTGGATATAGTATCTCAGAGAATAGGATATTAATGTTCCAAGCCTAAGGTTAGGCCATATTATATAGACCTTTCCAAAGCAATGACAAGAATAGGCTTAAGCCTTTTCTAGGAGTTGTTCACAGCTGCCATATTTATATATGGTTTACCTAAAATATTAGGTTTCTCAGACTTGATGACCTCCAGTGCTCACTTGTTTTTATTATAAAGTCACTCAAATATATGTAAACATAAAACATTGTAAAACACTTTTATAGCTCCTAGACAGCTATAAAACCCATTCCATTTGTATATCAAATGATTGCATTTTATTTTATTTGGATTATAATGTGTTTGCAGATGTGTCCTTAATATGTCAGGTGCTGGTGGTTAGATGAAACTAAATTATCACTCCTGACATGAATTTAGTTCTTCTGGGTTCTCCATGCCATTGCTCCAGTGTCCCTCTGATCTCTTCACATCATGTTACAAAGCATTTTATCGTTCATTCATTTCTCAGTCTTTGTTTTTTTCAATTTTTGTGATTGCTATCTACTAGTATTTATATTTTATATTGCTTGCATATTAATGAGAAGCAATGTTCAAAATCAAAAGTAAAACCTGCAAATTTCCATTGAAGATATAATATGAAATGTTTCACTTAAGGTTTGTGATATTTCAGGTTCTGGAAGGACCTGTAACACTTGTGGTGCTGTTTGAAATCAAGCCCATTAGAGGTTCTCAACCCTTCACAGATGCCAGTGACCTTAGCTAGATCCCACCTGGCTTAGAGAACTGCCTCTTTCTTAGCACAGCAGAGGGCAAGGTTAGCATGAAAGAGCCAAGGGTGGTTGTCATTGGGCTCGAAAGGAAGGATACTGTATTGTGCAGTCTGTGTGTCCCTCTGCTCTGAGTAGGAGTCAAGTTATTACTATAACTTTGACCCTGCCAGCACAAGTAACTGTCCAGTGTGGCCATAAGGACAGAAAGGTCTCTAGGTCAAGATAAATATGACACAGCCTGGATCTAAGCCCTAGACCACTGCTCACAGCTGAGTGAGCTTGGGCACAGTTTGAAAACACAGTCTAGGCTGCTGGGATCAGAACTCTCAAATACAGTGCCCTAAACAAGAGGGGCGCTATTACTGTCCCTTACATAGCAGTCTGAATTAGTCCAGGGTTAATATGGTAGCTTGGCAACATGGCAAGACAAATTGTTTCTGTCGTGCTCCTCTTGTCAACCCTGCCTACATCTGCATGGTCAGAGATGGTGACCACTGTGTTCACATTTTAGCCACAAGTGAAGGGAAACAGGAGCAAAAGGGCACACTTCCTTTATTTTAATACCTGGAGGTCACATCCATCATTTCTGCTCACCCATCATCATCTAGATATTCCGCCCCACGCTGAGTCCTCCACACTGAGCAAGGCCCCTTCCCAATAGATGGACATATCGTATTCACCATGTCTGGCACATCAGACATGACCTCTATTTTTAATGAAGTGTCACACATATTTCTCAAAATGACCAATAAGGTACATATTATTCGTATTTTACAGATGAAGGAACTGAGGCTTTGCTACCCTCCACCCTGGCAAAGTCCTTTCGGTAGTTAGGGACAGAACCAAGCCTTGAATGCAGGCTTTAGGACCAGCATCAGTGTCCCTCCCACTGCCCTGTGCCCAGAGGTCTGGCGTCCAGGACTTGCCCTGATGCTCAGCACTTTTTCCTTTTGTTGGCGAATTATCTGCTGAGCACTTGCTAAAGTCAGGTGTGCCATCCCAGGTACTCTCCATGGAAATCCCAGGTCAATACTCACAACCCCACCCTGTGAAATGACTGGCATTATCCCTATTTGGAAAATGGGGAACTGGAATAGGGAGCTAGGAACTAAGACTGCTAGCTGCCCTCCTCCCCCACCAAACACACACCCCACCAAATACCTTCCTTTTCTTCTTCTCTAGGGATATATGGCCAGATACATGGCCATTACATGGCCAAACATGTGAACAGATTATAGATGATGTTAAGAAGATAATTTGCCAACAAAAAGAACAAGTGCTGAGCATCAGGGCAAGTCCTGGACGCCAAACCTCTGGGCACAGGACAGTGGGAGGGACACTGATGCTTGTCGTAAAGCCTGCATTCAAGGCTTGGTTCTGTCCCTAACTACCGAAAGGACTTTGCCAGGGTGGAGGGTAGCAAAGCCTCAGTTCCTTCATCTGTAAAATACGAATAATATGTACCTTATTGGTCATTTTGAGAAATATGTGTGACACTTCATTAAAAATAGAGGTCATGTCTGATGTGCCAGACATGGTGAATACGATATGTCCATCTATTGGGAAGGGGCCTTGCTCAGTGTGGAGGACTCAGTGTGGGAGGAACTCTGATCCATAACATAAAGTAACTTATGAGGCTGCCCCTGAACACAGACAAAGGCCTCGAGATGGGCGTTTTATACTGGACACCTAATAATCTGTAACTTGTTTCCAATAAGAGGAAGCTGCTTTTTGTGATGTAAAATCATTTTGATCACAGTGTTTGCTTCCAATTGAAATGATTTTTTCCAACACGGGAAGATTCTGTAGTCTGTTCTGAGAAGCCTGGCAGACCCTTTTCAAAGTGATTATAATGTGATTTGCTGCCTGCATGATAGCGTGAGGTAGCTGTGTCCTTCTTGTGCGGCAGGCAGATTTGATTTCAAACTCTGGAGGCAAATGAAGGAGCCCTGGGAATTAAATATGAAAACTCTGAGCAAACGTGGAAATGAAAAAGGGGGAGGGTGTGGGATAAAGGATGGAACCCAGAGGGTAAACAAGAGGCTTGCTTCTGCGCTTACCTTCCACCTCTAATGAGCTTGGATGGGACCTTCACTGAGTACAGTCTCAGTGAGATTTGCCTCGCTTTGGGACACAAGGCAAAAGCTTTCTGTGATAACACACAGAATAAAGAAATCTCTTTCATTACAAATGGTAGAAGGAACAACAGAGATTTGGATGTTTTTAAAATGAGTGCAGCAGAGATTGTTCCAGGTGGGGTTTACAACCAAGGAACAAAGACAAGGCAAAACTATGTTTTGGTAGGTGGGAAGCCTTACGTACCGCGAGCTGTTTTCAAGGTGTAGTTTGAGACCCCCAACCTGACAAAATGCTCTTGGATGGAGGTCACTTCCATGACAGGGACTCTGTCCCTGAGGCTGGGCCTCCCCACAAAAGGCTCTTTGGGCTCACCATTTGTCCACATGGCTCTCTGTTTGCCAAGGACCTACAAATCATCTGTACATTCAATTCATGCTAAGCAGGAGTGACTCTTTCCTGCTAGTGACCTCTGGCCTAACCACCCAAGTATTATAAGAGTGGCCCTTGGAACGTCTTACAGTGGAAATTCTTATGTTGTCAGTCCCAACTTGGTTGGAGAGATATTTTGGTGTCTGGGCAGGTTCAGGTGGGAAGCGGGGATACTTGGAGAGAGCACAGCCTTAAGCCACCTCTAAACCTGGACTAGGCAGGCAGCTGATGACTTCATTAGTGGCAGATAAGCACTATGCTGAAAATACCATTGATAATCATAGTGAAAAGTGAAGACATTGCACACACATGAAAATGAGAAAATAAGAAGAAAAATAAAGCTCTGAATCTGGGAGACAAGGGGACACACAGGGGAATCTGTTCACTTTCGTTGAGATGGCATATCTTTTTAGGATTATGTAAAGAAGACATTCATTCAAAAGACAATTACTGAGTAACTTTGAGGTTCCAATAACTATAGCAGGGCCTGGGATTTCAAAGATGTATCTTATAAACAGTTCCTGCTATGCGGAATTCTAGCTAGAGGTGAGATAGACATGCAAACATTTGCCATAAAATAATGAGGGTATGTACAAGAGAGGAGGAGTAAGTCTTGGGAAAATGGGAGGGGAGTTTGAGCAAAGACTCCCAGAGGACATGGCTTCTGCTTTCTCTCTGGAATAAACATGATGTGTCATCCTAACAAATTAATAGGAATGTTCACTCACACATTTAATTCTACCTGTAAATGCCAGAAGGTTGCAGGAAGTGGCTGTCTGGGTTCTCGAATTTTCTTAACCCAAGGAGCAAATAACTAAGCATTTAAGAAATGCTTCTAAGAGTATTGCCTAGGGGGCAAGTATTTACTTATTTTAAGAAAAAAACAATGAAGACATTCTTCTTTTCTGTGGAAAGTTTGGAAGATGGAATAGAGATGAAAAACACTGAAGGCAGTGGAAACATAAAATATTTAATAAACTTGTAAGAAAAGGAGTGAAAAGAGCCATTGTTAGGGAAGTAAGGGCAGATTTGAAATGGCAGCTTTATTCCTGTCAATTCCTCCAGCCTCTGCATCGGGTCTCAGCAGTGAACTGCATGTTTTTTCTAGTATGACCCATGAGGTCCTGCTTTCTGTTTGCAATCACCTGAGCCCTGGTATTAGCCTTTGTAACTGAATTATATGGACTCAGAGGACAGATTTTTCAGAGGAAGGCACTTCTGCAATTACATAGAAAGGGGAAGTGGCAGTCACATTGTGGTTTGAGGTGTGGCCCTTGGGAAGCATAGGCCGTGTTACTGCCCGAAGCTGTGGGCTGGGAGAAGGCAGAGCTCCAGCTCCCTTTCCTGCCCCTTTCCTCCAGGGGAAAGACACACCTAACAGGCAAAATGGGAGTTGGGGGCTCTGCAGCATGGTTAAGGGCATCTCTGTCCATCAGGGTTGTCTGTCAGAAGCCCTTCTGGGAGACGCCTTCCTCAGGTCTGTCGTGAGCTTTGCTAAGCTAATATATGAAAAACAGTTAGGGTGGTGCCTACTGGCACACAGGAAGAGCTCCATGCTATGCTATTATCTCAGAGGTTGAGAAATTTCATATATATATGAAAGAGACAAAACCTTATGACCTTCCAAATTGCCCATATTTTAAATAAAACTGAGTGCCAAGGGGAAGGAGTGTGTATGTGTGTGCGCACATCTGAGTTGGGAATTTTTGATTGAAGAATTTAGTGTCTCTTTAATTTTTTTCTAGACAAATTAATAAATCATTGTAATCACAACAGAACTGCTTCCTCACATCTGGGGGCAAAGACATTTCAGTTTTTAATCTGCAAACAGAGGTCATGGTTCTAGGATGGTGAAGCTTGGATGGTGTCTCCCACTAACTCCCAGCTTGTACTGATGAGAAAACACTCAGAAATCAAGTTTCATCCCAGACCACAGGGCCAGAAAGAGGCAGAGGCAGACTGTCGATGCCATGAGCCTGAGAGTAATGTGAGGAGGGGCCTGTGGATTCCCCTCAAGCCCTGCTCATGCTCCAGACAGCAGAGAGCCTGTGATAGCCAAGCACACAGCAGCCTAGAGAGTACGGGGTAGGGATGAGCTTGAACTGCAAGAAGCAAACAGGGAGATGCTCCCAGGCTGTTTCTGCTTCCATTGTCTTCCCTTTGTCCTGGATGTTGTCCCTGCCAACCACATATCCGAAGAGCCTGGAGTTGGTGCCATTGCTCAGAGTGACGCACCTTCGGTAGCCCTGGTGTCCTGGGGTTCAGGGACAGATGGCTGGGGAGATGTGTGTGTGTAAGAGAGTGTCAGTCCCTGGGAAGTCTCAAATGGTCTTGGGGAAAACTTTGGATCTATAGGAACCATACTTGTGATTCCACTCCATATTAACTGTCTTTTATTTTATTTTAATTTTTATTTTTTATTAAGGTATTATTGATATACACTCTTATGAAGGTTTCACATGAAAAAACAATGTGGTCATTACATTTACCCATATTATCAAGTCCCCACCCATACCCCAATGCAGTCACTGTCCTTCAGTGCAGTAAGATGCCACAGATTCACTATTTGCCTTCTTTGTGCTACACTGTTTTCCCCATGATCCCCCAAACCATGTGTAGTAAACAAAATACCCCTCAATCCCCTTCTCCTACCCTACCAACCCACCCTCACACACCCCTCCCCTTTGGTAACCACTGGTTCCTTCTTGGAGTCTCTGAGTTTGCTGCTATTTTGTTCCTTCAGTTTTGCTTTGTTGTTATACTCCACAAATAAGGGAAATCATTTGGCACTTGTCTTTCTCTGCCTGGCTTATTTCACTGAGCATAATATCCTCCAGTTCTATCCATGTTGTTGCAAATGGTGGGATTTGTTTCATTCTTATGGCTGAATAATATTCCATTGTGTATGTGTACCATGCCTTCTTTATCCATTAATGTACTGATGGACACTTAGGTTGCTTCCATATCTTGGCTATTGTAAAAAGTGCTGCAATAAACATAGGGGTGCATATGTCTTTTTGAATCTGAGAAGTTGTATTCTTTGGGTAAATTCCAAGGAGTGGGATTCCAGGGTCAAATGGTATTTCTATTTTTAGTTTTTTGAGGTTCCACAATGGTTGAACTAGCTTACATTCCTACCAGCAGTGTAGGAGGGTTCCCCTTTCTCCACATCCTCACCAGCATTTGTTGTTCTTAGTCTTTTGGATGGGGGCCATTCTTACTGGTGTGAGGTGATATCTCATTGTGGTTTTAATTTGCATTTCCCTGATGATTAGTGATGTGGACATTCTTTTCATGTGTCTATTGGCCATCTGAATTTCTTCTTTTGAGAACTGTCTCTTCATATCCTCTGCCCATTTTTTAATAGGGTTATTTGCTTTTTGGGTGTTGACATGTGTAAGTTCTTTATATATTTTGGATGTTAACCCCTTGTCAGATATGTCATTAACAAATATATTCTTCCATATTGTAGGATGCCTTTTTGTTCTGTTGATGGTGTCCTTTGCTGTACAGAGACTTTTAGTTTGATGTAGTCCCATGAGTTCATTTTTGCTTTTGTTTCCCTTGCTCGAGGAGATGCACTCAGGAAGAAGTTGCTCATGTTTATATTCAGGAGATTTTTGCCTATGTTGTCCTCTAAGAGTTTTGTGGTTTCATGACTTACATTCAGGTCCTTGATGAATTTTGTGTTTACTTTGTGTATGGGGTTAAATAATAATCCAGTTTCATTCTCTTGCATGTAGCTATCCAGTTTTGCCAACACCAGCTGTTGAAGAGACTGTCATTTCCCCATTGTATGTTCATGGCTGCTTTATCATATATTAATTGACCATATATGGCTGGGTTTATATCAGGGCTCTCTAGTCTGTTCCATTGGTCTACGGGTCTGTTCTTGTGCCAGTACCAAATTGTCTTGAGTACTGTGCCTTTGTAGTAGAGCTTGAAGTTGGGGAGCATAACCCCCCCAGCTTTATTCTTCCTTCTCAGGATTGCTTTGGCTGTTTGGGGTCTTTTGTGGTTCCATATGAATTTGGGGAAGATTTTCTCTAGTTCGTTGAAGAATGCTGTTGGTATTTAGATAGGACTTGCATTGAATCTGTAGATTGTTTTAGGCAGGATAGTCATTTTGACAATATTAATTCCTCCTATCCATGAGCACAGGATGTGTTTTCATTTATTGGTATCTTCTTTAATTTCTCTCATGAGTGTCTTGTAGTTTTCAGAGTACAAGTCTTTCACTTCCTTGGTTAGGTTTATTCCTAGGTATGTTATTCTTTTTGATGCAACTGTGAATGGAGTTGTTTTCCTGATTTCTCTCTCTGCTAGTTCATTGTTAGTGCATATAAATGCCACAGATTTCTGTGTATTAATTTTTTATCCTGCAACTTTGCTGAATTCAGATATTAGATCTAGTAGTTTTGGAGTGGATTCTTTAGGGTTTTTTATGTACAATATCATGTCATCTGCAAACAGGGACAGTTTAACTTCTTCTTTGCCAAATTGGATGCCTTTTATTTCTTTGTGTTGTCTCATTGTGTGGCTAGGACCTCCAGTACTATGTTGAATAGAAGTGGGGAGAGTGGGCATCCTTGTCTTGTTCCCGATCTTAAAGGAAAAGCTTTCAGCTTCTTGCTATTAAGTATAATGTTGGCTGTGGGTTTGTCATATATGGCCTTTATTATGTTGAGGTACTTGCCTTCTATACCCATTTTGTTGAGAGTTTCTATCATGAATGGATGTTGAATTTTGTCAAATGCTTTTTCAGCATCTATGAAGATGATCATGTGGTTTTTGTCCTTCTTTTTGTTGATGTAGTGGTTGATGTTGATGGATTTTCAAATGTTGTACCTTGCATCCCTGGAATAAATCGTACTTGATCATGATGGATGATCTTTTTTATGTGTTTTTCATTCGGTTTGCTAATTTCTGTTGAGTATTTTTGCATCTATGTTCATCAGGGATGTTGGTCTGTAATTTTCTTTTTTTGTGGTGTCTTTGCCTGGTTTTGGTATTAGAGTGATGCTGGCCTCATAGAAAGAGTTTGGAAGTATTCCCTCTTCTTCTACTCTTTGAAAACTTTGAGGATGGGTATTAGGTCTTCACTAAATGTTTGATAAAATTCAGTGGTGAAGCCATGTGGTCCAGGAGCTTTGTTCTTAGGTAGGTTTTTGATTACCAGATCAATTTCTTTGCTGGTAATTGGTCTGTTCATATTTTCTGTTTCTTTATGGGTCAGCCTTGGAAGGTTGTATTTTTCTAGAAAGTTGTTCATTTCTTCTAGGTTATCCGTTTGTTATCATATAATTTTTCATAGTATTTTCTCATAATTCTTTGTATTTCTGTGGTGTCTGTAGTGATTTTTCCTTTCTCATTTCTGATTCTGTTTATGTGAGTAGACTCTCTTTTTTTCATGGTAAGTCTGGGTAGGAGTTTATCTATTTTGTTTATTTTCTCAGAGGACCAGCTCCTGGTTTCATTGATTCTTTCTATTTTTGACTCTTCTCAATTTTATTTATGTCTGCTCTAATCTTTATTATGTCACTCCTTCTACTGACTTTGGGCCTCATTTGTTCTTCTTTTTCTTGTTTCATTAATTGTGAGTTTAGACTGCTCATATGGAATTGTTCTTCTTTCCTGAGGTAGGCCTGTATTGCAATATACTTTCCTCTTAACACGGCCTTCTCTGCGTCCCACACATTTTGCGGTGTTGAATTATTGTTGTCATTTGTCTCCATATATTGCTTGATCTCTGTTTTTTATTTGGTCATTGATCCACTGGTTATTTAGGAGCATATTGTGAAGCCTTCATGTATTTGTGGGACTTTTCATTTTCTTTGTGTAATTTATTTCTAGTTGCATACCTTTGTGGTCTGAGAAACTTGTTGGTACAATTTCAGTCTTTTTGAATTTGCCGAGGCTGTTTTTGTGGCCTAGTATATGATCTATTCTTGAAAATGTTCTATGTGCACTTGAGAAGAATGTGTATTCTGCTGCTTTTGGGTGTAGAGTTCTGTAGATGTCTGTTACGTCCATCTGTTCTATTGTGTTGTTCAGTGCCTCTGTCTCCTTACTTATTTTCTGTCTGGTTGATCTGTCCTTCAGAGTGAGTGGAGTGTTGAAGTCTCCTAGAATGAATGCATTGCATTCTATTTCTCCTTTTACTTGTTAGTATTTGTTTCATATATGTAGGTGCTCCTGTGTTGGGTACATAGATATTTATAATGGTTATGTCTTCTTGTTGGATTGACCCTTTTATCATTATGTAATATTCTTCTTTGTCTCTTGTGACTTTCTTTGTTTTAAAGTCTATTTTTTTCTGATACAAGTACTGTAATTCCTGTTTTTTTCTCCCTATTAGTTGCATGAAATATCTTTTTCCATCCCTTCACTTTTAGTCTGTGTATGTTTTTGGGTTTAAAGCGAGTCTCTTGTGGGTTGCATATAGATGGGTCGTGTTTTTTTTATCCATTCAGTGACTCTGTGTCTTTTGATTTGTGCATTCAGTCCATTTACATTTAGCGTGATTATCTATAGGTATGTACTTGTTGGCATTGCAGGCTTTAGATTCATGGTTACCAAAGGTTCAAGGTTAACTTCCTTACTATCTAAGAGTCTAACTTAACATGCTATTACAAACACAATCTAAAGGTTCTTTTATTTTTCCTCCTTTTTCTTCCTCCTCCATTCTTTATATATTAGGTATCATATTCTGTACTCTTTGTCTATCCCTTGATTGACTTAGGAGATTTTTTAATTTTTGCATTTGCTTAGTAATTAGGTGTTCTACTTTTTTTATTGTAGTTTTATTACCTCTGGTGATGGCTATTACCCTTAGGATCACTTCCATCTATAGCAGTCCCTCCAAAATACACTGTAGAGATGGTTTGTGGGAGGTAAATTCTCTCAGCTTTTGCTTATCTTGAAATTGTTTAATCCCTCCTTCAAATTTAAATGATAATCTTGCCGGATAAAGTAATCTTGATTCAAGGCCCTTCTGCTTCATTGCATTAAATACAACATGCCACTCCCTTCTGGCCTGTAAGGTTTCTGTTGAGAAGTCTGATGATAGACTGATGGGCTTTCCTTTGTATGTGATCTTATTTCTCTCTCTGGCTGCTTTTAATAGTCTGTCCTTATCCTTGATCGTTGCCATTTTAATTACTATATGTCTTGGTGTTGTCTTCCTTTGGTCCCTTTTGTTGGGAGATCTGTGCATCTCCATGGCCTGAGAGACCATCTCCTTCCCCAGATTGGGGAAGTTTTCAGCAATTAGCTACTTAAAGACACTTTCTATTCCCTTTTCTCTCTTCTTCTTCTTCTGGTATACCTATAATGTGAATATTGTTCAGTTTGTATTGGTCACACAGTTCTCTCAATATTCTTTAATTCTTAGACATCCTTTTTTTCCTCTCTGTGCCTCAGCTTCTTTGTATTCCTCTTCTCTAGTTTCTATTTCATTTATCGTCTCCTCCACCATATCCAGTCTGCTTTTAATACCCTCCATTGTGCTCTTCAACAATTGGATGTCCAACCAGAATTCATTCCTGAGTTCTTGAATATCTTTCTGTACCTCCATGAGCATGTTAATTATTTTTATTTTGAACTTCCTTTCAGGAAGACTCATGAGGTTGATGTCATTCAAATCTTTCTCAGAGTAAAATAATAATTTTACTCTGAACCAGATTCCTTTGGTTTCTCATATTTATATATGGCGCCCTCTAGTGTCCAGAAGCTCTACTCCCGGGAGCTGCTCAGCTCCTGAAGCAATGTTGGGGTTCGCAGGGAAGTGGTATTGGTGCCTGGGGGGAGGAAAGAGCTGTTTCCTGCTTCCCAGCTGCTATGCCTGTTTCCACTGCCTGAACCAGTGGGCTCAGCACACAGGTATAAGCCTCTATGCTTTGCATTTGTAGTTGCTGTAGACAGATCTTCTCTCTGGCTGGGCTAACATCAGGGTAGGGTTTGTTGGTTTGTGAATCAGGTGGGGCTGGCTGGAAGGAAGGCGCAGTAGACTGCGTATCACACAGCAGGTCCTTGGAGCTGTGTAGCCAGCCAGGGAGCTGGAGCACCTGAAGATCGTCTAAGGAGGAAGATTTCTTTTTCCTCCTTAAATATGAAAGTCTATATGGCAAAGCTCCCAACCTGCTGGGCAGATTGCACCTGGACAATTTTGTCTACCTGTCATCTCTTCTGAGCAGCAAGCTCTGTGCAATCCTTGCCCTTTCAGCAGCCCTCTTGCTAAGGGCGTCTTTGTTAGGAAGTCTCTCAGACTGCCCACCTTTCTTTTGTTCCCAGAGAAGCTGGATATGGATCCCTGCTTTCCACAAGTGGCTGGAATCTCAGTCTCTCCAGGAATTCTGCCTGTCTTAGCTTTCCAACCCCATAATCATGAGAGTATCATGCTAGCCCCATGAATTGTAGGTTTGTGCTCCCAGAGCAGATCTCCGGAGTTAGGTATTCAGCAGTGCCTGGTCTCCACTCCCTCCCTGCTCGGTTTCTCTTCCTCCTGCCAGTGAGCTGGGGTGCGGGAAAGTCTTGGGCATAGCCGGGTCACAGCTTTGGTACGTTACCCTGTTCTGTGAGATCTGCTCTTTTCTCCAGGTGTATGCAGCCTGGCGCAGTCCTCTTTCCTGTTGCTCTTTCAGGATTAGTTGTATTAATTATATTTTCGTATTATATGCGGTTTTAGGAGGAAGCCTGTGTCTCACCTCTCACACTGCCATCTTTAATCCTACTCTATATTAACTCTTTTTACTGGTTAGATCCAACCTTTGTGTCAAGCAAAAAAATAGGAATAAAGACCAAATAAAACTGTAATTTAAACTTCTATGCATTGCTCCCCAAAGCATAATTATTGCTTAAACTTCGGATGCACTCTAAGTAAAAGGATTAAAAACTGTCATCAAGGCATTGAGGGATAAGTGGTGTCGAGGATAAGTGGGACAGGCTTGGGAACCTGCTCTCTAGTGGGACAGAGTGGCTTCCCATCTTCAGGATGAGGTGGTGGAGAGGAGCTTCTGTGGGAGGCAGGCTCTGCATAGCAGGGAACATTTGGAAGATGACTATGAAGTGAAATGATTAGACTCAGAGGCTCTCAGCTCAAGTGGACATTTTTGTGGGAATTGGGAGGGAGAAGAAATGAGGCTGGGGATTCACAGAAGGGGGTGGTGGTGCTTTTTGAACTCTCTCACTAAGGAAGTGGAGTTCAAGCCAAGTTCAGCTTGATCCTGGAGGGACAGAATGCTGGAGTTGATATCTGGGTTACATAAATAATTCAAGTATCAACTGTTAAGGAACCCAAGTCCTGAGGACTTATGGGGTCATCCTGTGTTTTAATATTTAAAAGCAAAAAAAAAAAGCCTTTCCCTCTTGATCTTACATACTGCCTACTGTGAAGTCCACTTCCAATCTTAGTATTTTCATGAACACCTGGAGTTTTGCATTCTCTCTTCCTCGTCTCTCTCTCCAGTGTGTGTCACTGAACAATTCTTTTTGTTTGTTTAGCATTTTTTTTATTTTGCTATCATTAATGTACAATTACATGAACAACATTATGGTTAGTAGACTCCTCCTATTATCAAGTCCCCACCACATACCCCATTACAGTCACTGTCCATCAGCGTAGTAAGATGCTATAGAGTCACTACTTGTCTTCTCTGTGTTATATAGCCTTCCCTGTGTCCCCTCCTAAATTATACATGTTAATCGTAATGCCCCTTTTCCCCACTAATCCTTCCCACCCATCCTCCCCAATCCCTTTCCCTTTGGTAACTGTTAGTCCATTCTTGGATTCTGTGAGTCTGCTGCTGTTGTGTTCCTTCAGTTTCTTCTTTGTTCTTATACTCCACAGATGAATGAAATCATCTGATACTTGTCTATCTCTTCCTGGTTTATTTCACTAAGCATAATACACTCTAGCACCATCCATGTTGTTGCAAATGGTAGGATTTGTTTTCTTCTTATGGCTGAATAATAGTCCATTGTATATATGTACCATATCTTCTTTATCCATTCATCTACTTATGGACACTTAGGTTGCTTCAATTTCTTGGCTATTGTAAATAGTGCTGTGATAAATATAGGGGTGCATATGTCTTTTTCAAACTGGGCTGCTGCATCCTTAGGGCAAATTCCTAGGAGTGGAATTTCTGGGTCAAATGGTATTTCTATTTTTAGTTTTTTGAGGAACCTCCATACTGCTTTCCACCATGGTTGAACTAATTTACATTCCCACCAGCAGTGTAGGAGGGTTCCCCTTTCTCCACATCCTCGCCAACATTTATTGTTGTTTGTCTTTTGGATGTTGGCCATGCTAACTGGTGTGAGGGGATATCTCATTGTGGTTTTAATTTGCATTTCTCTGATGATTAGTGATGTGGAGCATCTTTTCATGTGCCTGTTGGCCATCTGAATTTCTTCTTTGGAGAAGTGTCTGTTCAGGTCCTATGTCCATTTTTTTGGCTTATTTGCTTTTTGTTTGTTGAGGTGTGTGAGTTCTTTATATAATTTGGATGTCAACCCCTTATCAGATATGTTATTTATGAATATATTCTCCCATACTGTAGGATGTCTTTTTGTTCTACTGATGGCGTCCTTTTCTGTACAGAAGTTTTTTAGTTTGATATAGTCCCATTTGTTCATTTTTGCTTTTGTTTCCCTTGTCCAGGGAGATATGTTCATGAAGAAGTTACTCATATTTATGTCCAACTGATTTTTGCCTATGTTTATTTTTAAGAGTTTTATGGTTTCATGACTTACATTCAGGTCCTTGATCCATTTTGAGTTTACTTTTGTGTATGGGGTTAGACAGTAATCCAGTTTCATTCTCTTACATGTAACCGTCCAGTTTTGCCAACATCAGCTGTTGAAGAGGCTGTCATTTCCCCATTGTATATCCATGGCTCCTTTATCATATATTAATTGACCATGTGTGTTTGGGTTTATATCTAGGCTCTCTAGTCTGTTCCATTGGTCTATGGGTCTGTTCTTGGGCCAGTACCAAATTGTCTTGATTACTGTGGCTTTGTAGTAGAGCTTGACGTCAGGGAGCGTAATCCCCCCCCCCCACCCACTTTATTCTTCCTTCTCAGGATTGCTTTGGCTCTTTGGGGTCTTTTCTTGTTCCATATGAATTTGAGAACTATTTGCTCTCGTTCACTGAAGAATGCTATTGGTATTTTGATAGGGATTGCATTGAATCTGTAGATTGCTTTAGGCAGGATGGCCATTTTGACAATATTAATTCTTCCTCTCCATGAGTACGGGATGTGTTTCCATTTATTGGTATCTTCTTTAATTTCTCTCATGAGTGTCTTGTAGTTTTAAGAGTATTGGTCTTTCACTTTCTTGGTTAAGTTTATTCCTGGGTATTTTATTGTTTTTGATGCAACTGTGAATGGAGTTGTTTTCCTGATTTCTCTGCTAGTTCATTTTTACTGTATAGGAATACAACAGATTTCTGTGTACTAATTTTGTATCCCACAACTTTGCTGAATTCAGATATTAGATCTAATAATTTTGGAGTGGATTCTCTAGGGTTTTTTATATACAATATCATGTCATCTGCAAACAGGGACAGTTTGACTACTTCCTTACCAATCTGGATGCCTTGTATTTCTTTGTGTTGTCTGATTGCTGTGGCGATGAACTCCAGAACTGTTGAATAAAAGTGTGGAGAGTGGTCATCCCTGCCTTGTTCCCGATCTTAGGTGAATACCTTTCAGCTTCTCACTGTTAGGTATGATGTTGACTGTGGTTTTGTCATATATGGCCTTTATTATGTTGAGATACTTGCCCTCTATACCCATTTTGTTGAGAGTTTCTATTATGAATGGATGTTGAATTTTGTCAAATGCTTTTTCAGCATCTATGGAGATAATCATGTGGTTTTTGTTCTTTTTATTGATGTGGTGGATGATGTTGATGGATTTTCCACTGTTGTACCATCCTTGCATCCCTGGAATTAATCCCATTTGATCATGATGGATTATCTTTTTGATGTATTTTTGAATTCAGTTTGCTAATATTTTGTTGAGTATTTTTGCATCTATGTTCATCAGGGATATTGGCCTGTTATTTTCTTTTTTTCGTGTTGTCTTTGCCTTGTTTAGAGTGATATTGTCCTCATAGAATGAGTTTGGGAGTATTCCCTCCTCTTCTACTTTTCAGCTTTGAGGAGGATGGGTATTACGTCTTCACTAAATGTTTGATAAAATTCAGCAGTGAAACCACCTGACCCAAGAATTTTGTTCTTAGGTAGTTTTTGATTACCAATTCAATTTTCTTGCTGGTAATTGGTCTATTCAGATATCCTGTTTCTTCCTGGGTCAGCCTTGGAAGGTTGTATTTTTCTAGAAAGTTGTCCATTTCTTCTAGGTTCTCCAGTTTGTTATCATATAATTTTTCATAGTATTCTTTCATAATTCTTTGTATTTCTGTGGTGTCCATAGTGATTTTTTCTTTCTCATTTCTGATTCTGTTTATGTGTGTAGACTGTCTTTTTTTCTTGATAAGTCTGGCTAGGGGTTTATCTATTTTGCTTATTTTCTTAAAGAACCAGCTTCTGCTGTCATTGATTCTTTCTATTGTTTTATTCTTCTCAATTTTATTTATTTATGCTCTAGTCTTTATTATGTCTCTCCTTCTACTGACATGGGACCTCGTTTGTTCTTCCTTTTCTAGTTTCATTAATTGTGAGTTTAGACTGTTCATATGGGATTGTTCTTCTTTCCTGAGGTAGGCCTGTATTGCAATATACTTTCCTCTTAGCATGGCCTTCTCTGCATCCTGCAGATTTTGCAGTACTGAATTATTGTTGTCATTTGTCTCCATATATTGCTTCATCTCTGTTTTTATTTGGTTATTTATCCATTGATTATTTAGGAGCATGTTATAAAGCCTCCACGTGTTTGTGGGCTTTTTCATTTTTTTGTGTGTAATTTATTTATAGTTTCATACCTTTGTGGTCTGAGAAGCTGGTTGGTACAATTTCAATCTTTTTGAATTTACCAAGGCTCTTTTTGTGGCCTAATATATGATCTATTCTTGAAAATGTTCCATCTGCACTTGAGAAGAATGTGTGTCCTGTTGCTTTTGGTTGGAGTGTTCTGTAGATGTCTGTTAGGTCCATTTGTTCTAATACTTTGTTTAGTGCCTCTGTCTCTTTGCTTATTTTCTGTCTGGTTTATCTGTCCTTTGGTGTGAGTGGTGTATTGAAGTCTCCTAAAATGAATGCATTGCATTCTATTTCTCCCTTTAATTCTGTTAGCATTTGTTTTGCGTATATAGGTGATCCTGTGTTGGGTGCATAGATATTTATAATAGTTATATCCTCTTTTTGGACTGACTCCTTTATCAGTATGTAATATCCTTCTTTATCTCTTGTTACTTTCTCTGTTTTGAAGTCTAATTTGTCTGATACAAGTTTTGCAACTCCTGCTTTTCTCTCCCTGTTAGTTGCATGAAATATCTTTTTCCATCCCTTTACTTTCAGTCTATGTATGTGTTTGGGTCAAAGTGAGTCTCTTGTAGGCAGCATATAGATGGGTCTTGTTTTTTTATCCATTCAGTGACTCTGCTTCTTTTGATTGGTGCATTTAGTCCATTTACGTTTAAGGTGATTATTGATAGGTATGTACTTATTGCCATTGCTGGCTTTAGATTCATGGTTAGCAAAGGTTCAAGGGTAATTCCCTTACTATCTAACAGTCTAATTTAACTCACTTCGTATGCTATTATAAACACAACCTAAAAGTTCTTTTTTTTCCTCCTTTTTCTTCCTCATCCATTCTTTATATGTTATATTCTGTACTGTTTGTCTATCCCTTGATTGACTTTGGGGGTAGTTGATTTGATTTTGCGTCTGCTTAGTAATTAATTGTTCTACTTTGCTGTGGCTTTATTTCCCCTGGTGACATCTATTTATCCTTAGGAATAGTTCCACCTATAGAAGTCCGTCCAAAATGCACTGTTGAGGTGGTTTGTGGGAGGTAAATTCTCTCAGCTTTTGCTTATCTTAAAATTGTTTAATCCGTCCTTCACATTTAAATGATAACCTTGTGGGGTAAAGTACTCTTGGTTCGAGGCCCTTCTGCTTCATTGCATTAAATATATCATGGCACTCCCTTCTGGCCTGTAAAGTTTCTGTTGAGAAATCTGATGATAACTTGATAGGTTTTCCTTTGTATGTGATCTTTTTTCTCTCTCTAGCTGCTTTTAAAAGTCTGTCTTTATCCTTGATCTTTGCCATTTTAATTATTATATGTCTTGATGTTGTCTTTCTTGGGTCCCTTGTGTTGGGAAATCTGTGCACCTCCATGGCTTGAGAGACTATTTCCTTCCCCATATTGGGGATGTTTTCAGCAATTACCTCCTCAATAACACTTTCTATCCCTTTTTTTCTCTTCTTCTTCTTCTGGTACCTGTATAATGTGGATATTGTTCCGTTTGATTGGTCACACAGTTCTCTCAATATTCTTTCACTCTTAGAGATCCTTTTTTTCTCTATGTGCCTCAGCTTCTTTGTATTCCTCTTCTCTAATTTGTATTTCATTTACTGTTTCTTCTGCTACATCTAATCTGCTTTTAAATCCCTCCATATCTGTTTCATTTCAGATATGGAATTTCTTAATGATTGAATCCCCATTTTTAATTAATCCCTGAATTCTTGAATATTTTTCTGTACCTCCATGAGCATGTTTATGATTTTTATTTTAAACTCTCTTTCAGTAAGATTGGTGAGTTCAGTTTCATTTCGCCCTTTTTCTAGGGTTTGGGAGATTTTGGTCTGAACCAGGTTCCTTTGACATTTCATAATTCCATGTGGTGCCCTCAAGTGCCCAGAAGCCCCAGTCTCTGGAGCTGCTCAGACCCTAGAGTGAGGTTGGGGGACGTAGGGGAGTGGCATTTGTGCCTGGGGGGAGGAAAGAGCTGTTTCCTGTGTCCCGTCTGCAGTGCCTGTCTCCAGTATGAGGGACAGTGGGCCGAGCAAAAAGGTGTAAGCCTCTGTGCTTGGCGTCTCTAGCTGTTGTAGGCGGGACCTCCCTCTTGCTGGCCTGACGCCAATGCAGTGACTCCTGGTTTGTGAGCCGGTGCCAGCAGACCAGTAGGAAGGCACAGCAGGCTGCATGTCACAATGGGGGCCTTGTAGCTAAGTAGGCAGCCAGAGGGATGGAGTGCCTGAAGCTCCTCAAAGTTCCCAACATGCTGGGCAGAGTGCGTCCAGACAACCTTGTCCACCTATCCCTTCTCCCACTTAGCAAGCTCTGTGCAAACCCCGCCCCTTCAACAGCCCTCTCACTGCTAGGAAGCCTGTCAGATCACCTGCCTTTCCTTTGTCCCAGAGTGGCCAGATATGGATCCCCATCCCCCACAAATGGCCAGAATCTCAGTCTCTCAGGCACTCCCCCATCCCAGCTCCCCAGTCCCACCAACCTCCAGAGCATCACACAATGTAGGTTTGTGCTCCAAAACAGACCGCCAATGCTTGGTGTTCAGGAGTTCTAGGTTTCCACCCCCTGCCCACTCCATTTCTCTTCCTCCCGACGGTGAGCTGGGGTAGGGGAAGGGCTTGTGCCCGTAGGATCAAGGTTTTCGTACGTTTCCCTGTTTCGTGAGGTCTGCTCTGTTCGTGAGGTCTGTATGCAGCCTGGTGCAGTCTTCTTTCTTGTTGCTATTTTAGAGCTAGTTGTATTAACTATATTTTCACACTACATGTGGTTTTTGGAAGAATTCTCTGTCTCACCTCTCACGCTGCCATTTTGAATCCTCTGTCATCACTGAACAATCCTTGATCTTGACCTAGGCTCACCTCTTCTCGCTGTTCTTTCCATTTTACTCCACGTTCACTTAAATATGCCACAAATCCTTAAAAAAAATTTCCCTAAAGCATCCCTAACCCAAGACAGCCGATGTAGTAGACTCTTACCAAGGAAGAATCACAACACAGCCCAGACAGACAACTTGAACCACCTATAAGATTCCTGATCAATAAATATCTTTGGCCTTTACCCACTACCAGGAATTTTCCCCAGATTTCTTCTCTTCTCAAACTCTAGTGGTCCCCACCCTCCACCTCCACTTTGCTCAGCACTCCTTACTTTATTTATAGACCAGTTCATATCTGCCAGTTTCCACCTGGATGCTCTTCCCCTATCTCCTTTGTCATGGAATGTTAAAAAATCTTTACTCTGCTGATCTACTTATGATTTATTGACTCCATCTTCCATGTCATGGCTAGAATCCATCTTTTCACAACCAGAATACCCCTTCAAGACATTTTTCTGATGAAGTTTCCTCCCTAAAAAGAATGTTGTCAACAACTCTTAAAATAACATATTTCATTAAAGTATTCTCATTTCTTAATTTAAGTGGGAGGATGGGATGGGATGAATATTTCTTGAGGGTTTATTAAAAATCAGACCCTGCAATAGTGCTTTTTATGCATCATTTTATTTAATGCTCATAAATGACTATGGGAGTGGGGGTCATCTCCCTGATTTAATGATGAGGACAATGATGGGCAAGAACCTAAGGATGCTCGAGGTCATGTAGGCTGATGATTGGTGGACCTTGAGTTCAAGCCAGAGTCTTTGGACTCCAGAACACATGCTCTTTCTATCATTCATCTTGCCTTTGAAGAGACCGGTGATGGTGGGAACTTTATCTGTAGATACTGTTTCCTTGATCCTCTGGCCAGGCTTTCCTACTTACCCCAGGGGCAACCTTTCCACCTACCCTCCAGCTGTCCTCCAAGACTGCTTTGTCCTGAGTTCTGTCAATTCTAACCCCAGCCTGGCTCCTGATTCTGTTCTTTCTGCTCTCATTCAAGCCTTAAGTGCTGTCCAAAGCATTCCTGGAGTAGATTCCACAGACCTCCTCACCCTCAGCATCCACTCTCCATCCATTCTGTACTTCTGGCCAATAGACTTGCTCCAGCATCCTGTGAAGAGCATGCAGAAAAGAACCTGACTATGATTCCAAGAGATGTGGGTCCCAACTGCAGCCTGGCCTCTGATCAGTTGTGTGACCTCAGGCAAGTTGAACAATTTGCTTTAGTTTTTTCTTTGAAAGGGGGACAATGAGAACTCCCAATTCAGAAGGCTGCTGTACATGCTGACATGATATAACTAAATAGACCAGCACAGGGGCTGGTAAATAGTAGGTCTCATAAACGGAACTAACTGGTATGGTCACTAGTGTGACAATCTGGCTACCACCTTCCTTCAGACCTTTCATGGGCACCCATTGCTTGCCAGCTCAGACTCCTCTCCTGATACTCTCATCCTCCACCCTCTCTAATCTAGCCAACCCACCTTTCTAGCTTCATATATTAAACTGCAATAATGGTGAACCACACACCATTCCCTGAAGGCAGCTCTTGGTTTTTAGCCTGGAATAGCCAGCTTTTACCGAGGAAGTCTAATAGTGTTTCTAGGCCTAGCTCAATCATTTCCTGTGAAACTCCTTTCTGACCCCCTGACACCTGCCATGAGAAGTGAGCTGACTCTAGCTTCTATTCCATCAGCACTTTGTGCATTTTAATAATACACATCTCTTGCTATCTCTGGACATGCTCATTTACTCTTCTTGAGAATAAACTCTTTGAAGATAGGGAGTTATTGTTATGTCCTTGGTCATGGGCAGTGTCTAGAATGCATTCAAGAAATGGTCTGGGAGACAAGGAGCTGGACAGCTTCTGCTGTGTGTAGCATAATTTGAGGCTTCACTTAATTCTAACGCTGGCTCTGTTCGCTGCCTTTCCCCCCATGCAGCCTTTGCTCACTGGTTACCTCACCCAAACATGGATAAGAACTTCCACTCCAAAACATAGGTATATACTGGAAGGGATCTCATTATCTACTTGGAAAGTTATCTCTTTCTTAGTGATGGCTAAGAGTATACAGACCTAGGGAACCCACAAAGCAATCCACTAGGGAGTGGGGAAAAATACTAGCCTTATATTACTTAGATTGTATGTTTTCTTCCCTTAGCCTATTTTTTTATGTGTGCTTTACTATGTACATAATGTACCAGCACAGTGGCTCATAATTTATAAATAAATATGCAATAGATGCATTTTATAAATAAATTGCATGTATTGCATGCATAAATATATATTTTGTTAATTTATAGTATGCTTGATCAAATACATTTAGACCCCAAAGATCCTCTCTACATGCTGCTACTGGCTGAGCAAACAAGCAGTGAGGATATCAGTCCTTGATCAAAACAGTTAATTAGGGCTCTGATGTGCAGCAAATACAGTACACACTCCTTAACCAGCTCTCTTCAAGGCCCTCAGTGATCTGAGCCCAGCCTACTTTTCTAACATTAAATCCCACTTCCTACACCCTTTTCCTGCATTTGATGCTTTCCCAGCCACCTGCATTTACATGTGCTTCTTCCTTTTTTATGCCTGTCTTTATGGGAAATTCCTAGGGGAATCATTTATCTGCATATGTATCTCCTCTGTCATGTATTATGAACTCTCTGCCTTCTGTTTTACTGATTTATGTAAATGTCCTATTCCCTGTTCCAGACCATAAGCTCCTATTTTGGATTTCATCTTTACAGGCATCACTCACTGTAGTTTCTGCACAGAATAAGTGCTTAATATAACTTTGCTGAATAAATGGAATATATGATGTATTACCTACATTTTAAGCAGTTCTCTCAAATACAGCCATGACTGATCCATCTATGTCTGAATGCAAGCCACTTCTTTTTTCTCCAGTAAGGTCCCACTTCCATCTTCCCTTGCAAAACAACTGTTGTTAAGTAGAGCCAACTGATACATGGGTGTGAGAGGCACATCTACATGCATTGATCAAGGACCCACTCTGCAGAGGGACATGCTGTGACAATGGGAGTCAGGTAGGACTGTGGAGCCGGGGTGGATACAAGCAGAGGGAGATCCTGTGCTGGAACTTCTGCATACCAAGACCAGTAGCTGTCAGGGGCTCTTTTTGCACTGCCTTTTTCTAGGGAGTGAGTCACTGTCCCCTCCTCTCCCCTTATCAGCCCTGTCTCATCTCCAGAGTCAAGCTGTCACTTGGCTCTTTGCTGTCCCCTCCTACAGGTGCATTACAGTCCCCACAGTCTTAAAGCAGTGTCACTGTCAGGAAAGTCTGTGTCTGCTCCTTGTTAGGATTTGCGCATGGTATCATTTGGAATGCCCAGCCCTAGAGGCTATTGGCTGCTCTGAGCTGATAAAGACAACTCATTTCATCAAATATTTACCCATCTTCTAAGTATGGCATTAGTGATTAGTGTGATGGGTGTCTTCCATTTGCTCTTCCAGCTCTACCCTCCCACCCTTTTCTACCCTATTCTGTGGCCCCTATGCAAACAGGCATGGGCTACATCAGTGGGCTCCCTTGTTCTTTGCCTCCCAGATGGGTCCTGCTCCTGGGGCACACCAGCAGAAGATAGGAGAAAGGGAGAAGATGACACAGTCGGGCCACCTCTCCCACCTCTTCACAGCTCCTGTTGAGTGGCCCTTTCCAGGAAACTAATGAGATGCTTTCGGTCTTTGGTTCTGGTGGCCACTCCTTGGAAGCCCTTCTCAGGCCCCCGTGTGTGGTGGAGCATGACCGCCCCTGCCCTATTCCTTGGTGCTTTCCCAAACCTTTGCAAATAGTTTCTTCATTCATCACTCCTGAAATTATTTTGTTAAGGTGTGGCACCTGTCTCTTGGGAAGAGAGGGATAGCAAGAGAGAGAGATGCTAACTAATATAAAGTAATATGGGAAATGGCAATGTTGTCCCTATAGATGAAAGGGACCTACTGGTGTTGCATCTTAGAAAGATAATTCTGGTTGGGAATGATCTAGAGCGGGGCTGCTCCAAGTGGGCCAGAAGCAGCAGTGTTACCAAAGCAGACCGGGGTGAGGCCTGGTCAGGCAGATCAGGCCTAATTAGCAATCTGTGCTTTAATAAGCTCTGCAAGTGATTCTTATACACTGAATCTAGAGGTAGAAAGGCCAGCTGGAAGGCTGCTGTGGGAACAGGGAGAAAAAGAGGAGGTAGTAAGAAGTCTGGATAGATGTGAGAGAGTGAAGGTTTAGAATTGATGAGGCTTAGAACTGAAATGGATATGGGGAAGCCTAGAAAGGAGGTGGATCCCAGGCTTAGATGGTTTTATTAACCAAGATCAGAAGAGGAAGGGGGATAGGTTTGAAAGGGAAGTTGCTATGCACAGTAAGGAACAAAGTGAGTTTGAAGCCCTGCTGGGGACAGCTGGGTGGAGAGGTCTTGAAAGCATTTTATTATAAGGTTCTGGAAATCAGGAGCAGGGGCTTGGCCACATTTTGGGGGCAGCCTTCGACAAGTACTCACTGTGATGGCTTTGTGAATTGCCGGCGTGGCTAGACTGATCTAAATTTCCTAGAATTGCCTTTTTGTATGATTGTGGTTAGGGTGGGTCACAAAGGAGAGTCCTGGAGGCTTGGAGGGTGGGAGGGAAGCTGCAGCTGTCTTTTAGCTCACATGCACAGTTGCCGAACTGCCAACTCGTTGGCATGAAGCTGCATGGCTTTTCCTCTGCTCCTCCTTCAGCCTCTCCAACTCCTGGCTCAGGTGTGTGTGTTGAGCTCCATGACGAAGGGCCCCGGCTTCTGCAGGGCACCTGCACCATCCAGGAGAGATGCTGCAAGAGCTGACTGAGATTTCAGTCCCTCCTCCCAAGGTGGGCTCCATCTTGCTTTTGATCTCTCCTACTTTACATTTGCCTTCCCTGACCACCTGCCTGCCTCCGGGCTTCAAACTCCAGCATCAGATACAGAGAACAGCCTTACAGATACTCATATGTCTCTAGTGGTACTGCTCAAACCACTAGGGCCTGGTGGAACCCTGAGTGTTGCACTGACTTAGAAGAAAAAAGAACAAGAAAAAAATAAGAGGTAAAGCTTGGGTGAAATCAACCATTCTATACAATGGGCATCTATGATGGGAGGCAGGGTCTGTGGTTGCTGATCGGCCTCTCCCAGAGGGAGCATTTTGCCTAGCCAAGTGTGGATGTTTAAGGACAATTTTGGTAGTATTCATAATTTCACCTTGTTCTCTAACTTTGGGTCCTAACTCCTGATTAAGATGTGAGTCCACTGTACAAATTTGGAAGTTGTTGATGTAAAGGTGGGGAGAACAGGTGACATGCTTCAGGGAAAGCCTGCAAGATGAGAAGAAAAGAGGGCCCTGGCAGCTAACTTAAGTGAATTCAACCTGAATATGGACCAGGAAATTTGGTCATGTAGTCTTTACAAAAGACCCCTTTCTATATTTCTATTTATGTAAAGGGCATAAAATGCTATATTTAGCAGCCATGTAAAAAAAGAATCTTTATTGGAAAGCTTAAAAAATGAATGAGGATTGTTCTAGAAGCTTCAGGGCAGTGCTCATTCTAAGACTGCTTTATGCTTCTGCGTGTGCTGCTAGGCAATGAAGGGTGTTTTCTGACTGGCTGGGAGCACTTTGCCAGGCTCTTGCTTTCAATGAAGACCCTGGCTATCTCCACACTGTTTTAGGGGGAAAGCAGCAATTTAAAACTCTGGCAATATTTACTCATTTCCTGTTTGCCCTAGGGTGTCTGAACTCACTCACTCAAATTCAAAGAAAAATGGAGATTTTTTTCCCCCTTTTTTGTTCTGTGTAGAGATAGGCTCATTGGAGAACTCAGGATGACTGGTAGAAAGAGAAGCCTCCTCCACCAATGCCAGATTCTTTGGCGATCAGCTTAGATAAGGTTTTGTTTTGAAATATCAAGAGGCTTGTTTTTGTTTCAAGAATGAGAGAAAGCTTTGCTTCCTCTCATCTCTGGCCAGCTTCTGTAGAGTAGGTCATTGACCTAACATTTCCGATTAGCCTAGATAGAGAGTTCTCTTTGAAAGTCAAAGCTTGGCCCGTGTTCACAGACAAGAGCTATGATTTCCTGACTTCAGCTTTGCCTGCTGAGTTGGTCTTCTGTTCAAAAGGCTTTGGATAGGGGGTGGTCATTCCCTTGGGGGGTAGGAGGATGGGGAACGGTGTGGTTGGTCTTCAGCAGGTCTCTGATTCCAGAAACCTCTGTTACATCCTCCGTCAAAAGGCCTTCCTCCAAATCTCAGTCTGACCCAGTTCTGCCTCTTCCTTTCTCGGTAACTACTCAGCACCTTGCTGGATGAAGGGCTGCTTCGTTCCACAATGGTTTGATTCATGTTTACACATTCTGCCAATTGCTGATGATCCCAGCAGCTCTTCCCTGTACTTCCTTCTCACTCATCCATTGTTTGGAAACCATCTCTCTTATCCTAAACACATGGGGCATGTCACTTTAGGATTTTAGATGATCCCGATTTAACAGTACTGATGGTGGCCCACGTCAACTAGACCCTTAATACTGACAGCCATTTTGCCAAGCATTTCATATTTACGAACTTGTTTATTCTTGGAAAGAATCCTACAAAATAGATACTTATGATCCCTATTTTATGTACAAGAAGACGGGGCTTAAGATACATTCTGGAGGCCACTGACCCTGTAAGTACTGTGGCCAAAATTCTAGTTCTACCAGATATGAAATCCACGCTGTTACTCTCCTCACTCACCTCCTGCTTTGTTCAAAAGGGCTTTATTTCCTCACTGCCCAGCTGTTAGTGGTGTGTCTAGTAAAAAACAAAACCCTAGATCTTATTTCAGCTCATCCAACATGACTTCCCTTGAGCATTTTGTTTTGAGGCTAAAATTTTGAACACGAGCATCTCAATTAAAGTGCCCTTGAAAAGATTTATTAGCAGATTGCTTTCATCTTGACCATAACTAATCATAGAAAAGGGAAAACAAAACAAGTAGCCAGAAGTACTCCTTGAAACACTGCATTTGGTGAAACTGGCACAGAGCAGCTTTCAAGAATACCTTCAGTTCTCACAAGCCTGCCTGGGGTCTAAGCGAAATCGAATTTGCAGCACAATAAAGATATCTGCGAAAGAATCATGCCCTGCAAGGAGCTGGGGGAAGCAGCCAGATGAAAACTGCTATGTTTCTGTAGTCAAGTCTCTAGAAATGCATATGCAGTCAGTGAACATCGAAGCTTTGGTAGCACATCCCCATCCTCCCTCCCCTGACTCAAACATTTATTGAGCTCATACTACATCACTAGGTCTGAGATTTCAAAGGTGAACATAGCAGAATCAGCTGTGTTCACCTATATAAGCCTACATGAAGGTTATTGCAAGGGGGAGAGGCAATAATACATCAATGCATATGTAATAGGTTTAAATATTGATAATTACTGTGATGAAAATGCAAGGTAAAGTAAGTGGCTGGAGAATGATGGTGTGTGTCCTTTTAGAAAGGATGGGCCAGGGAGGCCTCCCTGATGAAATGATATTTGAGGAGACACTGGAGAGATTTAGGGGATTAAGCCCCCTGGATTTGTCAAGGAAGAGTACTTCACAAAAGGGGAACAGCAAGTGCAAAGGCCCCTCAAGAGGAGTGTGCTGGGTGCCTTAGCATCCAGAGTTGGGAGAGCATTGGACAGAGTGGAGGGAACGAGTTTGCAGAGCTGTGTGGGGGTGAAATGGGGGCCAAGGTTGGGAGTGTGCACTTTATTCTGCGCATCATGGGACACCGTTGGAGGGTTAGAAGAAGGGATGTGACATCATCTGACTTGCTTTTTTAAACAGAGACATGGAAGAGTAAAAACATAAGCAGACCAGTGAGGAGGCTGCTGCTGTAATTTTGGCAAGGCTAAGGGTGGCTCAGGAGCTTACCCACCCCTGGGCTCTCCGTTGTTAGTGGAGTGGTGCAGGCCTGTTCTATGTGCTAAACATCTTGCTCCTATCAGGTCCTTTTAACCTCTCAGCCAGGCACATACTCTTGAAGATGGCTGCCAGCCACTTGTCTTCCTCTCAGACACATGCAGCTCTTCCCTTCAACAGTCTCTGTGCCTCCTCTTGGATCTGGGACAGCCCTGAGACCTGCTTTGGCCAACAGAACGTGGCAGAAACAACTCTGTGCCATTCCCAGCCCTGTCCTTTAAGAAGCCCAGCAGGTTCCACGTTGTCTCTCGGAAGCCAGGCACCACGTAAAGAAGCGTGGGCTGGGCCACTGAGTGGTGACTTGCCAGTGGAGAGGGACAGAGGCTGAGCGGAGGAGCTCTAGATGCGGGAGAAGCTTTCGTAGATTTCTAGACTGCATCATTCTGGAAGCCTGACAGGTGTTAGCTCTTTCACTCTCAGTTACTCTTGGGGTTAATATTCTCACCATATCTTCCTTGCAGAGGAACCAGGGGCTCAGAGGAGTAACTTGTCCAAGGTCACGCAGAGAGTAAATGTCAGTGACAGGATCTGACGCTACACCACTGTAACCTTGAAGCCATCATTCTTAACCATGAGGGAAATGCTGCTCTGAGAATGCAGGGTGTTTTTGAATCTGAAGGTCCCTTTCCTTTTTTCCCAAGATGGAACTGATATTGATCCAGTAGATAGACTAGTTTGGGGTAATTCTTTCACATTGAAAACATATATCAAATTATGTTGTACATCTGAAATATATACAATTTTTATTTGCCACTTGTACCTCAATAAAGCTGGAAGAAAAGGTTTCTTCACTTAAAAAAAAGGTTTTGCTATAAAAACCAAAACAAAAATAGAGATAGGCAAGTTATGGCCCAGCATCAAATTTGGTCCACACCCTGAATTTATAAATAAGTTTTATTGGAACTCAGAGTTTACATATCATTTAAGGTGGCTTTCATACTACATAGGGCAGAGTGGAATTGTTGTGATGGAAACTGTATGACTGGCAAAGTTTAAAATATTTACTATTAAGTCCTTTACATAAAAAAATTTGCTGACTTTAAACAGCAGTGGTTCGTCTTTCCCCATTGCAGGAGAACTGTTCCATGTCATCCTCCCGGATGGCTCCTGATTAATGGTGGCTCCACCCTCTGCGACATTGAAGGTTATTGTACTTCAGTGAAGGGAGCACTGGAGAATCTTACACTGCAGATTAAACCTTCCACCCACAATAGCACATGTGTCTTTCTCTCTTGTTTTATTGGCCAAAAGCAAGTAATGTGGCCACATCTGACTTCAAATAGTCGGAGAAGTACCATCAGGAGGAGAGTTATGTGTGATGTGGAGGACAGTCACTGCCCTTGGGAAAGGGCAGGACCAGGGAGGCCTTAGCAAATGGTGAAGGAGCGTGTTGAGCTCTGTACAATTTTCTTTACAGACTTCAAAGCTCAGGACCCATACTCAAGGTATCTCAGCATGGAAGAAGCTCTAAAGAGTGAGAAAGTTAGCATATTCAGCATGTAGCCATTCTATGGACAACTTGCTCATATCAGAATACATGAAATTATCAAATTGTCTTCACAAGTTGCAGGGAGTTACTTCTAAGGAAAACAAGCTGGTGATGATAGTCAATGGAATATTTTTACATCTATAATTAGGTATTTTGCTCCAAATGCAAATAAATAAATATAATTAAAACACACTCTGAACCTCAAAGAATCCAAATTACCAGTGAATAAACTTCAACAACACGAGACTGGGCATTCTGATGTGGATGTGGCTGGGTAACTATGCACCTGTAGAGAGGCTGTTCAGAGCAGTCCTAGTTGGGGCCAGCCAGGAATCCTCTCTGACAACGTGGAAAGATTTAGAAGAAACATTGCTACCATGAGCCTCTTGTGGAGGTGGGAAGGTGGAGCCTTTCTTTATCTCCCTCTACTGTCTACGGATGTTCATGACTATAAGCAGTGACCACATTCCAAATTCCCACTAGGAAAAGAACTTTGCCCAAGATCCCTTGGTTAGTAACTGTCAAAGCCTGAATTTGAAGGAAGTGATCTGATTGTAGAGTTGTGTGCTTTACTGCTACCATGTAATGACACTCAACTATATTTGATTATGTTTTGTAATGAAAAATTTATTATCCCATACATACTGTTTTAGCCTCATGATATTTTAATGCTATGTGATTAAAGGTCACTGAGTATACAGCTACCCCTTAATTCTTAGGAGCTGCAGAATATAGATGTATGTATTTCATTTATTATACAGATGAAATGTATATAGGTGAAATGTATTTATTTCATTTATTATTGATTCTTATGCTTTTCCTCATTTTGTGCTATTGTAGATTATACTGTGACGAGGACTTCAGTTTTTGCCCACATCCTTCATCATTTGCTTCAGAAAACGTCTTACAACTGGGATATCTGAGTCAAAAGGTAGGCATGTAGGATGACGCTTATAGCTGAGTCTCCACTTAGATGGAAACTCCATGTAAATAGCATCTCCTGGAATTATGCAAATCCTGCAGTCCTGTAGCATTGTTTTTAGATTTGAAAATCTGTAACTGTCAATCTTCCATAAAGTTTGTACTAATTAATGTTCTCATGAGCATTGTGCCAGAATATATTTCTGCCAGGTTAGATATACTATCATTAATAATAAGAAAAAGTTCTGGCCGTTTGAAGAGCGATAAAAGGTATTTAAGGTTTTAGTTCTGCATTTCAATTTTGAAAATTGAATCAGTGTGTTTTCATGATTTGTCTCTCTGATCCAATTGTGTGCACTTAGAATGCTTCTTTCCCCAGTATTCAGTGATATGTCACATCTGATACCTGATCAGAGAAAGCCAATATCTGATCAGAGAGAGGATCCATCAGGCTGAGGAGGCATGACGTGGAGCGTATGTGCCAGTAAATGATTAAATTAGACACTGTTGGCCTAATAGAATACAGCCATATTCTCATATCTGCTGCTTCATTGAATATCTTAAATGTATTGTTTGAGTGAAGTATATAAAGAAAATGTGGCCATCCATGAAGGTGGGAAAGGAAGAGGAGTTGAATAGCTTTTCAGGTAATTGTGGCTATTTTTTTATATTATACCCAAAGCTGACAAGTGGTATTTCGTAAAGGTTTGTAGTTATGTAGAATGTGAAACCATGTCAATGAAAGTTGTGTATTCTGTAAGATTGCAATTTGTTGGTCTATCTTGTATTTCTGAACATATATATTTTTTAAATCATACATGATTTTGTAACACTAGGTCATTTGGAAAATTTTGGTTTTCTGAAAATAATTCGTTTTCCAAGTGTTGGCACATTTCATATAATAATTTGCTAAGTCACATTTGTTAATATCATGACTGTGCTCATTAAAAAGTCTTTAGTATTGAGAAGCTGTCATGCTTATGATGGTACATGCAGGTTTCCCAAAATTTTAATTTGCACTGGAAAGTTTTAATTTTAAAATTAACAAAACAAATACTGTCACTCCATTCCTTTTTGAGAAAATATCTACCAAACCTCCAAGTGGTTAGCTTTTCAGGCATTCTTTCAGGTAAAAATTATGTTCCATGAATAAAGGGAACCAGAACTCAAATAATCACACAAACGCTTTTCTGTGCAACTGCTTAGTCCTTAGTCTGCTATGCGGTGGAAATGCTGGAGGTGTACTTCTCATTTTATCACACAAGAGCAGAAAGACATGCATTCAAAGGCTAAAATTGAATAAAGTTCATATATTTTTTTTTACTGCTCATAAAAAGACTTCTTAAGTGAAACTGGCACTAGAGGAATTGTGAGAGTTGGTAGGGAAGAAAGCAATAACTAGTAGTGTAGCTTGGAGCCATTGCTTTGATTTTGTTAAGGCACCAGCGGTTTTACACGCCATTGCTTTTACACTGTTGTTGAAAATGTGACATGGAACCAGAAAAGCAGATGACCCTTAATTTTTATTGTAAACATTGTTGTGACATTTGCCATTTTGACTCCCTGAAAGGGTGTTAGGGCATCTCCCAAGAGTCCACAAATCACAAGCCACATTTTAAAAGCCTCTGTGACAGGATGACCTGGGTAAGGTAAAAAAAAATAGCTTTTGCCTATATTCTCGGATCCACCTGTAATTGAGCTATTATACTCAGTAGCCTACAGCTAGAGTCATTTAGCTAACATTTCTAGGTATGTTTTTAATTTTTTTTCAATATGAAGCCCACTGAATACAAAGAGAAATGAGCAGTAGTGACTGATGAGTAAAGAAAGGGTAGGCAGAGACAAGGCTTTCTAGGAGGGGTGGGGACAGTGTATGTTGCCGGGTTTCAATATCCTACTTTGGTGCTGAGAACTGCTAGGAACTGTCGGCATGCCACCACTCCATCAAAACCCCTGCACGAAGAAACTTGACCAGCGCTAGCATGGCTTCTAACATATTGGCAGAGTCCCCTTTGAGCTCCTGTCTAGAAAAGCTCAGGGCTGTCCAAAGAATTTACTATTTGTTCCAGCCCACACCTGATGACAGGCCCTTGACTTCCCTTTCTTAGAGCATTTACTAAAAAGGGCTTGTAATTGTCACTCCTTCCTCTGTCCCTCTGAGATGTACATGTGTCTCCTACAGTTCAGGCATATCTTTCTCAAGGCCCTGAAAGCTATGCCTTTGAACTACAATCACCAGGAAGAAATAGCGTCTCTGTCTCCCAGTCTCTGGCGAAGGATGGATTCCTGACTGCCAGCTAACGCACACATTGCAAGTGCACCAAACAGCCTTTTGTAATGTTTCTCTTCCCTGACCTATCTGAGCCTCGATCGGCTTCTTCTCCCTACTCCTCATTCTCCCATTAAAATACCCAATTACCTCTGTGTACATCAGAATGGGGCTCCACCCGCTCCCCACCATTAGTAGTTGCTGAGTAACATCAATTTGCAGAGCTTTAACTAATGTCTGTCTGGCTCTGTGTATCTTTGGCAGTGGTGGGAGGGGGGTAATACTTTCCATAGCTGAAGTAACAGTTTCTGTAGACCTGGGTGATGCTATAGACCAGCGACACCAGGATCACCCACTAGAGCTTGTTAGAAGTTTCAGGCACCTCCCCCACTGTGCTAAACCAGATGCTCTGGCGTTGGGACCCCATAATCTATGGTTTAGCAAGCCCTGCAGGTGATTCTGATTCTCGCTGAAGTTTGTGAATACAGCTGCGGGGAAGGCCAAGACTATCAAAGGCAGCTTGTGGTGGTGAGGCCAAGCGCTCTGCTGTCAGAGACTCAGTGCTGACAGTGGGTCTGAGAAGAGGTGGTGGTTCTTCTACCAGACCAGCCTCATCACCCCCCTGAGCTACCAGACACTCAGCTGGGCCAGTGCCACTTCCCCTGGCCCAGAAGTGAGCACCTGCATGCTTCTCAGGCCCTCAGCCCCAAAGCAGAGCATGATCTGTTCTCCTTTACTCCCACTTCTAATGGCTAAAAACACTTAACCAAAGAGTAGTCATAATCTTACAGATACTATGCTGAGGAAAGAAATCAGAATATATTGTATGACTTTATACCATATTCAAGATAAAACAAAACTGTCAAAACAGCAAAACGGTGGTAGCTTCTGGGAGGTGGTATAGACTGGGAAATGGCACCACAGAACCTTCTGGAAATGGTACCATATGGTTGGAAGTTATGTGGGTGTACAGATATGCACAACCTCATTGATCTGTACTTGAAGATTAATGTATGCCAATGTATTTTTAACTTCAGTAAAATTAGTCATAACCTTTTGAATACAAATGTAAAAGGTAAACATAAATAACTAGTGAACTAAGTTGGGGAGAACTATACAACATGACTCACTTGCCATGTCTAGGCTAGGGAAGCTTCCCTGGCCGTGAAGCTGGTTCCCATCTGGCTGTGGAAGAATGGATGTCAATAATTACATGAGAAAGACTGAAGCCTCCTCCTCTGTAGCCCAGGCTGTGTAAAGCAGCATCAGCAAACTGGGCTAGTCTCTGGCTCATATGCAAACATGTGTACAGATACATTTCTCAACATTAGACCTTAAGCACTTCCCAGGGAGTAATTTCCAAAGCAATGACTTCCCGCTGTTGATAGCCAATTAACAAGTAGGAGATAATAAGTCCTCAGTTGTAATGTGGGTAGGTAGAGCAATGCAAAGACAACTAATTAACACCCAGTCTTTTAACAAACTAATTAATCTAGCCAGGCAAGAGCAGTTTATTTAGAATACATTGAAGTCTCCCCCAAATTTCATTTTTCACCATGCTGATAAGTAATTGAAGCCCGCAGCTTTCATTTGTCCTATTCATCCTCTTTGATGCCACTTAACTTTGAAGTACCATTCCTAGTAGGAGAAAGTTATTTATCTATTTCTTTAATAGCATCGTAAATATTTCTTCTCTGCTATTCCTTGTTAGCACTTGCCAGTTCTTAAAATTTCATTTTCTCTCATGAGTCCTTTTTTCTTTAGCCTTGCCTTTCCCTTGGTGTGATGGCTCTGGTCACTGCTGTCATATGGATTACTTAGGATTTTCTTAGGACTAGTAATGACTATTTAATGCAATGCCTTCTGAACTGAGCAGTGCTTTAGAATCACCTAGGGAAGCTGGTTACCCAGTGAAAAGCCCTGGGCCTCACCTCCTTTCCCCCTCTCCCACACTCCCTCCTGATCCCAGTTCATAAGTTCTGGATTGAGCCCAGAATCTGCATTTTCAATAGCTACCCCTGTCCCGAATTCCCAGGGATTCAGAGGCAGATGACCTCACTTGGAAAAATACTGCTTGGGTGGACAAGTGAAGGCTCTGGTAGTTTTTCCTTGTTGAGAAGTGAACTTCTAGGAAATTGGTGATAACTCTTTAAATGGGAACTGCCTACCTGGGTCTCTGATCTTCTTCCCTGTCTGAGCTGTGAACAGGCTGAGAAATAAAACATGGGAATAGCAGATGGGGCTGAAATAGCCTCCTTGTTACTGATAACGGTGAATTTGTAAGCTGAAGTTCTGTGTGAGAGCCAAATGGCCACAGATGAAGCCTCGGAACATGGCAGCTTGTCCTGTGCCACTGGGGACCAACACAGGCCTTTCCACGCTGCATGGAAGAAAGAAAAAGAAGGCCTATTTTCTGGGCTAGCTTGGCCAGGGAGGAGAAGCTGAGAGCAAATTAAATTTGCTAATCTGAGAAGTGATTTTTCCTTCCTGAGAGTGGAATGAATACAAAGGTAGAGAGGAAGTGGGGTCCCCTTAGAGAGGACTATGGGAGTCCCTTCACCTGTCAGGAGAGAGCAGGAATAGAGAAAGCCGAGTTCTTCACCTGCATCTCCACCTCCCAGTACTGGCCCCAAGTCACAAAGTTGGCCCCCCCACTGAGTTCACTCGTCTCTGGGGAAATAGGTCCTCTGGTGGGAATGCCAGTCAGTACAACTTTCATGGAGGCAACGTTGCAAAATATTTCAAAATTACAAATGTACATACCCATTGCTTCAGCAGTCCCCCTTCTAGAAACATCCTACAGAACTAGAGGAGTGCAGTGGTGACTGTAGAAGGGCAAACACTTCAGTATTGCTATGAATAGCAAAAGATTGGGATTTCCATTAATCAGAGACTCTTAAATAAACCATGACATATCCATATAATGGAATACTATGAGGCTATAGGAAATCTGAGAACTTTTAGTATTCTGATGTAGAACAGTCTTCGATATATATTTCTTCAATGAAAAAAGCAAGGTCAGAATTATTTATATAATATGTTACCATTAGTGCAAACTAAAAAAGAGATGTGAGTGAGAATATTTCTGGCTCATGTGATACAGACTATCTCCAGAAGGATAGACAAGAAAAACTAGAGGAAACAGGAGTGGCTGGGGAGGACAGTAGGCGAGTTTTTAAATTGTACATAATCATGTACCTTTTGAAAGTTTAACAAGGTTACCTGTTCAAAAAATTAAATTGTAACAGCAAAGCCAGCCATCTGGACAACCACTCTCATATCAGTCAGCTTCTTTGTAAATTGTAAATCCAGTACCATGTTCCAAATCCCTCCTATAAACAATCCCAGAGGGTTTGTGTCTCTCCCAGATCTGGCTGGGGCGCCTTCCTAATCCAGTTCTCGCCATCCTTCCAGGGTTTTGTCCTTGATACCCGCAGCGACCCTGTGCTTCAGGCAAACCAGTCTCTCTGCCTGGTACCAGTCTGCCCACCCCTGCCTGTAGCACTACACCGGAGATTTGGTTTCACCCACGTGGATGCTCTCTCCTCTCTCTCGCTTGAACTCAAAATCTGGCCACACTTTGCCAATGAAGCTCTGGAGAACAACCGGGGTTGCCAATGGTTTCTTTTTCCCAATGTCAGCAACTGTTGTCCCTGGTGCCACTTGTTCAGCGCTCAGTGGGCTGCGTGAGATGGGTAACTTTTTCAGTATGTGTAGGGGCTGCAAATTTACTCCCGGGGAATTGAGATGTGCAAAGGAAATGGGGTCTGTTCATGTTGTCTCTAAATAATCTGGTCTCCTTCTGAGACTCATAAAGCAAAACATTTGGTAATCCCTGTCCAATCCAAGAAGCCATCGATCTCTTTTTCTTTTAATGGGAGGGGTAATATTCAATTCTTTTTAAGCTTTGTCAAAGGATTCACTGTAAAATGATTCAAGAAGAAATTCCTGCTTAATGTATAGTATGTCCTTCTGGATAAATAGCTTTTAGTTAAGGTAATTACATAATTTTTCATCTTAACTGGATATTTTTGAGAATAAAAGGGGACACTAAATGGATGAACAGGAGGATCTTAACATATAAACTAGGACTCTCTCCAGAAACCTGGGATATGTGGTTACCCCAGTTTTCACATACACTTTTTCAGAGTTTCAATCACAAGGGGCAGCAGACTTGGCCTCCTCCTCCCCTTTAAGGTCTATAGATCCTCCTTCTGCCCTCTGATCTGGTAGTTTAATCTGGGCAGTGTACCCTATACCTAGCCGGCCCTGGGTGGGGGCACATGGCTGGTCTGCTGGCTATCAGTGCATATAGTCCAGTGGAAGTGTTTATCCAAGTGGGTGTCATCTAATTTAACATGCAGCCAGCTCTCAGAAACTTTCATCTACTTGAAAACAAAGGCTTTACAAAAATAGAAGCATCAAAGAGAAGAGGTTTGGTATACTGATAACCTAATACATTTTACAAATGTGCAGTTTGTAATATGCTTTGCTATTTATAAAACATTTTCGTTTGCAGTGTCTCATGTGAACTTTCCAACCACCTCTGAAGTCGTATCAACTTTACTGAGGTAGACAGGGGTCTCCGCTTGGATGACACAGCTAAATACATCTGTCTTTAGACTGCCATGTTCCTTCCTTTCTCTCCTCCTTTCCAATAGTGTGGTAAAGGATATGGGGGAGGAGCCATGGTTTAGGCAGCAGCAGAGGCCTGGGGTGAAGGATGGCACTCTGGCCTTGGGTTTGACCTTTTGGGTTTGCTGGTCTGGTGCTACACCTGGCCTTTCTGCTCCAATCCATGGCTAATGGCTGCTGCAGAATCTGCATTCTCATCTTTTCCAGCTCAGCTGGGTCTTGTCTCCTTTCCCTGCTGCCTTAGCTTCACCTTGGCATCTCAGGACTGGAGAGCCCTCTGAAACTCTTCTGTGTCCAATAGCTGGCCCTCAGCATTTTCTTCCTCTCCACATACCTAGTCCAGACCTTGGCAGTCTCCATCGCTGGTCTGCTGGCCTTCCTCTTAGCATTTCCTTTGCATTGACAACCAGGAAGACTCAAGAGAGCAAACTTGATTTTCTCCTTGCTCGACCCTCCTATCCCATCCCCCTAGCTGTGTTGAGACTTGGGGCCTTGGTGCAGCGCAGCTGGCAGGGTGATCTCCTGGGTGCCAGGTAGTGAGTGGGCAAGAGGCACCTGTCAATAATGTGTCCAGCAGCTCCTTCCTCTCCAGGACTTTGAGGTTCAGGGCATGTGTCTGACCCTCCAGATCTACCCCTCTCCTTTAACACACATTCTGTTGGACTCAAAGGGCCATATCATAGGTTGGGTTCTCTGGAAAACAGATGCTAGGATACAGAATAGTTTGCAGAAAGTTTATTTGGGAGTTCTCTAGGAACCACCACCTGTGGAAGGACAGCAAAGGAAGCCTGGCTGGGCACCGGGAAAAACTATGCTGTGATTTTGGGAAGCTCAGAATGGCTCTTCAGAATTGTCCTGAGTTGAGGTAAGAAGCCCAAGCCTTTATGCTGCCCTACATCTATCAGTGATCAAACTGGAGCTGCCCTGCAAAGGGTGTATAGCCTGGGCAAAGTGACCCTTTAGCTGAGGCATTTTCTGAAGAAGGCTGATAGCTGCGGGCTGCCTTCCAGCAGCACTTCTGGCAACTGGGAGAGCAGGTCTTTCAGTCCTGAGGCGGTGTCTGGGGGGACCACAGCATCCACCACAGATGGAGTTTTCCTTTACTTCTCCTCTTTCACATCTTCCTCCCACTCTAGGTAGCCATCCTAGGTAGAAAGTTATATTCTCTACATTCTGAAAGAAAGCCTATGATTTAATATGCTAGGACTAGCCCTTGATATGTTAAATGGGAGCTAAAAGAATTTAGAAAATTGTTTCATCCTCAACAATGTCAGGCTTATAACCAATTATCTTGCAAGAAAATTCTATTTTGAATTTAAGAAGCTTAATTATAACCCTTTCTTTCTCTTTGTAGCTCTTCTGTAATAATCCTAATACCCCAAAGACATCTGGTTAGATAAGCTGGACTAACCAGGAAGAAGATACTATATACAAAGAAGCCCAAGGGAGAAGCACAGAAATATTTTTGAAAGTACTCGTGATCTATCTACATATATATTTTTCTCTTTCCTTCTAGCTTATAGTTATTTGAAGGCTGGGGCCGTGTTTTTCTTATACTCTTTAATTTCTCCTATGGTATTTAGTACAAAGCTTGCACATGTTGTATACTAGGAAACCAATTTTATATCTTTATCAATTTTATGACTTTATGAAAGTTCATGTACATTGGTATATTTGTTATGTGTATGACCAGTTACCCTAAAACTTAGCAGCTTAACCACAAACATGTTGTCGTCCAACTGCTGAAGGTCTGCACCTGGGCTGCTGCTAGCAGGTTCATTCTGTCTCAGGGTCCCTCATGAGGTGGAGGTCAAGCTGCTGTCCAGATTGGCAGGCATCTCAAGGATTGATTGGGGCTAGAGAACCTGCTTCTAAACTCACTCGGGTGGCCGGTGGTACACCTTAGTTACTCACTGGCTGTTGGCCAGGGACTTCAGCCCCTCCCCAGCGGGCCTCTTCATGGGGTTGCTTAATGGCCGCTTGCTTCCCCAAGAGTGAAAGACCAGAGAGGAGAGCCCCAGAGGGAAGCACAGACTTTAACAAGTTAATCACAAAAGTGACACACCACCACCACTACCATATGTGACTGATCACAGAGATCAACCCTGGTCCAGTGCAGGATGAGACTCGGCCAGGGTGTGGAGTTTTCTACCAGGAAGTTGGGGGCACTGGGCCTATCTTGGATGCTGGCTGCCACAGCTGGCATCAATTCTTGATTATTCATCTGAAGTTTGGCACATTGAAAAAACCCTGGTTTAAGACTCAGATATGGGTTGATAAAAACTTCCTTCTGCCTTTCACTAATGTGACCTTGGGCAAATCACTTTAACCTAACTCCAGTTTTCTTATGAGTAAAATGGAGATAGCAATACCTTTTTCAACACCATGCTGTGAATAACAAATGAGGTAAAATATGCAGAAAGCCTAGTCTGTGAGGAGCGCCAACAGAGGGACATAATAAATGATAGTTGTTATTGTTAATAACAAAATCAACATTCTTTCCCTACTCATACATCATGTCATGTTATCTGCCCCAACGAAGTGGTCACCCTTAGGGCCTGATAGGTAGTCCGGGTAGAGAGTCCAGCCCTGGGGAGTGGTCTGCCCGATGCAAGAGCTGCATTAAGGCTCGCATGTGTCTGTGCGTCCCCGCTGCCCCTGGCAGGTGACAGTCCTTACTGCACCGAGCAAACAGCACTCCTGGGTCAGGTACTCCAGGGTACCTCTGCCTCCTCCACTTTTTCTTGCTCAATGTCAAGGCAAATTAGTAACTGCAATCCAATTTCTTGAGCTGTGCTTGTCTTAGTCCCAAAACAACCCCAGGGAGGAGACTGAGGATGTGATTCTAATTTGCTGTAATCACAGTTGATATTATCATTGTTTTGAAGCATTTGTATTTTCCCTGACAAAATGTCAAGCACACAAGGCAAATTATATTCTGAATTCTAGATTAAATATTTAAAAATACATGAGTGGTCTGAAAATAATTACCCTTTGAAAGCTCTCTGGAACTCATATAGCTCCTAATAGTGCCAATTGGCATATGAAGCCACCAATTAAAATAAAGGGAAAAACCCAGTCTTCAATTAGTTACATGCTGAAAAGCCTTAGTATGGGAAACAGAATTAAGTGTTGCTATCTCTGTTGGGATGGGGTATGTGTTTTGTTTTAGTTCTGCCCAGGTTGTTCTAACTAGTCAAATGTTCTTTGTTCTTAAACTGAAAACTCTAATCTTTAATATAAGTAATAGATTTTGTCAGGGGTTTTTCTGCATATTGTCCAAACATGTCTCTTTGGAAGAAAGTAAATATGAAAAACATTTAAGCTTGCCAGGTGGATAATTTAGTGGGTGGTTTTTGTTTTTTAAGTCCAAGGATTCTTGGTTTCCCAAAAGGGTTTCCGGTAGCATAAATATCCAAGTGAATTTCAAATATAATTTTATTTGCATACATCTTTCCAGGAAAACATCTACTTTGTAAAGGGAGCTCTGGTTAATATGATTAAGGCTAGCATTGTACTTGAATACCTTTTCACACGTGTAACATGCTCACAGAACAAGGAAGGGTGTTTTGAAACCTACAATGTAATTCTAAATGGAAATGTACCACAAAAATTAACTCACTTCAGACATCTTTTGATGCTTAACTAAAGTTCAGAAGGTGTTGCAGGAGAGCTTATAAATAATTTAATTTTCTCTTCAACTGTTATGTGATTTTTTTTCCTTTAGCCAATTCTCCGAAAAAAGTATCTTTCGTTAAGATTTTGAAAGAATTCTTTCTTTTACTTAGGCATTTCCTTTCCTATTATCACTGATAGTTGAAACATGTTTAAATAAAAGGTTTTCCCCAAAGGGACGTCATTTTATCTTTGTTCGTGGAATGAAATGAAATTAAAATCTGCTGTGTTTTGAAATTCATGTGTCAGGTCTACTTATCAAAGTGAATACCGTACTAGCTCTTAGAGAGATCACTTAATTTTTTTGAAACTACTACACTCACATCTCAGAATGTAAGCAGAGTCTCATTCATCAAAATCTTTGTTTTTTAAAAATTTGTTCTGTGTTTAGATAATTTAGAAGGTTTTTCCGCTAAAATAGTGCGTGTTTATTAAAGAGAGTTTGGAAAATACAGGAACGTGAGAAAGAAATGTCTACCTTGATCACCTCTCTCCTCAAAGATGAACACATGGATATTTTTGTGTTCTTTTTTACACATTTGTGAAAATATTTAATTGGATTTCTGAATGTGATGGAAGAAAGCCTGAGGGCGGTTGTTTTCCAGAGAACCATCTTATGTCTAATTTTAAGGCTTTTCTGGTAACAATATAAGAAATACTTACACTATTAGACTTTAGGCAGATATCACCATAATTGAACCAGCTTTCTACATTTTTTTCCAGCCTCAGACCTTAGAATCAAACAGGATTTGCTTAAAGGAGAGCTCTTCTCCAGATTCTGTGACAAACTGGGTGTTGTGCTTCTTGGGAGTTAACTAGCCAGCAGGCCAGGTCATTTATACCCTGACTGATGTCTTTAGTTTTGACTATTTTAATTTGGACTTAACTCTTGGTCATCTGGAAAACACCTTCCAGCAGTCTTTTAAACAAAGAAATGGCTGGTATATTTTTAGAGCTTTTACATAACTAATTTTTTCCCCATCAGCTTCATATATGAAAAGAAGGTAATAAATTGTGTGGTTACAATTCACAGTTTTTCCTTCTTAAACCCGTAATTATTGCTTCATTGTTTTTTAGTATTTCCTGTTGCAGAGTGAATTTTTGAGACTAGAATGATTTTGTATATTTATATGTCACCTTTATTTTTTTTAAACTGATGCCTGAAGGAATTTTCTTTACGTTGTAATGCTTGCTGGGATGAGATACATCTCCTTTTTAGGGAGTTTTGCCTCGAATAAAGTAAGGTCTTTAATTTAGCCTCCTTATTGCTGAGTTCAAGCTACTGATTGTTTCTGAACCTCAGGGTTCACCCTCCCTCCGTTCCTTCCCTCTGTCCCTCCTCTCTTTCATTTTACTCCTATAAAATGAGGATGATAATACTTCACCAGATTGATGTAAGAATTAAATAAGACGCTATTTATTGAGGGCTTAACTGGTAAATATAGGCCCTTGCAGTTAAAAGAAATAGTAGTTATTTTCGTTTGGGGGCAAACCCTGCTTCAACAAAATGCGTTACAGTTGGAAAAAATAACTAACTAACCAATGGCCCGATACTCAATACAATAAACACATTCTAATTATTCATTCAAATCTATTAGAATAGGATTGACATGTGTATATGTATCTATTCATACCTATTTTTTCAGGTGTGTGACATTGTTTTCTGAACAGAGGATGTGGGAAAGATAAAGTTCCTTGGAAAATGCTCAGGCCACCCTTTGGGTCACCTTAAGGGGGTGTGTGCGCATGAGTGCTGGGGTAGAGTGGAGCCTAGAGGGCTGGGGGGGGGTCTTTTTACTGACTGAGCGACTGAGAGGAAGCCCCATCGCTCTGAGCAGAGGGCAGCCGGGGCACAGCCTGGTCGCAGAGCTGGACAGCTCTAACAGTCTTCTGATTCGGCTCGAAGCATGATAGTTTTGACTAGACATAACATGTGTCTCTCTGCCTTGTACACATGGCCTATGTTCTGAATTGTGCCTGGGAAAATGGGCCTGAGTTGGGACGGCAACTTGATACGGGCTTTCACTGAGGAAAAAGTGTTTGGAGACTCCTTTCTTTTTCTCTCCTCCTGCTTCACCCCGTCCCCCTTTCCTGCCTCCCTTTCCTCCCTCTCCCACCCGCTTCTCTCCTCTCTATAGTATTTGCGCTGTGGAGAGGAAAGGGAATCTGCCAGGGTGTGGGAGGAGGTCACGGAGAGGACGTGAATACGGGCTGGCCCTCCAGCTGGACCCCTGGCAACAGCAGGCCCCTCCCTCCCTGCCTGTCCTCGAATGCATGCCCTGCCCACTGTTCCACAGTGCGAGCCGTTTTCAAGGACTCAGCCTCCAGAGAGTAAGGTGTTGAGACCATCTGGAAGGCTTATGTGATTAAACCCAGTTAAGGATTCTACATAAACTAAGATTCCGGCAGGTGGGTACGGAGATCTACTAGTCTTGGGCTGCCCCACAAACCTCTGCCATCTACCAATCTGGAGTGTCCTGCCTCTTTTCTGGTCTCTCCTTGCCCTCTGTATGGGGGCCAGTTGGAGGACAGAGTAGCAACATTAGGATTTCTCCCCCTTTTACAACCAAACCAACATGTCTCTCTTGACTGTAGTCCAGAATTTTTGATTCTCAGTTTTCTGCCTTGAGAGTCACTACTCTATCTTCTGACTATATTCTGAGGGGCCCTTTCAAGGCCTTGGTTTTACTTTCTGTGGTTTGCATTATAAAAAAAGAATAAGTTGGTTTTTCTTTTTATAAAATAGGAAATTATGTGATAACATGAATATAGGCTTTTCAAACTCAAAGTTTTCCCCGGTGATTCAGGTGTTACTCTTGGAGGCAGTCTTGTCACCTACCCTGTCCATTGAGGCTCATCAAGGTGGGTGGGTGAGGCAATCTTTTGAAAATGGACTGAAACCTTATACGTAAATTAATCTTATGAAATTCTGCATATTAGGAGGGGGTGTACCCACTCTGGTTGTTCAGTGAACATCCATGTCATTACCAACTACCCGTTATATCTTGTTATGACTTTTTATTTCTAAAATGATGTGGTTCCATGTGTATCCATTAAGCCTTAGTGACTCAATAATGTTTAAGAATTCAAATTTGAACTCAGATAAACCTGGTTTCCAATACTGGCTCTATCAGCTGTGTGACTTTCCCCATTAATTCACCTCTCTGACCCTCTATAAAATGAGGACAAAGGCACCTGTCTCACAGGCTTGTTTTGTTGTAAGGTTGAGATAATACAATAGAGTCAAGCCTGGAGAGTGTCTGGCATGTAATAAACCCTCATTAAATATTAGCTGACATTTCTCTAGTATAAAGCAATATTTTCTTATTTTCTTCTCTTCCTCTCCTCCCCCAACAAAATGCCACCTGACTTCAGCTGATTTCCAGGAGTGTCAGCCATCATCTGATTCAGCAAGTCTGATTTTATAGCTTAATCATGAGACCAGACCATGCCACAGAGAAGGGGAGACTTCTTTATCTTTTGCTTAAGTAGGGTCTCCACGAATGTCTTAGCTTCTGATGTGCCATTTTTTAAATAATTTATTTTGGTATGATTAATCTACAATTACATGTGCAATATTACGGTTATTAAACTACCCCTTTCATCAGGTCCCCCCAACCCTATTACAGTCACTGTCCATCAGCGTAGTGAGATGCTATAGGATCACTACTTGTCTTCTCTGAGTTGTACAGCCCTCCCTGCACCCCCCAACATTACATCTGCTAATCGTAATGCCCCTTTTTCCCCCTTGTCCCTCCCTTCCCACCCATGCTCCTCAGTTCCTTTCCCTTTGGTAACTATTAGTCCATTCTTGGGTTCTGTGAGTCTGCTGCTGTTTTGTTCCTTCAGTTTTTTTCTTTGTTCTTATACTCCACATATGAGCGAAATCATTTGATACTTGTCTTTTTCGGCTTGGCTTATTTCACTGAGCATAATACCCTCTAGCTCCATCCATGTTGTTGCAAATGGTAGGATTTGTTTTCTTCTTATGGCTGAATAATATTCCATTGTGTATATGTACCACATCTTCTCTGCCTCAGCTTCTCTGTATTCCTGTTCTCTGATTTCTATTCCATTAACAGTCTCTTGCATCTCATTCAGTCTGCTGTTAAGCCCGTCGATCACTTGTCTCATCTCTGCATTGTCTTTCCTCACTTCCCTCACTTCCTCCCTCAGCTCTTGCATATTTCTCTGTAGATCCATCAGTATTGTTATGACTTTTATTCTGAATTCTTTTTCAGGAAGATTGTGCATGTCCATCCCATCAGGGTCCCTCTCTGGGGTTGTCTGGCTGAGCTTTGTTTGTACCATATTCCTCTGTCTTTTTATGGCGATAATAGTGGTCGCTGGTAGGCACCATGTATGTCAGCTGGGCTCTTTAAGACCGCTTTGCGAGGTGCTGAGTCCTCTCAGGTATAGCTGCCACCTGGGTGTTGTCCTGTATCTTCTGGTCTCTCTTTTAGGAATAGTTGTATCTGTTGCATTTTCGTAAATATATATGGTTTTGGGAGGAGATTTCTGCCGCCCTGCTCATGCCGCCATCTTCCCGGAAGTCTGATGTGCCATTTTTAAAGGGGGAAATGGGAGGGGCCATAACATCAATTATTACTTCCTTTTCACAGTTAGAATCATTTGAAGTTTCCGAAACCAAAAGGCTTCCTGATTCCCCAGTGCTGTCATGGAGAGTCCTTAACACCCTAGGACATTCTAGGAGATTGTTTTTTGTCAAAGACCCTGTTGAATAGCTTGGTTTGTATTTTGCCTCTTTGCAACTAATATCTGACTGCACGGTGCTATGCTAGGACAGCTCTGAAATTAAATATTATTGGTGTTGACGTGACTTTGCTTCAGCAATCAAAAATTGAAAACTCTCAAAAGAGAAGCCTTGCTTCTTGCAGATATTTTTGCATAGACATTTCAAAGTGTCTGTCTTGTTCAAGTTTGATTTGGAAAGCAACAGTCAGGCTAGGCCTGGGCTTCTGTCTGCATGTGTTAGGAATATGACTTGAGGAACAAAGGAGGTCTGTGAGCCTGCACTGAGCTGCAGGGGGTTCTCTATGTGTCAACCTCGGCACTACTGACATCCTGGGCTAGTTAATTCTGTACTGTAAGAGGTGGTCCTGTGCATTGTAGAAGGTTTAGTAGAATCTCTGGCTTTCACCCATTAGATGCCAGCAACAACCCAGTCCCTGAGTTGTGACAACCAAAAATCTAACCATTGCCAAATGTCCCCTGGGAACAAAGTCATTCCCCTCTCCATTTGAAAAGTTCTAATCTACAGAAAAGTTTTCTGCTAACCCTATAATGAATTTTCTTTCTCTTAATTGTAAACATTGGTGCTTTAGATCAGGGGTTGTAATATGTCCTGTGGGCCACATAGGGCCCATGGCCTCTTCCTCCAAGCTAAGTATCATTTTTACAGATGATGACTATTTACAATGAACTTGATGATAGGGAGCATTAACTTTCAACCCTAAATAAGCAAAATGTTATCCTGAAAAAAATTTCCCTCATCTCATTAGTAGACCTGTATTACAAAAAAATTATACTCATTTTATGACATATTAGACATTATTATTATATTGTATGTTTTTTTTGTGTTATATTATTACATGTCATATGTCATATGTTGAATTTTATGGGGGTTTGTAGTCTCTCTTGTTATGTTAAGTATTTACTATATGATATCTTTGATTTTCTTGGTACTCAAAGCCTAAATATTTACTGTCGTGTTTTTACAGAAAAGTTCGCTGACTCCTTGATTTTGCTTAGAGCATCAAACTCGAGCGAGCATCAGAATGATTTGAAGGATTTGCTAAACACAGATGGCTACCATTTAAAAAAAATACATGTTCTTTTTTTGTTTGTTTCTTTGTTTGGCTGGAGAAGGATACATTGTGTAAGCTTTCTCAAGGCCTTGGGGAAACAATAGGCCCACTCCTCTTACAGGAAAATCCCATGTCACAATTCTAAAGTGGCAGAGCCAAGACCCCCCCTGTCTGGTTCCAAAGCCCAGGTTCTAAACTTCCATGAACTCTACCACCAACCGTACTTGTATTATTAACAGTACATACCCTTAAGGGGCAACATAAAGGGACGATCACTTCAGGCCATGATGGCAGAGTTGTGTAGGAAAGATATTTTCTACTAGAGGTTTTAGGTTTCGGGTTCTTCTTGTATTAGGCTGTTGTGAGATGGAATGGGTTGCTTTTCTATCTGCACATCAGGGGGATTAGTAGCTGTCCTATTTTTAAAGAGAAATAGGAGTGGCCACAATCAAGCTTCCCCGATAGTTTTTCTTGCTTGTCTTTAATGACTTTCTCTGTCAAAGCTGCCTTCTTGCAGTTGAGCCCCAATTCCTCCCTTTTAGCTCAAAACTTCCCTTGAGGCAGGGCCTCAATTGCTCCCCTTCCTTGACTAATAGCCTTTTATTTACTGAAAGTTTTTTTCTGTGGAGCTCAAAGATAGCTGGGTGCTTCAGCTTCACTAAAACCTGGGTTCAATAAAACTGTTCTTGGAAGTGTCCTGAATGAATACCTTGTCACTCAGAGGAAAATGGCCAAGTGGAAGAATCTCCTTGAACATCATTTGTAATCAAGGCAGTTTGGTGTGTTACCCAATCAACCAACAAGAACACATTTTCTCTTGAATTAAAAAAAAAAAGAATCTACAGAGATGGGGGGGATGAAGATCAAATCTTTGATGAGGACATGTGTTTATGTAGCTTTCAAGTCTTGAAAAAAAAAGCTCTGAAAATCTAGCGTATGTAGAGACTAAATCAAGGCTCCATTTATTGCCATCCTCAAGTAAAAAAACATCGAACATTTTGGTTTTGGTGAAAAACTAAGGAGGATTAAGGAAATGAAGAAAGAAAAATTAAACATGGATCCCTTACCATTGGATATAGTTTATCCAATCACATAAATGAAAATGATTATGAGTTTTATTTCTTTGTTTTCATGGCTTTTTGGCAACATGCTCCTTTCCACACAGCCTACCTAGGCTGAAGTCTCTGCTACAAGAGCCTCTGATGTAGAACAGAATTTGGCTATTCATCAGATCTCTTGAGAGGCAACAAGGTATAGTGGAAAAGCAGATAGGCTTGGAGATTGACCACTGCAGGTTAGAGTTTAATTGTCCAGATAGATACAAGATGTCGGGCTCTTGCTGAGCCTCTCTGAGCTTCAATTTCTTACTTGGCAAAGCAGATTTCATAGCTGAAGTTCTCAGATCAAAAGTCAGGGCCTCAGTGATAACTTACGTGAGCACGTGTGGCTTTACCGTGTATTAGATGATCTTGTTTATTTCCTTGTACCCTTGTTTCTCTATGTGCTTGTTGTCTGTACCTCCAGGCGAGAATGTATACTCCTTGAGAGAAAGGACTTCATCTATCTTTTCCTATGCTGTATTCCTAGAGCCCAGATAGTACTTTGTTCATGGTAAGCCCTCTATAAATTTTTGTTAAATTAATGGATGAATGAATGGTTGAATACTACTTCATAGAGTTACTTTGATGGTTGTTTCAAACAATGCTTGTAAAGCATCCAGTACAATACTTAATATGCTGTAAAATTTTGAAACATAGCCATTTGTTATGGCACTGTGGCCCGACTCTGAACCCAAGTTGGGCTGCTCGTCACTTGAAAGGCCAAAACTCGAGAGACAAGTGTTGGTGAAAAGGAAAGTTTCCTTTATTCAGGAAGCCAGCAACCAGGGAAGATGGTGGATTAGCGTCCCCAGACCATCTTCAAAGTGCAGTGCACAGCAAGAGCATTTTAAAGGGGACTTCCTGGGGACGGGAGGGAACTAGCAGTTCATCAAAGCAGTTAGGCAGTTAAAGGCTCACAGGCAGACTTGCTGGCTCAAGAAGGCCGTGTGCTTCAAAACTGCCTCGGGAAAGGAATGTCCTTATCTGTAGTTTCCAGGGGGCTCCAGATGAAATTCCTGAAACTCAGAAAGGTCTGGTTAGAAGGGAACATGGATGGAACTTCTTAGTTTATTTCAAAACGGAGTGAGTTAGGCTTTATTAGAGCCTCTAACATATCCAAGGCTTCGCCACCGGAATACCCACTGTAGGGGTGACGGGTAATGCTCACTTGAGTCCTCTAAGAGGAATTCCCCCCAAAGACAGCCTTATGTGGAGGCTCTGAGGCAGTGCTCCTAAGCTCGGGGGTTCTTAAGTCATTCTCTATATTTCAGAAACCTAATGAGAATCCTCTGTTCAGCCACCTTGAAACAACATGTGCTAGGAACCTCAGAAATGTCTATTTTGGGTTGTTAATCAACTCAGTGTGGTCATTGGTAGCCCTGGGTATCTCACGCAGCTTGAACATACTGCTTGATGGTTATCTGTGTCTGCTTAATTACAAGTGGAAAAACAATTAATTGGATGTAATCAGGACTGTTTTTTTAAATAAACACAATCTTTGAAATCATGGTGGGTGTGCAAGATAGAGGAGAATGAGAAATCCCCAGGGTGGTGTGTAGATTGGACACCACTAAGCTCTCAGGTGTCAGGTTGGGCCAGGGGTTCCTTGAATTCATTTCAAGCTGATGATCAGAGGCTATTCTAAGGAAGATAGAGCTCAGGAGGAATTATTTTGTTAAAAGAAGAAATCTCCCTTTCTTTTGTCTAGGTTTTTAAAAAGACTCCAATGACCCAGTTAATACTACCACACTTCTCCATCTTTTGTGAAAAATCCTCATCGGGTAGGGAGTATGTTATTTGATGTTGGGGAGCAGTGAGTGAAGCTACCCCTGGTACAGATGGCTCTTTCTTGCTCTCTAGCAGAAGTCAGAGACTATTCTTGACTCCTTTTCATAGCAAAGAAATAGCAGAAAAGGAAAAGAGAATTATTGTTACAATTGCAATCACAGTCCAGGGCATTACGACTTCGGTCTGGAAGCACACATCTCTTCCCTAGAGGAGTTCAGGTAAATTCCTCTTTAGGAAACAAAAAGCTTAGAAAATCATAGCTGGAACAGTTAACTCTCCTCCTCTCACAGAGGTGGGAGAGTATATAAACCTTGGCAAATTGCTTATTTAATTCTGGATTTCCCCTTCATGAAAGCACAGCTATAATGCCACAGTTATGAAATCCATGGAACAAGGTTAATCCCGAGGTGGGAATCCACATAGGAAATAATAAGTCTCATTTTCTTCATCAAAACAAACTGTGAAGCATCACCATATTTAAATACAATGCCATTCAAGACATGTTGTGGTATTTGTGTAACACGGCTGGCATTGCTTGATGGGGGCTCAAATATCCCATATGCTTAGGCAGTTTTCCTGCCTGTACGTAATTTTAGCTAAGAAGTCAACCAGACTTAAGTACTGCATTTAGGCCGGAAAATAAGGTGCCTTAGGATTTATTTGTTATATGCTAATATCCCAGAGAGAAACATGCTTTCAAGGCAAGAAACAAAGAAACAATAGGTGTTCTGTGAAAATGAATTTCACAGCAGTGTTTGACAATTCAAAGTTTCAGGTTCCTTTCCTATGTTGGTAACGAACTTGGAAGGATCTGTTTTTTTAAAAAAAGTGTGTTGTAAAGTGCTTGCTTCTTTTAACCTTCAGTTTTAAAAGTAAATACTGAATGATTGTTACATGTCCCAGAATGAGATAAAAAGACACCGTGGTTATGAATCCTGACCTTGAGGGTTTTATCGGCTTACCTGGCAGGAAGAACAGGTGTGAGGGAGGCAAATAAAATAACACCAGCCACAGAACTGAGGCTGTAGGACCATGTGACTGGTTCCCGAAGGAAGATGTAGAGGATTAGGTGTGCGGCCATAATTTCTCTGATGTATGTATGTATTGGGCCTTCTGCTCACCATTTCCTGAACACGCTGATCTTCCCACCACATCTATCAATTTAAAGAATGTGATCTTCTAGGAGCTGTTTTAACAGTTTGGCAAACCCTAGGCCTACTCTTACTCTCACAGTTTATTCTTACATCTGACCAGAGCAATAAAAAGCATGGCATCGACCATCCCAGATTACTTTTTGTTGAAAATGTTTTGAAAGAACTTTGTATTGTTTTTGTTTTGAAAATGATTGGCTGCTTGTCTTCCAGTTTGCCATTGTTCATAATTTATCAGCAATCCCTGCAAGAATTCCTGAGTATGTATTCAGACTCATGTAGTAAGAAAAATCTAACTAAAACGTGTTTCAACAAAATGAAAATGTTTGATGCAGTTACATCTAGATATTTAAAAAGCTGTTAACAATGTTAGATTTTGTAAGCATTTAATTAAATATTTATTAAATTAAAGTTCTTAAGTTTTCTTGTGTGTATGAAAGCCAATTTTTTCCCAGCCCTCAAACATTTCATATGCCCCTGAAAAATCCCTGCTTATTAGAATTTGTGCAGAGCTTCAAACACCAGGGATCAGATATGGAGAGCAAACACTGTGTTTTCTTTGATCAATAGGTAAGGCCCTTTCAAGAGAAGTTTCACTGCCATTAAATTAACGTGAAATAGAGAGGCCGGGGACCTTGACTCTTTGCCCATTTCAGCTGTTGGCTGAAGCTACAAATGACAGACCTTTCTTCTTTCGTGGTAGCAAGGTTGTGGTTTCAAGCAGGGATAAAGTGACTAGTGTCTCTTGCAGTTGAACAGAATGTTTACTTCAATGATTTAATGCATATATTTAGCTCTTTTTACATATCATCAAGAGCCATATGGCCGATGGTCCTCAAGGAGAAGACCTCTAATATTTTTTGAGTACTTTCTGCATTCCAGACTTCAAGCTAGGTGTCATATATATGTAAGTTTAGGAGCTCACAAATGTATGAGCTCAGCATTTTAAAAATTGGTTTGTAGATGAAGCAAATGGAGATCAGAAATTAAGTGTTATATTCAGTTCCCCAGAGCTAGCAAAAGAGAACGTCAGCATCACACAGACACACATTTGTGCAGATAGTCACATACTCATACCGTTGCTGTGATTTTTTTTCTATTTTAATTCAGTTATTGCTGGTGTTAAAGTTTATTTTATCATTAGTCCTAATAATCTGACCATTTTTCTCTTGTGTTTTCCTTTGGGATGATCATGTCAACTGCAAATTATCAGAGTTCAGTCTTCCTTTAATCCTTGTCCTTCTCTTTCCCTTTGTTATTTTCATTATTTTACTTAAATCTTGCAAAACAATGTGAAACAGAAGCCATAAAAATGTGTATCCTTTTATATTTCCTATCCTTAATACAAATGTTTTTTAAACGTTCGCTATTAAGTATGATGTTTGATATAGGGCTTTGGGAGGTTAGCTCTAACACATCTAAGAAGACTCTTATTCTGATTTTGCTGGGATTCTTTCTAAATATATATTAGTGTTGAATTTTGTGAATGCCTCATATGATCTTTTTTTCCATGCTATAGAACTACAGCTTCAAACCTAGAAAACTCTAACTGATGTTTGGTCCTAATGCCTTTTTCAGTTCTTATTAAATATTAGCATTTGGGATTTGGAGTTCCCAATGAGGATGCTTATTAACAAGTAAAATATTTGTGCACTTCAAATATACATTTCCCATTTCCTTATTAGAATGCTGTAAAGGAGAAAAAGACTATAGCCTTTTGTGCAGTTTCATCGTGTACTCCATATGGTGTTAAGTAACATTTCAAGCTACTTAGTAAGCAGGTCTTGTTTATTTTTATATGTCCAGTTGGTAAAAACAAAAGCAGAAAAAGAACTCACTCTCCATCCTTCTTTGAACTATCTGGAGTGGAAATAGTGTTATAGCCATCAAAATGAAATGAGACTGCTTGGTTTCATCTCCTGACACTCCTAGCCTCCTGAAAGTCCCCTGCAGACTGGAAGCCATTTGGCCTTGGAAACCAATAACAGATTTGATATGGAGTGCACGTATCTTCCCCTAGTGCCTCCAACTCTGGATATCTGAGGCCAACTTATTCCTGAAAAATTAGACTTTTTTTAAGTTTCAAGGACAAATGCTTAACTCTTCTGGTGGTTTCAAATGACAAATACTTTCTTATGTGTGTTGTTCATGTTTGACACTTGGGCTCAGAGGAAAATAATTTCCATTCCACGTGGTCCTGGGGAGCAGAAGCCCCAGTTCTAGTTCTGGCTTTGTCACTTCATTCCTCTTAACCTTATGTACCACTTCAGCCATAGAAAGCAGTTGAGCCTGGGAAGGCACTGATATCCAGGCTCTGGTTCTAGAAACCACAGGGTGCTGACAGCTTTTACCTCCCTTCCCATCTTTCCCATTGGCCTGCTTATTGCTCTCCAAGGATGTCTGAGTATAAGTACAATCATTTGGCACATGCTGAAGATAAATGTGCCTCTTTATTCAGGCTGGACCACACAATGGACATGCAGACAGTGGATAAATCATGACTATTGCTTGGCCAAGTGAAGCGATGCACTCAAAGTGCCTTAAGCAAAAATAGGCTGTGGTAACTGGAAGTCCAGGGTGTAGATACTCTTCATGTATGACCAGATCCAGGTGCTCAAAGAAGTGTCAGGAATGGGTCCCTTTCTTCTCCCTGCTCTTGGCTCAGTTCTTGTCTGCATTGGTTGCATTCTTAAGCAGCTTTCCCAATGCCAGCTTCAGCCTGAGTTACATCCCCCAGTAGAAAGAGATCTTCTCTTTCCCCATAGTTTTACCCAAAGTTTTGTACTGGTGGCGGTGGGGGGGGCTTTCATTTCCCCTTGTGTCACATACGTTATAGCAGTCAAGTCTTAAGAGGAAATAGTTGACTCAGTTTGGATGATTTGAGGAGAACTTAATTAAGGGACTATTCTCAAAAATATAGGCTATGTGTGGGGCAACTACCAGGAACTGAGCCACTCTGGGACCATATCACTGGGCCTTTATCATCACGTTTGATCTCCTTCTTCCCTATGCTCTTTGCCAGTGTTGGGCAAGAGCAGAACCTTACTTGAAGCTAGAAGACAAGGGAGCTCACTGCTGAAATCCCTACTGGTCACCCTGTTGGGACACAGAGCAAGGGAGGGAAGGGGTGGACAGTAGATTCAGGGTAGAGTGGGTGCTGTCCATCCTAGGCTCATGGACAGGGAAAAATAGTGTCGGATTGGTCAGACGTGGGTCCATGCTCATCCCTGGAGCCATGGGTAAAGTCAAGCTGACCTCAAATAAATGAACTGAAAGTGTGTGTGTTCATATACTCACATGTGTGCATCTTTGTTCAGCAAACATGAAGATGAGTTACCACAAACACAGAGAAAGGATTCTTGGCTGGCAAAAATACCTTTTTGTTTTTGTCGTATGTTGAAGATAAATGTACCTCTCTTTCCAGGCTGGATCACACAATGGACCTGAGGATAAATGTGTTTCTCTTGTACTTAATCTAACTAATCTTGGAGACCCACCAATAACTTCCCTTGGCATTTTCCTTGCAGGACTAGAGTAGGGCTTGACTGGCAGAGATGGCTCTGGCTGCCAAGTCAGCCTCCTCACTTTACATGATTTGGTCATGAATTCCAGCCAAAGGTCAGTCCTCGTGCAAAGCTCCCGGGGAAACATGCCCCAGAAGACTGCCTGTCCTGAATCAAGGGCTTCAATTTGAGCTGACCTTTGGCTCCCCAACGGCTGCCTCCAGGCCTTGCTCCTCCCAGGCAGTGTGTGCTGTTCTTGATGCCCAAGTCTAGGTCCTTCTCTTCATCCCCAATCCTAGACCCAGATAACAATTTTTAACTCTAGTTTCTGCTTCATGCGATATTTCCCATTTCAGGTGCTCAGATCCAGAATCATAATGGCTTCAATAAAGCCAGTTTTTTTTTAGCTAATTGCCTTAAGATTCTTTCCTGGAGCTTCAAGATGGAATTCTAGAGACTCCAGCTCTACACAGCTTCCCTGCCTGCCCCGCCCACCGCACCCCCACCCCGTACACAGATGATGCACTCTCCCAGGGCTCAATGAACTGCGCTACCACAGCCCACACATATCACTGAGCAAGGGAAACTTAAGATAGGGGTCACAATGCAGCGACACAAGAGGAAGAGCAAAGAGGGAGGGAGAGCAGCCTGTGTGGAGAAAGTACTCAGTGTGATTCTGAGATTTGCTGGTGTGGTACCTTCAAACTCCAGGCCAACCAGGCCCCAGGAAGCTTATCATCTCTAGCCCCGTCATCATCCCCAGCCCTTCTCCCACTCTGTCCCCGAAGAGGGATAAATGGGAAATGGGCCCTCAAAATGAAAAGGACAAACGGAGACACCCTTTCTCAGGAAGACAGTGAAACGCCTGTCCTGGTTTACGTGAGGCTTTGAGCGTCATTGTTACTAATCATAAATACCACCTTGGGAGGGAGCGGAAGCACTTGCTACACGTGTTGCTATGGCAGCTGAACGGTTTTAATAACTGGAAATAGCCAGTCAGGGCCTTGGCTTGCTGGCTTCTCCTTTTTCAGGCCCCGCAGCAATTTCTGTTTTTTTCCCAAGGATTTTTTTCTTTACCATTGTAGGCCTCCCTCTCTTGGTTTCTCTGAGACTGTGGTAGGCTCTCCTCACCCTCGTATGTATAGGGAGCAGTCGATGCATACTTAGCAAGCCTGTGAAGCTCTGTGACCTTGGGCAGGTGACCTCATTGAATCTGCAACAGTGGCCTTCTTTACGGTGCGGGGTAAATAATTGCACCCAACTCACAGAGCTGGTGTGAAGATGAAGGGAGAAAATACAAATGACTGCAGAACCCTGTGCCTGGCTTAGAAATTGTTGGTTCTGTCTATTGAATAGGAAAATATGAGTTAAGGGGATTTTATAACAGATGGCAGGAGTTCCGACGGGGTAAGTCAAAAAGCTTCCGTGAGCTAGACCTGAAAGCGCAAGTGAGAGTCCCTGATCCCCCTCTGCCCCATCACTTCCTCTGCTTCCTAATCTTGTGTCTAGGCTGATTTCTGCTTGGACTTTCTCGTTGTCTGCCTTTTCTAGCAGGATTGCAGTGATAGCAGCAGGAGATGCATAAGGACTGTGGCTCTCATGCCTCTTTGGACCCCCAGGGCCTCTGACACAATGTTCTGCACACAGTGCTCAGAAAGTATTTGGTGGCCCATACCTACATGGGGAATAGGGCATTCCAAGCAGGAGAAAAGGGGGATGAACACCAGGAGATGGGAATTTCATGAATATTCTGTCCTCTCAGGGAAATTTTCTCCCTATGGACTGCCATTGTCCATTGGCCAAAGTTCTGTTCACCTGGAGCCACTTCCCTCACACTTGCAGATCTTGTCAGCTGCCCCCCCCACTGCCCCAGCAGTCATTCAGAAGCCAGATCCCATACTCCATGGCACTGCATGTCATCCACTTCAGGACTCAGCCCAGGTGGGGCACTGATAGGGAGAAAAAAGGAAGTGGAAGTGGTAACAGAGAAGACACCCACAGAGTACAAGTCTGCACTTTGTCTTCTTCCTTTTCCTTTCATGAATATGTTATTTTTAGTTAAGTAATGCACACAGATGGTCATAACTGTGAAAATATGCAAGCAAAGGTGAGAGTAAAAGCACCATTTCTCTCTGAACATCACTGCTGTTATCAGTTTAGTGCATGTTTATCCAGATACTTCTATTCAATGTGTGTATATATATTCACATATATATGTGTATAAATATAGATACTGTAAGTTCTATATATTCATAAAGGAAAATATTCCTTTAGGTTTTATACATAGTTTATTTACTACATGAGATCATTCTGTATTTATTATCTTGAAGCTTGCTTTTTCTCGTTAGCGATGTCTTACAGATATTTCCATGTCAGCACTCAATCTTTTTCTTAGTATCCTTGTTCCATAGTTTATGTAATTAATTGTCAGTAATGGAGGCTCAGATTGTTTTTAAATTTTCTGTGTTACAATGAACATCATAAAACACGGTTATTATGCACAGATAATTGTTTTTCTCTGAGACAAATACCTTGCGATAGAATTGCTGGGCCTTTTATTAAGTCTTGTTTTGTAACTTTAAGTAAAGTTTTTGATTTTCTTCATACAAGCCTTAGAAATTTTGTGAGCATTAGTCTTAACTAGTTTCCTAATTTTATTTCTGTTATTCAGTGGAATCTGTTATCCTATTATATTTCATAATAGGTTAGCTTTGGTAGAAAAGTTTCTGATTTTTGAGTGTTGACCTTTCTTGGGACCATTTTGCTGAAACTACTTATGAATCCTAAAATCCTCTTCAATTTTCTAGTTAAATTATCATGTCATCTGCAAACTATGGTAGTTTTATCTCTTTCTTTCTAATGTTTATATTGCATTTCTTTTTCTTAAGTGACTGCATTTACAGTACTATTTATCAATGATTTTGGCCAACTTTTCATACTTTTTAGCTTCAGAGGTAAGATGTCTTGGGAATCACCAAACGGATGTAGATTTACAGCTATGCTCAGGAGTTATTTCTGCCTTGAGAAATGGTTTGGTGATTTGAGGAAGGCCCATGGGGCTAGATTCTAAGTGAGACCTAATGGAAAAGAAGATCAGAATGTTCTTCAAAGTGAGCACCTATTTAAAGGTCATGTCAACAATATCCACTAACCAAAGTATTATGTAGCCCTTACAGGTGCCGGTATAGGCTTTCTATAAGCCTTTGTCCTGTGGCAAAATGTTGTCTTGGACTTGTGGCTGGAAGTGAGGTGTTCAGACCTAATGTCAGGTTCTCAATAGATCACACCCAGATAGACCCAACCCAACTCCATCATTCACACTTACGTGGGTGGCAACACTCCTGTCCTGACATGGTAAAGCATATGTCTTTGCAGTAGCGAGGCTGTTGTGACCAGTGGCTGATACTGTAAGGTAAAGTTGGAGGTTGACAGTCTTGACACATGGAGTAAAATAAGCTGATTAGATATAGAGCTAATCTACAAACTTTGGTCTCTTTAGCACAAATCTCTGAATCATGAATTTAACCAGGCTGATGGTGTGGGGATAGGAGTGGAAACTGACCAATGGAGGAATTGTCAGAGCTGTACTATAGAAATCAGATTCTTAGGTGTGGACCTGACCACATGCAGTGTCCTTTGTCATAAGACGTTTGAGGGACACTACACAGCACGCCTCCTCCTATTTCAGTGGTCACTAATTGCCCTCTGTAAAAAATGCTTCAAATCACAGCTTCCTTTGGAAAGAGATTTTAAAGTTGTTCGGTCCCAACATATGTTGTATTCTAATATAGTGCTTTAATTTTCATGCCTTGTTTAGAGTTTCTCCCTCCCCCTTAAAAAAAATTCTTATTTCACATAAGAAATCTCACCCCTGAAGTTCAGTGATATGATGAAGTTGCCAGACTTAAGAGAAAACATTAGACTTTAATGAAGTGGATTTTCTCATCTTCATTCTTCCCTCAAGAAAACTTCAAACTTTGGAACTCAGAGTAGAACTGAAAGGCCTCAAGTAAATATGCACAAAGATGAAATGACAATGTAGGCAGTCTGGCTCTGCAACAATCCTAATGATATTGCCTCTGTGGGTTTTCCCTTCTCTCCCTCATGTTCCTTTCTTTCTGAGTAATGTTTTTGGCCCAGTGGAAAATTGCACGATGTTTTCTGGTAGCTGAAATGAGGTTAAAGGAATGAAATTCTGCCAACTAAAGTTTAGGAGGAAAATGCTTAGGAGCTGCTGGGATACAGCCCGTTCCTGGGAAAGCAGTTGTGTAACCAGAAAAGGAACTCAGTGGCTGGTACAGCAGTGGGGGATCTCCTGCATAGCTCCCCGGGCTTTGGTGGACCTGAGAAGGCTTGTTTGAAACTGGACAGAAATGAATTTCTGTGGACTGTATGCTCCACGAGGGCAGAGTTATGTTATTTGGCCAGGGCATCTAATGTCTAGGCCATAAATATGCCCTTAGAAAAATCAACTGCATAAGTCTAAAGGGGAGAAGTCTGATCTCTGGGTCACATTCCCTCACCTCTGAATCACCTCAGTGCTAGGCTCGCCCTGTGCTGCAGGGCAGTGGGCAGGGCAGTGGCATGAGTCTTCCTGCAGTCTGCCTCGGGTCCTCTCTGAGGTCCCAGGAGTTTGCATGGTCATGCAAAGCAGACTAGAAGTGAGGTGTTGCTAACACTTCTAGGGGAACCCTCAGCCAATGGGGCTGGTGGATAAAATGTTGGTATTTAAAGTCTCCTCCTTTCATGTGGAGAGCACTAGGAGGCCTCCCACATGTGTGGAAGTGATGTCCTGTTGTTCATAGCAGTGACCTTGGTAAGAGACCCTCTACTTGGCTTTTCCTCCTTCCCTCTCCTATTCTCCCTCCTCTGTCCCTCCTTCTTCCTGAGATCATCTACCAAATAAAATACTTGCACTCTAGTCCTTGGCTCTCACTGTGCTTTGGAGGAAACCCACACTAAGACAGGTGTGCAGGAGGGAGGCATAAGCTATTGTTTTTCCAAGTGGATCCTCCCATGATTTCAAGTTTCTTCCTGTTCCACCATGAGCCACACTATTGCCATCCTAACTATTAGGGCTTCAGAGCCCTGGCCCTGGGTCTGCCTGCTTGGGTTCACTACTTAGAAGCTACAGGACCCCGGGCACGGTCCTTAAAGAAAGTCATTAATGAGGCTTCATTTTATTTTTCTATAAAATGAAGATGATAATAGCATATACTACAAGGGTGATTATTCAAAGAGAGCATGCATACAAAACTCAGCACCATGCTGGCACATGCTAAGTGCTCAGTCCACACTAGCTGCTGCTGGGCCGGCTACTTCTCGCACAAAGCCACTTTCAGTCTTCTACACACTGCAACTATCTGTGTGTATCTATTATCCCTTCCACTAAACTGTACACTTCTGAAGACCACAGCCTGGGGCTTTTCCATCTTTGTATTCCCTGCTGCACCCAGCATTGTGACTTCCACAAAGTAGGCATGAAATTGTGTTGTATGAATGAAAGAACGTTCTGCTATTATTGGCAGTGATTTGAATAGCATCGGCCTGTTCTCAGAACCTGGATGTCTGGAATCACGGTACTGTCCGTCAGAAGCAAAGACAGACCTCCCACAGATCGGACTTTTGAGTGTATCTTCCAGAAATATCATCATTTTAGATTGCTTTTGTAAATGATTAAGAGTCTCTGATAACAGGAATTAAGTTTTTTCTTCTCTACCCATGCTGCCCAATAGAACCTTCTTCGATGTTGGAATTATTTCCTCTGTTGTTCAATCCCACAGCCCCTAGGCACGTGTGGCTTTTGAGCACTTGAAATGTGACAAATGTGACTGAGGAACTGAATTTTAAATTTTGAATAATTTAAATTTACATTTACGTTGCCGCCCAGGACTTGTGTCTGCGGTGGTCTAGGGTTTCAGAACCCGTCTCCGTGCCTGGGCTTGGTGCTCATAGAAGTTTGTTTAATGCAGTGCATGTTAAACACTTAACACTTTGCACATCTACTCTCTTCTTTGCCCTTCACACCTACCCTTGGGGGAATCGTAGTCAAGAAATTATCTTATAGATAGTGATGTTGATATATTCTTCATACACCAGCTGCTCCTTCTGTCACTAGTAACGCTAGCAGCAGCGGACAGCTCTTGAGAGGTACTCCAGGCACGCTCTGGCTGCTTTAGACATATTGTCTTATTTATTCCTTTTAACGACTCCCCGAGGTGGTGTCTCATTTTGGATTTCCCCCTGTCTTAGTCGCCTAGGACTGCCATGACATATACCACAGGCTGGGTGGCTTAAACAACAGAAATTTGTTTTCTCACAATTCTGGAGAGGCTGGAAGTCTGCAATCAAGGGGTCGGTGGGGTTGGTTTCCGCTGAGGCCCCTCTGCTTGGCTTGCACATGGCCGCCTTCTCGCTGTGTCTTCACATGGCCTTATCCTTGGTGGCTCTATTAGTTTAAATTTTCTCTTCTTATAAGGACAACAGTCACATTGGATGAGGGCCCACCGGCCCTAACAGCCTCATTTTAGCTTAGTTACTTCTTTAAAGGCTCTGTCTCCAAATACAGTCACATTCTCTGGAACTGGGGGTTAGAGCATCAGCGTGTGAATTTTGGGAGGATACAATTCTTCCATAATACCACCAAGAAGACTGAGACAAGGACTTGGGTGTAGGTAGCTCATTTGGGAAGCACACAGGTTTATTTGGGGGAAAGTCAGATATGTAGAAAAACCAATACAGGGTGTGCTAATCAGTAGGTTATCTGATCTCAGTCCTGCTGGCGAGCACATGTCAGAATTGCCCGATGAGATCCTGGGGAGGCTGGGGCATCTGCCCATAGATTCTGCATTGGGCATAACTTCCTAGCACTTTGGGATGGCTTCTGCACCTGGGGAGCAGGCCCTTTTGGTGCATGAAGAAAGCCCTCCAGCAGAGCAGAAGGAGATCCAGGTGTTTCAGGTGGGAGGCTGTCACCTTCAGCTGGAAACCCTGCTGTGCCAGGGGGAAAGGGGTCAGGGAGAGGCAGGGCTTCTTAGCACCTGCTCTGGGAAGGCGATGTCATTATCCCCATTTTCCAGATGAGAAAACTGAGACAGTGAGAGGTTCAGTAACTGATAGCAAGTGATGGAATTGGAATTGGAATTTCATCTATTTGATTGCAGAGCTGACAACCTGCACTACCATACTGATGAAACTCATTCATGGACTGGATAAACATTTTGGGCATCTTCTGTACACCAGACATGCTAGTGCTAGGGATACAGTGATGGGCAAGATGCAGCTCTGCTCTCAAGGAGCTCATGATGGCCCAGTGGTGACTTACCCAGAATTAGTTGGTGGCAGACCTGGATGATAACCCAGGTCTCTAGACTCCTGGCACAATGTTCTTTGCTCTTCCCAAGCTGAGCTATGTACTCACAGGCAAGTGTGAGACACTGTCAGGCTGTCCACATTCCTCTTTTGACACTGTCTTCTCAGTCTTAGAGATTGGTCCCTTCATCATAATGAAATGTCTCAGTTCTTTAAGCTTTGTTTCAGAAAGAGGCTTGCTGGGAAATGAAGTAAAGGGTGCACATGGGGTTTGTCATGGGGATTCATTTTCTCCTCCTTATTCACCTGAGCTCTCTCTCACAATGCTCCTGGCAGGTGTTGCCAGGTGCAGTGGTTTTGGTGCTCTGGGCTCTGTGATGTGTCCCAGGTGAACATGGCCAGGATACCTGAGATGTACTGTGAGACATAGCAGCCCACCGGTGAGCCATTTGAAAACAGCCATGGATGGAATGGGAAGAATGGACTGAATCCAGAAGTCTCCTCAAATGACTTGGCAGGAAAGGGAAGCATTTCCTCCCAGGTTTGAGCTGCTTTTAATTAAGTTTATATATTCTGGGGTGGCAGGAATATGAAGTCTATATTAGAAGGTGTGAGTTTGTGTAGTTCTTGACTCCGAGTATCTAACAAAGATCAATATATTGTGCCTATGTTGACATTTCTGTCTCTTTAGCTGACAAATCCTTATTTTTTGCCCTTCCAATGTGCATTTACTTACAGTACCTCATTTGAGTCTTACAAAAAGCCTTATAGAGTACTTGGAACAGACATTGTCTTTATTTTACACTGTGGAAACTGCGGTTGAGAGGCATGAACACTTGTTCTACTTCACAGGGTTTGGGGAAAGAATAAATAAAATTATAAATGCAGAAGGATGTTAGTAGAAGGTCAAGCATCATGCAAACATTAGTGTTCCCAAAGCCACACATCTCTTCAGTGACACCTGAATCATAAAGTATGCTTTTTGACTTCTATAAGGATGGTTGTTTTTAAAGGACCCTTAGAATATCAATAGGTCTAATTACCTCACAGGTCAGTGTTAAAAATCCTGATGTTAGGCAAGTCTGTGAATTACCATTACTAAGTATTTTGGTTACTTCTGCTGCAGAACAAACTATGGTTAGTGGAGTAAATGAAAAACCATTTTATTAAGTTTATGGATTCTGTGGGTCAGAAATTCCAAAAGGGTAGAGTGGGAATGTCTTGAATCTACTCCATGATGTCTGGGGCCCCAGCTAGAAACTAGAAGGCTTTGGAGGACTCTACTGCCAGAGGCTGTAAAGATCTGAAGACTCTCTCTCTCCCACATTTGGTGCTTGGACTGGGAAGGAGGCAAGGACTGTTGGTCTTATATGTGGCTTTTCCCTGTGGCTTGGGCTTCCTCACAGCATGGCTGCCTCAGGGTCATTTTCTTACACAGCAGCTCAGGACTCCAAGTGCAGGTATTTACTGGACAAGGCAGAAGCTGAATTGCTTTTTCACTTTTGCCAAATTCAATTGGTCATAAGGGAGCCACAACCCCACACAACAAAGAAAGGGGGACACAGACCTTACCTCCTTCTGAGAGGAATGTCAAGGTCACATTGTAGAAGAGCTTGTAGGATGAAAGATATTGTTGCATTCATTTTTGTGCAATGCAATTCGCCGTACCTGGTTTCTTCTTGCTATCTTATTTTTTGCCCTTTATCTTAATTTCTTTAAGACAATGTTCTAGAATCATGTGTTTATGTAAAATGCTCTCATGTTGATTTGAGAAAAGTGTAGAAGTACAAAGGATAAATAAATATAAATATTAGCTTTGTGAGCAAGACAGAAAAGGGAGGCATAATTTACATTTTTCTGACTCCACAAGTATGCCATTTTCTATGAACCTATGAAGATTAAATTAGCCATTGTGTAAATAAATAAGCCATTCCACCTATTGCTGGGAGCATTTGTTGGGGAGGCAATTCTTGATAGCCTTAAATGATTTTCCAGTCTGCAGCTATGATATAGATATATGTTCAGCTATGTATGTACACATCTATCAACTCCTCTCCCTGAGTTCCTAATAAAAGTCAATAATGAATAAAACAGATGCGTTGAAAACTGTGCTACTGTGGTAGCAGTACAGATTTTGTAGCAGTACACAGTGTTGATGGGCAGTGGGTGTTTGAGAGTGACAAGATGAAAGCACTCAGTGTGTGGTGCTACAGATAAAAGCTGCAACTGGATGGAGTACTTGTCAAAGCTTTGTTACTGACATGTATGTGTGCATGTGAGCCAGACAGGAGACAGATTTCCTGAGGATCTGTGGGGATGGGTTTTACTTGGGAAGAATCAAAGTAACGAGGTAGTTTCCCAAAATGCTGAGACGCCTTTGCCAGAGTGGCCTTCAGCCTCTGTGTTCAAATTAGTGCATAACACGCGTGCAGTGCACGCACATACCATGCTCAGTGTTCTGGGTTTAGTTAGGGTCCGATTAGGTTTAGACCTAAGTTTGGTTTCAGTGTGCAGAATTGTTACGGCCGTAAAAGTTAGATTCTAACACGATACCTACAAAATTCCTTCGCACTGAAAAACCCTTCTCAGCAGCTATTGAATATCTACTGCATTCAAGGCTCTGGGAGGGACATAAAGACACTGAAGGTCTGAATCCTGCATTTGAGTTGGGGAGACACGATGTGAATTGTACAGTTTTGTATTGTTCACTGGCTATGTGTTCAGGAAACAGTGTTGCAGACAGTTTGTGTTCGTCAGGAGGAGGTTGTGGTCCCTGGAGAAGAGGCTGTAGGAAAGTGTTCCCAGAGGAGATAGGGCCCACAAGGAACATGGTGGGTGGCCAGGATTCAAAAGGTGAGAGGGTGAGGGCTCTCCCAGATCAGCCTGAGGAAGCAGGGAATGGAGAATAGAATATGTACAAAGATGTGGAGGCAGAAATGCTGTGTGGGTCTCCCTCCACACCCAGTGAGTAATAACAACTGAACTTGAAAAAGCGTATCAGAATATGTTACAGAGCACAGTGGTTTATGGAGGGAGGCTTGCTTTTTGGCTGGAGGCAGAGATGCACTGCACCTCTTTGCTTTCAAGTGAGGTCCGGAAGACAACCTCAAAGCCAAAACTGAGAACAAGCCCCCCCCCCTGGGTGATCACAGCCCTCTCTGAGGCCTGCTTTTGACTTTATTACTCCTTACCAAGTGACAGCACTAATAAGGACACTTGGGCCACCATATGAATTACTCAGATCAAATTAAAGCTATTAATCTCCGGGACAAGCCCGACAGAGGCTGAGCCTCCTTCTGTGTTTGAATCAGGACACTGAAGCTTCTGTAATGAGCCTGGCTGCTTGGGAAGCTTCTGTGTTCTGGGGGCTCAGGGCTCTAGAGGGTGTCATGCCTCCTGTAGCCCATAGGGAAGGGGATGCAGTGTGCCTCCACCACCACTGGTTCTGATCCTCTTTCAATCTAGTAGAATTGGGCTGGGAAACTCTGCAACAATGCTGGAAACAGACATTGGGGTGTGTCAGGCTGGGAGATGGGGGCAGCCTTTGGGAAGTGACATCATGCTTGCCTCTCTCCTGCCTCCCTGCTTACTCTTGGTGCTGTGGGCTGCTTGTTAGCTGATCAGAAAAGCATAGCAACATTGATGCATACTTAGCATTGACAATTCAAAACACTATTGAACTTTTATTCCTTTGAACAAATAGCACAGAAGTGATGGGGAGTGAAAACTATGTTATTTTAAAGCAGCAATTTATGTAAGGTTTCTCCAGCAAAGCAAGGGGAGTTATAATTTGTTCCTTTAACATGTATTTATTGAACCTCTACTGTATGGCTCATTGGACTAGGTGCCAAGGATGCTGCAGAGAACCAGGCAGGGTCCTGTGTCATGGGGATTTGATTGAGGTGGGAATGGGTACTAAGGGGATGCTTAGAGTGCTGTTATGGAGGAACTAAGTAGGGAGCTCAGGCTGGCTGGTGGAGGGGTGGAAGTTTCAGGAGGGCTTCCTGGAAGAGGTGATATGATACATAAGCTAAGACTTTAGCAAGAATTCAAGTTAGTTGGGCAAAGAGGGAAGAAGGGCTATCAGGAAAGAGAACCACATAAACAAAAGAAACTTAAAGGAACAAAGAAACAGTGTTCTCTTCTCTGCATTCTCTCCTCAACCCTGTTCTTCATTTATTTGTTTAGCCATTCATTCTACAGTTAAATATCAAGATGTGAGAGCAAGTAGACAAATGGTTAGCTGAGACAAGGGCAGGACCCTGCTCCTTTCGTTCTCTTCTTTGGCCTCAGGCAACATGGAATTTGGAATTGAGTGCATCTGGGCTGGAACCCTGATTTATCTCGAAATCTTCATTTACTAGCAGTTTGACCTTGGCACAAAACAAAATGCTCTCAGCTTCAATTTGCTCATCTGTAAAATGGGGATATTGATAATGTCTACCATTCATGGTAGTTTGGATAATTCAATGGAATAACATATGTCTGTTAAATGAAGGCACCCACTCCACCCTGCCCTGGCTTGCAGTTACCCCAGGTTACTTTGTCAAGCCCCAGAGTTCACATACAGGGACTCACCCAGTTGCCTCCCTTCTATCTATCAGTTGTTGTGGGGCATTCCACTGGAGCACTCCTTGGGAGTGAGCCTGATGGCATGGGCTGAGACTTATAGCAAGGGCCAGGCATCATGCCACGCTCAAGCCTAGTAGCCCTCAGAGGGGGCCATTGACTGTCCCATGCGCTGGAGGACTAGACGGGCAGCTGAGGATGCTTTGTTCCAAAAATGCTCCTAAGTACTCCAGTAGCGCCCTGGTGGAAGTCCTTTTCTCTGCTCATCTCCCTGGGACTTCCCAGGCAATAGCCTTTTCCTAGCTTGGGTCCTTGCCAGTGGGGATGTCCCCTTCTTCTCTGTTCCTCCAAAGCCTAGTCCCATCATCGAAGGCCTGTCTGTCATGTCTCCTCCCAGAATTAACTCAGTGAGCAACTGGGAACCACTAATGAAATGAAAGCCTGGATTATCAGCAACTGATAAATATTTGCAGGTTACAACCTGCGAAGGGTTTCTGACCTCTCCTCTGCTCTGAGCAACAGTGAAAAAGACAAACAGTAGCTGTTTTTTTTTTTCCCAAAGAGCAATTTTAATGCTGATCCCTGGCTACTTAGCACTTGGTATATAGTAGTCTCCTAATAAATGAAAGCTTCCTCCCCTATATCCCTTATTCTCTGCTCTTTCCCTCCCACCTTCTCTCACCATTTACCACATTCCTACTGGGAATCATTGTCTTCAGTGTGATGTGTTTCTGATTCCTCTAGAGGCCTCCCCACCCCAGCCTCCCTGAGCAGCGCCCTCTGATCCAAGTAGATGTGAGCCAGTGTTGGTCTCTCACGCTTCCCAAATCCGGGAGTTTGATTTCTGCCCTATCTTGGAGATCTTTCCCACCACGAATAAAATTCTGCTCTTCTCTTTCCTAGAATGTTAATTTCCAAGGTGTGTATAAAGAGCACTGAGGCACGGTGAGATACCTCCATATCCTCATAAGAATGTGTAAGATCAGCAGGACTGACAGTTACATGTGCTGGCCAGGGTGTGGAGCCACCAGAACTGTCACATGCTGCTTGTAGGAACATAAATTGGTACTGCCACTTTGGAGACTTTGGCAATATTTACTAAAGTTAAATATCTGCCTATCCAGTGACCTAGGCCTTCCATTCCTGGGAATATATCTAAGGGAAGTGTGAATGTCCACCAAAAAAAATGTACATAAATTTTCATAGCAGCTTATCTTATAATGGTCCCAAACTATAGCAACCCTAATGTCCTCAACAAGAGAATCCATCCATAAACCAGTATATTCATTCCTGGAATACTATGCAGTGATGGAAGAGGATGAGTTATAACCACATGAAGAAAAATTCTGAGGGAAAGAAGCCAGACCAAAAGAAGTCCACATTTTCATTTACACAAAGTTTGTAACAGGCACACCTGGTCTATGGTGCTGGAGATCAGAACAGTGGTTTCCTTTGGGAGTAAAATGAGTCAGGGAGGGTACAAAGGAGCCAGTTGGATTGCAGCAAATATTGTCTATCTCAGTCTGGATGGCAGTTAATAGGTGTACACATCTGTGAAAACTGACCTGTACGCTGAAGATTTGTATTTTATAGTATAACTTACTAGCGTGTAAGTTTTCCTTAATTTCAAGAGGAAGAAAAATAAAAGGATGAAGAGAGTGAGAGACATGGGTTCAGCCTGTCCCTGCCATTAATCCTGCATGATGATAGCCCAGTCATTTCCTCTAGGGACCTCGGCATCAACTTAGAAGAGGCCATGTCAACCTCTTTGCTGTCTTGACATTCTGTGATCAGGTCTGTGGCACAGATGATGACTGGGACCCTACTTCCCCCTCTTATCTCCACTCTCACTTACCTCGCTCCATCAGCCAGAGAAGACAGCCACTTGTTATTCAAAGAATTCATCCTTGGATGGACAGCTTCCAAATGTTTCCCCCTAGCTTGTGGTGACGTGGGTCTGCTTTCTTAAGATGTGGGTAAAAGTTCTCAATAAACCCAATTAGGTGATAGAATTTCCTCTTGTCTTCTCAATCAATTTTAACACATTAAGATGGTGAGATACCCCTATAACAATATTCCACTCTGCAGAGTAATCACAGAGGTAGATGTGTCATAAACGACAGCATCATCATCATTACCATTATTATTTTGCCTGTGAAATAAGTAAAAAAGAGTGATAATATTCATTCTGGTAATGAAAATACTGGGATTCAGGACTCACACATGATAATGTTTGATGTTGTCATAAATTGGCCCAAATCATTTGGAAAGCAATTTGGAAATACCAAGAGCCATAAAGATGTGACCCACTTCTGGGAATCTATCTTTAAGAAACTGCTCAAAGTATATAACAAAGCGGCTCTGTTCATGAAATGAAGATGGGGTGAGTTATCTAGGAAAGGCTTCTCTCCACATTCCAAATTCCACAGCTGTTCTCAGGGTTAACCTAGCTCACTGGTTCTCAAAGTGTGGTCCCTGGGCCAGCAGCAGTGGTGGTACCTGAGGCCTTAGTAGAATTGCAAAGTCCTGTACTCTAGTCCAGACCTACTAAATCAGAAGCCCTGGGGGTGGAGCCAAGCAATTCTGGGTTTTAGCACATACCCCAGGGGATTCTGGAGCCTGCTCCAGATGCCAACCACTGGCCTAACGCTGAGTATCACCTCTGGAAGCTTGGCTAGAGCAGCTGAAGAGGGGTGCATCGCGACTCTCTCTGCTCGGTCTGCACTTCCACCCCTCTCCAGCATGTCACGGGCACATAATTCATTGGGCACAGTCCTCCTTCTTGATTTTTTTAGCCAGTCTTCAGAGGTTTCCAGCTACTGCCGATCCTTAGAACACCTACAGAGAATGCTAGAGTGGGCAAAACGGAGAGGGGAGAGACAGAAAAACATGTTTAATAGACGTATTTCCTCTCTGAGTGCAAGACATGGATCATTCTTTGTACCCTAAAAAGTGTCCTGAAAAACACAATAATAAAATCATCATATCTACAGTGCCCTGAAAAAACAATCTCACTTGCTCCTCATGCTACCCTGGGTGGGAAGAGAGAGACATTCTGCTGCAGATCAAACTTGTCCTTCAGGCGAGCCTGACCCATGGGTGGCTCGTGGGAGGGTCCTGCTCATTAGTTGGAACAACATGTGGCCTGTGCCTGTTTTCCACCTCCTGCCATTACCAGGGCTGCTATGCACAGTAAATTAAGTGTGACTGTTGTGCTGACATGGACAAATTGGCAATTATAGCAGAAATAATTCAGCCCTGGACTTTTGTTCCAGAGCTGGTGCCTGTCAGAGATCTCAGCAGGTCGCCTTCTCCCGAGCCAGGTGTTGCATGCCATGTCTCTGCAAAGTCTCCTCCCCTCTCCCAGGGGAAGAGCAGTACAGGCAGTTCACCAGCTGCGTCTGGCTCAGCCTCAGCCCCTCAGCTGGCGAGGCTGCCATTGCCTGGGTGTATCTCCCACAGGACCTGGGCAGCGGGATCTGGGGTGTGTGTGGCTCCACTCCGCCCGAGCGAGCGGGGTTGAAGGTATGTCCCACAAATTAATTAATCAACCTGAGTAGGGCTCTTTTAGCTTCAACAGTGACCAGATAGAAATACTGGAATGAGCTGTGGTGCCTGTAAGTGCTGAATATCTCAGGAGACAGGCTGGATCTTCCTGCAGTCGTTAGGCATTAAAAAACGATTTCTTTTTGGTTTGCTCACGTGAATTGGTCATCTGTTGGGGAACATTATAGTTCTATTCCCTAACCAGTTCTGCAGAGCTGACTTTGGTATCTGCAAACAAATGGAGAGATTAAAATCAATAGAACTGGGCTTTGCCTACTATAAAATGCACACACATTACATGAAGATATGATAAGATGCAGTAGTTTTAATTCAGTAGTTCTGGGATGTGGCCCATGATTCAGCATTTCTAAGATGGTCCTAGTTGATGCTGATGCTGCTGGGCTGTGGACCCTATGTGAGGAGCAAGACTATAGAGCATGGATGCCCAAAATGACCTGTACATTGGAATCACCAGAAGAGCTTAAAAAAAAATGTTGACATGTGTCTGACCCCCCACCTCCCTAGAGATGGTGACAATTGGGCTGGAATGTGGCCCAGACTTTGAAACATTTAAGACTCCAGCTGCAGAGGAACTGATAAAATAAACAGCTGGCACCTAATAGACTCATCAGTCTCCCCCCTCAATTAGCAAAGGAACCAGGTTGAGGGGGAGCATAGTATCCTCTGATGGGGCGATTTGTAGAATAGGGTTGTCCTTGGGTCCCAAAGTGGTTTGGACACCCAGATCATGTAGGAGCTTGTTCAGCTTTTGGAATTCAGAGTATCATTCCAGGTTTATTAAATTTGAATCTCTGAAACGGAATCCTAGAAATATATATTTTTAACAAGCTCCTCAGGTACTAAAGAATAGTCAGCCCAGCAATGATATGTGCCCACCTGATCAGCCATCTCCCGGGGACCTTTCACAGGGGGCATTTATTAGCTCTTCCAAGCCACCTGCTGTTGAGTTACATTATATATATATATATATATATTATTTGCTCTGTTTCTGTATATCTTATAAAAATTCCCATGTGCTGCTGTTCCTCTCCTATAATACCTTTTAGTGGCTGGCGATGGTGCCTCAGACTGAAACGATTCCAGAACTCTGGGACCTACCCATTGCTTTCCCTGGTGGACTCTTAGAATCACCTTGGTCTGACCTCAGTCCTTTACAGAAGCACAGTCTTGCGAAGCAAAGCTGTGCTTGGAACAAGACTTTGGGCTCCACTATAAAGTTGGCTCCATGAACCTGTGTGCCCTGGAGAGACACTCTCCCTCTCTTTGAGTTGGTTGCCTTTTCTGGCTTTGAAGGCTAAAGCCCTTAATCATTTTCTGTATTCAGCAAGACATTGGTGTCTCCTCCCTGTTCATTCTGCTTTTTTTCCCTGTCAGAGGCAGTTGGTATTTAGAATGAACATCTTTGGGCTGTTGAGTAGAAGTGAGGAACTTTTAAAGATGACAAGTCTCTGTGGGTGTCACCATCTGGGCCTTGTTCCAGGCATACAGAGCTTCTAACATTCCTGGGGTTGTACTTTGAGCTTTTGTAGTCATGTGATTTTTGCCCATGTCATTTCCTTTTTCCTTTAAGAATCCACTTCTACATATATCTACTTAAATTCTTCCCATCCTCTGGTATTACACCAACTCCTCTTCTTCTCTGAAACTTGTCAGAGTGAAGGGTGGGGAGGATCTGGTGTGGGAAATAGAAGATGGATCATAGAATAATTAGCTAAGATGTCTCAATTTTTTTCTGTTAAGCACGGAGCACCAATGAGCAGGGGAATGATATGGTTGGAGCTATGCATGGGGAATGCTGAGAACAGAAGCTATGAAATGGGGACCAGTCATGAGGCGATGGAAAAAAATCCAAGCAAGAGATAAAGAAAGCCTCTCCTATGCTAGTACACATGGAGAAAAGGGAATAAAAATGAATAAAATAAATAATACACTATAAAAAGATAAGTAATTATTTAGATATATTTAGTGGTTGGCTCTTCCAACTTCCTAGGAGATAATGCATTTGGAAGTGCTTTTGTAAACTTGAAAGTGCAATGAAAAGTAGGATATTGTTATTTGTAAATCACTGCTCATCAGTTTATCCAAATTTTGGGAAAACTATTAAATATAATGATGATCAGAAAGGTCAATGAAAATGGAAGCCATGGCATATAGGATATGATGACATGATATCTCATCAAAAGAAAGTTATCCAAAGAGTATATCTATTTTAAAGGCAAACCAAATTTTAAGTCTAAAAATTCTGCTTTGGAATGGCATAAAAATGGATATTTCTCAAGTGAGTCATTCAACAGGACAACAGGACAGGCTGTTCCTTTTGGCTGTTCTATTCAAGCTACTCTTCAGTCTCAAAAGCTTAAAAATACATATCCGTGTCCCAGCAGAGTCATCGTCTATGGCTTGGTATACCACTTTATGGTTTAGATCCAGGAAGCAACTTGACTCACCTATTTCTCCATTGTTTTAATAAAACATTTCTCATCATAAACTTCTTGCAAAATGATCTCTATGTGTTATTTCCAACGGAGATGCACACAACAGGCTACCATCAAAACCTAATGGGTTTCTCTCAGAAGCTAGAAGTATTATAAATGTTTTAGGAAAAAAGAATCATGTCTTAATCCTCTTAGAATCCTTCAAAGATCCCAGCCTTGTATCTGGTTCAGCGTAAGTGATAAATCATATTTGTTACATTAGATGTAATCGCTCTAGTTTAAAAGTGTCCATTTGTTAGTAAAGGTACCAAAACATTCTATTTAACATTCATACCTAAAATATGTATGTAACGCCTTTCATGGGTTTAGGGCTTAATTGTGTCATTTGATTGAAACTGACACAAATGCAGCTCAAAACAACCTAGACTGTTTTTGAATTTATTCTTTGTAATAGAGAGGCTAAGAATATGCTGGAAAAAAAATGGCTTGCTTTCCATCTCTCACCTCTGCTTGCTGTGTTGGCTTTTATTCTCCTGTGGGGCATCTCCTCATCATGGGAAGATGGTACCAACAACTCCAAGCCTGCATTCTATGAATTTCACTGACTTTGGAGGAAAACCATTCCTTCCACTTGTTCCAGCAACAATCTCAGATTGACTGGAATTTGTGGGGCCTATCTGCTACGCTTGGCTCACAGGCCCATCCCTGAAGCAGTAATTGCCACCAGGGTACATGAAAGTCACCTATGGGTCTGAAGGATGGGACCACCTCCACCAGGGCTAATGGGCTGAGTCCAGGGAGGTGGTTCACAAAGACAGTCCAGGTGCTGCTGCTAAAATATGGAATTAATTCTGGACAGGCAAAAAATAGTAGATGACCATTTCAAGAGTATTGGCATATTTATCTGAAACAACCCCAGCCTTCAAGGATCTTACAGTCTGGTGCAGTACTTGAAATATTTACAGACTTTACTACAAAATTAATCCACTTGTAATTCATTCATAGTCCAGAGCAGAGTTCAGACATGAGAATATACTTTCACAGACTGTTGAAATGCAAGGCATGGATTTAGTATAAAATTTGTATCAGGGACTCCTCAGTATATGTTTGATCAAATTTAAATACCTCCCCAATAGTTAAAATACATCTGCCCTAATCTGAACTCCATTCTACCCTCAATTAAAAGAGTTAACTTTGTCTTTAATTAGAAATCAGTACTGCCTTCCTAAAAACCTTATGCAAATACATACATAATACATAAGCGAGCAAATACATAAGGTGTATTTTCTATGGCAAGCATTCCTCAGAGCGTGATCTCTGATGGTTTGTGAGACTGGAGCTACATGCCTATCAATGCACACTGAGCCTTTGCTCCTGTGCTTTGATGTTGAAATAGCACCATGGAATGAAAATAAGAGACACATGCCTTTGAAGGAAGGGACATCAGGTATAACTTCCTATGCTTAGCTTTGCTCCTTACTCGGTGCCTTAGGTTGAGATTCCTAGAAGTGAAGCCAGAGATAGGACTCCTGTGTGACTTCTTGAGTGAATGGTCTCAGGTACAGCCTTTAAAGGAGCAAGGGAAACAGGAAAGGAAAGCGGAAAACTTAGACAAGGATGTGGGGGATCTATCTTCAGTATGATGGTATAGAGGGCTTGAGAGCATAGGTGGCACCCCAGAGTTGTCCTAGAGGGAAGTCAGGGGGGCAGCCTTTTATATGCTGTATTACTCAGTTGCTGGCTGCAGACTTCTCCCCCACCTCCCTGGAAGACTGGGCCTGGAGTAACTCTCAAGGTATTACTGGGGAAAGTGGTTCCTGTTGATGAGGAACATCCTTAAGGGAAGGGTGGCAGCTGTCATTGGTAATCGACACTCACATTTTGGGGCTGGGAGAAGGGTAAGTGCACCAGCCCCATAAAGAGAATCTGGGTAAGGCCCCAACAGTTTCCGGTGTCACGGTAAATCATGTATATGTGGACGCCAAGGCCAGTCTGGTAGACAACTTATTTGGTTTCAAAGTCACACTGACAGTGAACAATTTCAAACACACAGAGACACTCACATCCACATCTATGGCTGTGCCCCTACTGTAGGTGTGGGGCTGCCTGCCTTATCATGGCACATGATCAATGGTATTGTATATAAACTATTATTTAACCAAGAACCGTGGAATCATTGCCATAATGCAACGGAAGTGCCATCCCCTTGCGGTGCTAGTTAGACATCTCAAAGATATTCATAATAGTCCTGTCTTTTCAAGGAGCATTAGGTTGAAATTTATTGTTTTCTGAGTTTTAAGGTCAATATGACCATAAGAAACAATAGAGATTATAATCCATCCTAGCTCTGACTCTGTAATTTGTCACTGGCATTTCTGAGTTGACGATGCAAGGAAGAAGGGTGGTCCACAGTTCTCATCTAAGACTGGCTCCGGTTAATTACCTGGAGTACATCAGTGTATAGGAGGGCAGCTCCTAAGGAGAACTGATGGAAACACATTTCATTTACAGGGAAAGATTAAAGTGTGCCATGATGGAAACATAGCAAGGAATTGGAAATGGAAATCTTCTTGCCAGTTCTCAACTGGGCCATGCCAGACTTGGGGGATATGGGATACATAGCCCTGTCTGACTCTTTCTTACTGTGTCTATAAGAACATCCAGAAGACTTCTCTGGCATACTAAGCAGGTTTTAAAAATAGCATTCAGCCTCAGGTGATAGTGCCTGTGGTAGAGCTCTCTGGGAAGATTAGGGAGTGAAGACCAGTCTCTGCTGTTAGGGTCGGGGCAGGGTGAAGACTGTAGGATAAAGCTGCTCTCATTTGTACTTTGGAGCAGGGGAAGCTGTTCTGGTCTTTCTAAAGTAGAAAGAAGCGTGAATGACATAATAAAGGCTATTGCTTTTCATTCGCAAATAGTTATGCCAGAGAATGATAACCTGGGTTTTCTACATCAAGTGACAGGGACTTTTTTTTGGAGCAGCCAAGGTATCATTATCTTGTTTATGTGCAAAGGATGAAGCTTAAGTAGATGTAAAGTTTATTTTATAAGGGCACACGCTCCTACCATCCTGCACCCACAACCTAGCTGCCTCATGAGGATTTCTTGGATTATAGAGGCAACCCATGAGTGCTCTGACCTTTTAGATGAATTAATTTTGTTTCTTTCCTCCTATAAACTCCTGGCAGAGCAAATGTGAGAAGGGGATACAGAAGCAAATGTCCCAGTAAAGAAATGGACTTGACAAGAGCAGGGATGGCAGAGAGAGACAAGGCAGAGAGATGCGCTTTCTCTCTGCTTGCCTAGGGTGATGGTGGACTCATGTTTGCCTCCCCACTCCCACCCCACCCAAGAGATCAAACAAATGGCAGGCAGATGCTGGGCCTTGCTGCTCAGGTCCTACCTCCCACCTCCTGGAGTTTCTACTACGCTTGGCATCATAAGACCAGACCCATGGCTATTGCCAAAGAAACACCAGCGCTGGATAGTTGTTAAAAGGGTAAAAACAACATTTTACTCAGAAACTATTGCAATAAGTGCAGTGAGAACTTGGTAAAGAGCCGGGCTCAATTCTGCATAAAGCACAGGCGAGTGGGGATTCATAGCAAGGAGCAGGGTGGGGGGCAGTGGGTGGAAAATTACTAAGAGAAACATCAGAGATGAGGTATTTTGGCTAAACTGACCTGACGGGACTCCCACTGAGGGCAGCAGGCCCAGGGAGATCAGACATCACCCGGGAATGGTAGAGTATGGGGGATTTGATTAGATATTGAGGGTGGGGGATTCTGGCTAAACCAATCTGACAGGATCTTGCTAAAACTGGGCTTAAAAGCCAGTTTTGGGAGAAGTTACAAGAAGGCATATTTTTCTTTTTTTTTTTGCGTTTTTATTTTTTTTAAATATAATTTATTTTATTATCATTAATCTACAATTACATGTGCAATATTATGTTATTAAACTACCCCTTCATCAGGTCCCCCCCACCAACCCCATTACAGTTACTGTCCATCAGCGTAGTGAGATGCTATAGAATCACTACTTGTCTTCTCTGAGTTGTACTGCCCTCCCCGTGCCCCCCCAACATTACATCTGCTAATCGTAATGCCCCTTTTTCCCTCTTATCCCTCCCTTCCCGCCCATTTTCCCCAGTCCCTTTCCCTTTGGTAACTATTAGTCCGTTCTTGGGTTCTGTGAGTCTGCTGCTGTTTTGTTCCTTCAGTTTTTTTCTTTGTTCTTATACTCCACATATGAGTGAAATCATTTGATACTTGTCTTTTTCGGCTTGGCTTATTTCACTGAGCATAATACCCTCTAGCTCCATCCATGTTGTTGCAAATGGTAGGATTTGTTTTCTTCTTATGGCTGAATAATATTCCATTGTGTATATGTACCACATCTTCTTTATCCATTCATCTACTGATGGACACTTAGGTTGCTTCCATTTCTTGGCTATTGTAAATAGTGCTGCAATAAACATAGGGGTGCATCTGTCTTTTTCAAACTGGGCTGCTGCATTCTTAGGGTAAATTCCTAGGAGTGGAATTCCTGGGTCAAATGGTATTTCTATTATGAGTTTTTTGAGGAACCTCCATACTGCTTTCCACAATGGTTGAACTAATTTGCAGTCCCACCAGCAGTGTAGGAGGGTTCCCTTTTCTCCACATCCTCGCCAACATTTGTTGTTGTTTGTGTTTTGGATGTTGGCCATCCTCACTGGTGTGAGGTTGATATCTCATTGTGGTTTTAATCTGCATTTCTCTGATGATTAGCGATGTGGAGCATCTTTTCATGTGCCTGTTGGCCATCTGAATTTCTTCTTTGGAGAAGTGTCTATTCATGTCCTCTGCCCATTTCTTAATTGGATTATTTGCTTTCTGTTTGTTAAGGTGCATGAGTTCTTTATATATTTTGGATGTCAACCCTTTATCAGATACGTTTTTTATGAATATATTCTCCCATACTGTAGGATGTCTTTTTGTTCTACTGATGGTGTCCTTTGCTGTACAGAAGCTTTTCAGCTTGATATAGTCCCACTTGTTCATTTTTGCTTTTGTTTCCCTTGCCCGGGGAGATATGTTCATGAAGAAGTTGCTCATGTTTATGTCCAGGAGATTTTTGCCTATGTTTTTTTTCTAAGAGTTTTATGGTTTCATGACTTACATTCAGGTCTTTGATCCACCTTGAGTTTACCTTTATGTATGGGGCTAGACAGTAGTCCAGTTTCATTCTCTTATATGCAGCTGTCCAGTTTTTCCAACACCAGCTGCTGAAGAGGCTGTCATCTCCCCATTGTATATCCAAGAAGGCATATTTTTCATGCCTTGCAAGCAGAGGGCTTAAAGGAGCCTACTGAAAGTTTGGTCAAAAAGTGGATCTTTGTCACTCTGCAACTCATATCTAAATAGCCTCTTAGTCACTTTCACATCCTCCCCCAAAAGTGGGGGGGATCATACTGTCTCTTTCATCCACCTCACAGGGATTTGGGGATGGATGGGAAATACACAAATGCTTTGAAAACTGTAAGCCATTGTTTAAATATAAGGATATTTGAGGATTGATCTCTACAGTACCACACTGCCTCCCAGACATCTGAAAAATATTCCCTCTGCCAGGTTCCTTAACCCAACAACATTCCTATCTGTGGCTGCTCTTTGAGAAGGTGGAACTTGTTCTTTCGATGATTTGGAGTGGAACTGTTTAGAAATAGTCTTTGCTCTCTTGGAAAAAAGGTGTCTCTCTTCAGAAAGCCAGGTGTCTATTTAGTGATGCATCAAAGACTCTTTTTGAAGCACATGAAGGCTTTCATATCGTAAGGGAACGAGTGAGAAACATGTTTTCAGCAATCAGCCTTCAAATCTTAATGCCAGTGAGTAAGATATTACAAGAAAGCCTGGAAGTGTTACAGTGGACCAGCCTTTCTCTATGGTTTTCCCTGGCAGGGATGCAAGGGAGGAGCAGCGCTGTGTAATGCACGTCCCCTGTGAACAGCCTCCTAGGTTATGGTTTCTGTTTCCTTCCTGAGTTAGCCAAAGATGGAAGATCTCCAACTTCATCAATAAATACCCCTTCAGGAAAGGACTGTTAACTTTGAGCACTGTACTATATACAGCCAAAAGGTAGTATGAAACAGAGGAAAGAACATTGGAGAGAAGAGGGAGACTTCTCAATGGACTTGCTGGTTTCCCTTTTCCCTTAGGCTGCTAGAGAGCTCAGAGCTGAAGATGTGGCTCAGATTTGGCCCTACACACATAATTTTCAAAGAGGACTTGTATTATTTGTTTCTTTGGGTGGGTTTCATGTTCCATATGTCCCTACTGTTGCTTTTCTTTGTGTCTTTTTTCTATTAACTTATCTTGTATTTTATAACGTATTCTATGGCTAGGCTGCCATAAATCCTCTTTGGAATAATGTGGGGTATAGAGCACAACAGCTGTGAGTTTGGGCTGGCCATTCCTCCTCTTTGAGGCTGATTAGAACTGGGCTGGGATCCCTTCCTGCCCTAAAATGCAATATGCCTTGAGTTGATGATCCAGTTAGGAAGATGATACTAATTTGGTAGATAGGAGCTGAGAATACCACTCTCAGGGGCTGGGAAGGATGGAATGGGCTGAAGGCAGAAAAGCAAGACCAGTGTAGAGACAAGACTCAGAGAATGTTAATGCTGGAAGGGAATCTGACAATCTGAGGGTCTTAACTAAGGAAACTGAGACTCAGAGAGAAGTGTGTTGCCTAAATTCATAAAATTGGTAGTGGTGGTTCTGGATCCTAATCCAAGTTTGTGTATGTGGAGGGTTTGCCCTTACCCTTTCCCATCTTTAGCCAAGGTGGGCAGGAGGTGACAACAATAATAATAGTTACGCTGTGACAAGTAATCTATATTAGCAAGAGAAGACTTATCTCTTTATAGATACCAAGCTAGTGGATGTAACTGTACCAGACCAAACTTATCAAGGCCAATTCTTGAAGTGTCAGTGTTAAATATGACCTATAATTTATTAAGAGTCAAGAGACAACTATATCAACGAGGGAGCTATGAGTCTTCAACACGGCAAAACTCAGTGACCCTTACTGGCATTTGTAAGGAGAGGAAGATGAAGGAAAAAGACAGGAAAGGGTCTTCAGGGTGCTCATGTGGGCAGATTCCATGGCTCTGACAAAAAGGATACCTGGAAGAAGTAGGAAAGGAATGTTTGTTTCATTCTCTGTGCTCTGACTTTATCCTTTTTTAGTTATGAGCAAGCCTGAAATTTTCTGGAGATGAACTGATGCTATAAGCCTTTTTGACTGTTGCAGGTCATAGTGACCAGGATATTTCTAGGATTTTCTTTCTTCCTCAGACTCTGCTATGCCTTGCATGCCCTAGCTTGGATTTTGACAGCCAACCCAATCTGTCAATGTCAATTTGACTCTGGGCTCATCCTCCCTGGTAGAGTAAACCCCATTAGCTCACAGCCATCTGAACATTTAATGAATGTATTTTATATCATATGTTCTGAAAACAAAATTCATTATCTGAGATTTTGTAGAGAAGGTGAGACTTCTGGGTTCCTGAGTAGAAGGGGCTAACTGATAGAAAACATTACTTTTAGTAATTAACAATTACCACCAACCACCATTCAAAAGCATCTTTCTGTAATTAATGCATTTGGAGACAGATTCCTTGATTCCAGTGACTTTTCAGTAGAAATGTCAACTTTGTTATTTTCCTCCTGATGTGTAACATCTCTAATTACCAAGTATTTTGGAGCTCAAAATTACAGATGCTCTTTTGGAGTACAACTTTAAACATGAGTTTGATGAGATTCCAATGGTTCTTACCCTCCACGACTGGCCTCTTATTGTATAAGCTTGATTAAGTTTCTACAGTGGAGTGGACACACAAGTTGGAGGAGTAAAGCAGTTGTGCTCATTCAAGATCTTTATCCAGTGGTGGTGGAACTTAATATTGTTGGTGCTGCGTTGGTCCAGAGAGCAGGCTTCAGGAGAATTTAAGACATTACTTACAACATGCTTTGTTTGCATATTTCATATTTCTAAAGTACAAGAGGTACTGTTTGGTACAGTGGTGAAAGATGTAACTGACTAGTATGAAAGCAGACTGACTTTAGCTTGAAATGCTTCTCACAAGCTCACTTGGAATCTACAGAATAAATGAACTAATGACAAAGATCACACAGAAGGGAGAATATACTGAATCTCACATTTTTACTTACATGGGTGGTGGTGGTGGTGGGGGGCTCCTGTTTTATTTCTGAATGGGAGAATATTCAGTATAAATGATATGACCTATATATAGGTTTGTCCTCGAAATGAAATCCCCAAAGGTGAGAGCTGCCTCCAGAGAAAGGAGACCTCTTACTAATTGGTCTCTGACTGGTATCCTTTGTAGCAAGCAGGTGACTTCGGGTGATGACCTGCTCAAGAAATCCCTGGAATGTGGGGTGACCCAGGCCAATGCCCTGACCTAGGCACACCTGGACAGGAATACTTGGAAAGCATCTGAAAGATGCCAGCTCCTTAGGGGTTACTTTGAATCCTACACAGAGAAGATTAATGCCATTGGAAATGGAAATAGTTTCATTTGATGCATTTCTGAAACTTTGCCTTGTTAGCATTCTGGGTGAAGCTTTTAGAGAAAAAGCTCTTAGTGGGAAAACAGAAAAGCTGCTATTATGCTACCTTTAAACCTCTCTTCCCTTTCTGTTTCAATTTAGAGATTTAAAATGCCCCCTTGTTTGCACCCCTTGGTTTGTTTCACTTTTATTCTTGCTAAAAGGAATAGCTGTTTGGGAGTAAGACATAAATCAATGGGTAATTTCTTTTCTTAAGCGTTTGACAGTTTCCTTAATGTAGTTAAGAAATGGATTTGAAAAAAGGTGTTGAGTATGATTTTGCTTTTGAGTTGGCACTAAAGATATAGGAGGTGCTGGATTAAAGGTATAGAGATCTCCATGACAGAGAAGAAAATTCATTTGATTTTAAACCTGGAGAAGGTTTCAGAAATAATTTAATCCAATCATCATCTTTATAAATGAGCAATGTGAGACTTAGAATGGCAAAGTGTCTTTTCCAAGGTCACACAGCTGGATGGTCATGGTTCTGGGTCTACCCTTAACCAACCCATGCACCCTTTGACTCGCGAACATTAGTCATCAACATCCATGGTTGTTTATGGTCATATTCCCCATAGTTCCCCTCCTGCCCTCTGTGCATTCCCTCAGCCTTTTTTACTTCTAACCTTCCTGCTTTTGTTCCCATCTCTGTCTGGCTCTGTGATTTCCCTGCCCCAATCCTGTCTCTAGACCGATATTTAGGGTATCCTCTGTGGTTTTAGAAATTTGCTTTGCCCTTTGATTCTCAGTGCCTGTGTTGCCTCGCATTGGGACATTCTGCTCCAGTTCCAGCCCTGCAGAACCCAAGCCTAATGCCGACTGCTCTATTCAACTCTACTCCCGGGTTCCCTCTGTTACCCTCTTTGATTTGACTGGAGCACACGTACTTGGCAGCCACTGAGACTTTTTGGCCTACAGAAAACGTTTCCCCCTCTCTGCCTCTCATGTCTGGCATCCTTCATGATCTGTCATTTCTTCTTTGGAAATTTGCTGAAAAGGGGCTGTGAGCAAGTTTTCCTGAGGAAAACAAAATCACCTCAAGAGCTGCTAATGTGTTCTTGTGTTAATCTCCTCCCTGTAGATGTGCAATTTTGAAGGCCTTCTAAAAATTCCTTCATTCCAAAGGGCACTATTGGTGATGAAAATTTCAGGTAGTGTGGAAAGTTAACAAAGTCAACATGTCTGAACAATTTGAGCCATCTGTGATCCTCTCAGATCACAGCACTGAACATAACTCTTCACTTACTTTCAGAACAATGCTGGTCAAGGAACTTTGAACTTACTGTGAGAAGACCTGGATTTGAGTCTTGCCTCTGCTCCTTGCTCCCTGCACAGCTTTGGTGGGTCTTTAAGTGACTCTAAGTGTTCATTTTAACATTTGTGAATAGAGGTAAAAGTCCTTGTGTTTTGCCCTCCTGAAAGAGTGGTTGAGAAGATAAAATAGATCTAATCCCTCATCGCTTAACTCCCAAGACCAGGAGTTCTGGCTTCCTCCCTGGCCGTTCTCAGTCCTTCCTCCTAGGTCTCTTTTTCTGACTGCTTCTTAGATATGGCATGCCCCAGTAATAAATACTCCAGAATAAATAATCCTCTCTCACAGTCTTTGAGAAATGACCCTTGGTAGGTGACCATCCGTTCATATTTCCAGCCCTATTTCTCTCCTGAGTTTTGTATCTCATCCTTAGGCAGCACTAGATGTATTATAGGCAGATCTAATCCAATATGTCCATAGCCACACTTACAGTCTCTCCAAACCACCAGTTTGATGCTATGTATATGGAGATGTATTGCAGGAATTGGCTCATGTGTTATGGATATTGAGAAGCCCTACAATCTCTTATCTGCAAGCTGGAGAACAAGGAAAACCAGTGGTGGAATTCAGCCTAAATTCAAAAGCCTGAGCCTGGGAGCAGAGAGAATTCCCACATCAGGCAGAAGAGCAGATTCACCCTTCTGCTTTTTTGTTCTACTAGGGCCCTCAGCTGATGGGATGACGCCCACATGTTTTGGTGAGGGTAATCTTTACTCACTTTACAGATTGAAATGCTAATCTCTTCTGGAAACACCCTAACAGACACACCCAGAAATAATATTTCCCCAGCCGTCTGGGTATCCCTTACCCTAGTCAAACTGAGGCATAAAATTAATCAGCATACAGCCCTTAATAAGGCTGCCTTATAATATTATGTCTGACTCTTTCTAATGCTGAATTTTAAGATTCTTGAGAGCAGTGACTTTTCTTTTTATCCTTTTGCCCAAGAACCTGACATACAGTAGGGCTCAGGGAATGTTTCCTGGCTGATGAGATAATTCATCCCACTGTGTTTTATAACCAGAAACTCTGTTCTCTAGTTAGAGATCAAAAACATTCAGAATGTTTCACAAATGCAAGCCAGTGGGATATCTTAGACTTTTCCTAAGGACAGAACCAGTTGTACAATTAGGTTATCATTCGTTCAGCAAACATTTATTTCAATGCCTGCTATGTGTTAGGGTCTCTTCTTGGCACTTCAATTCTTCACTGAACTCCAGGATCTCAGTCAACTGGAAGAACTACTTTATTTCTTTCAGGATTGTAAAGTTTAAGTACTATAAAATGGGCTATATACCAAAATCCAAGTTCCTTAAAATGTTTTCCCCCAACACTTATAATAATCTGAAGGCACATGGTCAAATAAAAATGTATTAAAAATTCATGGACCCATGTACATTATAGTGATTTATTGATAAATATTTAGAATAATGGTTTGGAAAGGTACTTATGTATCAGTTTGTTGTCCAACCAATGCACAAAGATTCATCATAGTATCCAAAGAGCCTCTCTTTGTGTTCAGGCTCATATACTAACTACTATTTTGTGTTCTTTAATGCCAAATGAACCATTTCTGGCCTATTTCATAAATCCCACAGAGAAAAAGGTGACAATTTTGTTAATTGCTCACAATGCCATAGTTCTGTAGAGCCTGTTGGTATTAACAGTATGGACCTACCCTCCGTGGCTCCCTAAGGCTACTTACTTAATGTTAGTTATCATTTCTCATGCTCTTGCTTCTAATGTCGTCTGTGAATATTGGCTTCCCATGGCTCTCTAAGGGTTAATATGCTTTGCTGATGATGACTGCACATACAGGCCCTACGCAGAGTATACAGGAACATGTGAGAGGGAATTCATTTTCTAGTCATGTTAATTCATTTTCTAGTCACTTTTCATTATTATTTATTATAGCATAAACAGAACAGCACAAACTGCAACTTGGTTTTCTCTTGAACTTTTTAGGCTATAATCGCTGCCTTTCTAGAATATGATCTCTTTCAATGTTGGCCACGTCTCGGCCTTCCACACACTTCCACCAGTGCGAAGCATACATGAGGGGCCACTGGTGGACCAAAAGGTAAAGGATGCCTGCCACCATCGCCACTCCCCTTATGTGGAGTGGACTGGCAGAGGACTGGAACAGAACCAGTCAACACGCCAGGTGCACACTCCAGCTCAAGCCCAAGAGGTGGGGGTGGACCATAGGGTGGTCCAGAGTCCTGCACTTGCCCTTTGTTTTAGGTGAGTGAGTCACGCCAAGTAAGCATGCCAGCACTATTCTAGTGGCCCAACCTTATGCTGTCCTGTGAAAGAAATGATGTGCACCAGGAGGCATGTCTTGCTTTCCAGTCCTCCCTCCTGGACCTGGGCCCCAGGCTTGGACCTGGGGATGACCCTACAGGTAGGGAGGTATATGAGGTACATAGCTCCTTAAGTGTGTGGTCCACCCCACGTGAGATAGAGAGTCCAAGAGGACTCTGAAGGGCAGTGAGGGGCACCCATGTGAATCCTGGTTTGGGCTCAGGGCTGTCTGCCTGAGCTGGCATTGCTGGCCCATGAAAACTCTAGGCATCTGAATGGTGTTTAGGCATTTTTGAGGAAAGGACTCCTCCAAAGGGTGGGGCCCCTGGGTAGAGTACTTGCTTGCCAGCATAGGGCAGTACTGTCTGGAGAGCTGATTCAGCCCTGTATTATTTCACGTTATACATAGACGTGAGCTTCTCAGCTCTGGCTGCACATAACCATCACCTGGAAGCCTGTAGAAACGAGTCTGGGAACCACCCCTAGAGAGTCTGATTTAATTGATCTGGGGTCAGTGAAGCTTGAGCATAAAAATATTTTAAAAGCTCTTCAGGTCATTCTAATGTTCATCCAGGGTTGAAAATCAGGAATAAACATCTCATATGTGATACTGTTCCAGAAGGAGAGTGCCTCTTGGGTTGGTGGATGGAAGGGCTTGCAGGACTGCCTTGAAGGAATGTGGAGAACTCTGCTTTCTGGGGTGGAAGAATTTCTCCTCTACAAAGCTTTTCTGGTGAAGATGATGCCTGCCCAGTTCAGTTATGTTTAATATACAGTTGTTACAAATCTCCTACGGAGCAAACAGTTTTGTTAGCTGTTGACAATACGAGGACAACAAAGACAGGTTCCCATGTCCAGGTAGTTAACATTCGAGTGGAGGAAGCCGGCACATGAACGGGGTGTTTTAATGTGAGGTAGTCGGGGCTCTAACAGGGGAAAGGGCAGAGGCCCGAGGAGGACTTAGCTAAGTTTGGGGGGTCAGCTTGGGGAGCAGTGAAGGATGAACAGCTTGTGGCTGGATGAAGAAAGGTTGTGCTCTAGGCATCTGTTTCTCCACCATCACAGGCAGATAGCGGGCAAAGTATGGTGCAGATCTAGTATGGCCAACAGTTTATGGGGACTGGAACATCCATTTGAGGAAGGGTAGAGAGAGATGAGGCTCTAGAGGGCCTGGAAATGCGGGCTGCAGAGGGGAGTGAGGGCCTTGCCAAGAGCTTAGATTGAGCCTTAGGCAACAGGAAGTTGTGGAACAGCTTTCTTGGCTAGAGCACTGGTTGGATGGTGAGGGAGAGCAGAGGGAGGAGTCGGGAGGACCTTGTTCAGCCTGGGTGACAAAGTCTGTAGAGCACTGCAAGAGGAACAGCTTCTGGAGGGGCTTTAGCCTGGTCTGTGCTATTGGAGGTGCCAGTTTCAACTGGTTTCCAAACCCAAACCTTCAAGTGTGGTTTGTGGGTGACAAAACTAAGAGTGAGAAATCCATTTCCCGAGAGGATTTCTTTTTCCCCATTAAATTCCTCAACATAAGAGAAAAAAAGTTTCACCTCACAGTTCCTCATAAACTCTCATCATGCTGTCGTGACTGAATCAGGACTGACTTTTTTACTTCCATCCACCTATGTGCCAGTTTTTTCAAATGCAATTTAAGAGGGAGACGTGGCACTGAGGCCAATTTAGTATTTTAGAACTCTTCATGATTTTCATTAGCAAATGGGAAAATTCTTTTTGCCTGAGGCAATTACTTTAAGTTCCCCAAAGCATAATGATTTCACATGTTACACCAAGGATGGGATTCCTGGTGAAAATGCTAAGTACCCATCCTGCTCCCATTGAAATGTGACCCACTTGTTCTCAACAGATCCTATATAACTCAGTGCAGAAGGGAAATTCATTCATTAGGGCTGCAATAACACATCAAAGGAAAAAATCGTCCTTAATTTAAGAAAGATAAGTATGTAATGGAAGGCTTTTACTAAAAATCACATACACACAAAATGCTTTTGCTTTTAAATACAACTAAAAAAGGAACATTTGTTGTTGCAGAAGCAGAACTGGAGGATGTAAAATCTGTTAGAGTGAAAGAGATACAGGGCAAATTGAGACGCCAGGAAAAGTAAGAATGCTGCCCTTGAAAACATGTATTAATCCCACGCATAAGGTTGTATTAGTTACTGAAGAGCCACGGGGAGACATCATGGAATAGAGTCCCTCCCTGTCAACTGCAAGCTGGCACTTTGTCTTGATCACAGTCATTCATATCTTCCATTTATAGCTTTGCTTGTTTTATTTTACATTTGGTTGTTTTTAATTTTTGTTAGTTTGTAAGGTCTCTTTTTATATGAAGAATATTAAATCCTTGATAGTTCTAAATCATAACTTTGTGTGTGTGTGTGTGTGTGCACGTTCATATTTGTATAGTAAATATTCTCTTCTGGTTTTTGAAGTTTTGATGATATCATCTACTGACAGGAACCTTAATCTGTTATGCACAAATAGTAAGATATGCCCTGTTGGTTTCTTCTTCTGTGGCCTTCAGTGTTTGTCATGCTGAGGAAGGCCGTGCCCATGCAGAATCATAAACACTATTTCCTGTAATGTCTGCTAGGACTTTAATAGATGTCCTTTTATCCAGACAGATTTTTAAAACCAAACTTTTTAGTAATATGTCATACATGTATAAAATAATGCACAAGTCAGAAGTGGAAGCTCTATGAACTGTCTCTGATCAGTTTTTTCCAGAAAATTTAGAAACTATACTTTTTAAAAATTTAACAAAGGCATAAAACACACACCAAATAATTTACTCATTAAAGAGTACCATTCAATGGTTTTAATATATGGATAGGGTTGTGAAGCCATCACTACACTCAATTTTAGAACATTTTCATCATCCCAAATAGAACCCCTTGCCCCTAAATAGTCCCCTGCCATTTCCCACCAACCTCTCAGCCCCAGCCAGCACTGATCTATTTTCTGTCTCTATGAAATTGCCTATTAACTCCAGTAAGCTTTGTAATCCATCTGAGGTCTATTTTTGTGTGTGGTGCTGAGTTCTAACTTTTTATTTTCTCAAATGGAAAAAAAGAATTGTCAGTTGTCAGTAATAGCCTAATTGAGTAGACAAGTAAATTAGCAAATAGGCCAGAGAATTATGGGAATTCATAAGCAGGAGCAACTCTTTATGAGCACACAGACATGGAAGGTGGCCTGGAGCAGGTGGAGTTGAAACATGAGTGTGGTTAGGAAAGATGTAAGAGAAAGGCGAGAAGAGGAGAGGTGACGGAAGAGGTGCAGAAAATCCCACTGGGAGCTCAGAGTAAGTCAAAGAGCCCAGTCTCTCTGAAGCAGTTAGTATGTGTAAAAAATGATTACCTCTAAGGATGGAAGGGATAGTCAGGGCATAGGCTGTGTAAGCTTTATCCATGAGTCTGAGAATTTTGCATTAAGTTAAAGGGAAGCATGAAAGTTTTCAGTGGAAGTGAAGTAGGGGGTTGATAGAGAATAGGCGGACAGTTTGAACTTTCTCCATACAGATGAAGAATCAGCCTCTCCTGATCCTCTAGCACCTCTTCTGTGGCCCTTACTGGTTGAGAAACCCTATATTTACTGAATCTTTTGCCCTTTATTTTTCATTTGTATTTGGGGAGAGGAAGGACATGCTTCTTCTAGCTTGGGGGCTCAAGGGTGTCTGGCATGGGAGGTAAGTTGTATATTGAATGGTTGACTCAGGAAGCAATAGTCACAGCTAACATTTGTCAAGCCCCGATTCTGTGCCATGTCCTGTTCTAAGCACTTCACATGTCTAGCTGCTTGTGTTCATCGTTTCTAACAGAGAGTTGCTCTTGCTCTCAGCTGCTTCTACAGATGAGGGAGCTGAGATCTAGCAGGTCAGGGACCTCAGCAGTCACAGAGCTGGTAAGGGTGAAGCCAGGTTAGGAACCCAGCAGGGGTTCCTCTCTCTCTTTTTCTCTCTCTCTCTGGGAGAAGCCACCAGTGAGGGACTGAGGCCTGCCAAAAATGAAATGATGTGAGTGAGCCTGGAAATGGATTCTTCAGCTGTGATCACGCTTGAAGGGACTGGATACCCAACCAGTGGTGCAGCTGAACTGCAACCTTGTGAGATGTCTTAAGTCAGACCAGGCAGAGAAATCACTCTTGCATTTCTGACCCTTGGAAACCACTTGAGATGATAAAACTTTTGCTTTAATCTGCTACATTTGGGAATCATTTGCTACATTACAGATATATAACTAATAGGTAACTCATACATCTTCTGCAAATAGCTTAAATAAAGGGAAATTTAGTGTAAGAAATCAGGGGGACTGCACAGAACTAATTTTAGGAAATGGTTGGGCCTCCCCAGAAGTGGAAAGTCATCGCTCCACTCAGTAAGCCAATCTTTCCGGCTCTTTCAAATGACATGGCCGCTTGTGTCTGCTATGTAGTCTTTTCCATCCTCATTCTGTACATTGATTTCTCTTTGTTTTACTCCCCGAGAATACTGGCTTGTGTGTGGTGTGTGTCCTATGGAATTATAGCTGCCCTGACTCTATGTATTCTTACTCCAGTGCCCCACACAGTCTCAGTCCCTGAGCTCCATACACATTCTCAGAAAAGAATCTAATGAACCCGCTTGAGTCAGACTGTCTGTCATGACAGTCAACTGTGACCAAGGGCCAGTCACATGGCTCTGAGGCTTTCCTTTGTCCAGGCTGAGAAATGGACAGATTATACTTAAACTGGAAATTACATGACAAGCAAGTTAACGATCATTTTTCCAGTACACTGATAAATTCTTTATCAGCAGTAATGAAATATATTAGCACATTGATTTCAATCCTTTGTAAAAAAGGCAGAATCCTTTTGAGAAATAGTTGCCCTTAATTTATCTGATTGCTTGGTTTGTTTGTTTTTCTCATTTTCAGCGTTCATGGAGTAGGAAGACACCTGCATTTCTATGCACCGATTACTCTGTTGGGTAATACTCTACCAAAGGGAACTGGATTCTTGGGGGAAGAGCCCTCTGTCTGTGTGGGTACTTCAGTTAGCAAAATATGAAGAATCTGGTAGTAAAAATGCCATGACTCAGAAGGCAAAATAGTGCAGTTGCCACGGTAAGGGTATTAGAGTCTGATAGACCTAATCTGCATCCTGATTTTATAAATGAATGACTGTGGACCTCTCTGAGCCTCAGTTTCCCCTCAGTAAAATGGACATCATCATTATCTCATAGGTTCTTGTAAGAAGTAGATGCACTGACATATATAACATCCCTTACCATGGTACCCAACGTGTATACAAGCTAGGTTATTGCTATGTTTGATAAACATTTTTAATCAGAAAAAAATCTATTTGAGAATTCCTTGCATACATGGAGAAATGGTAGGAGTATTTAATGCCTGCTACTTTTGCCTTGAATATTTGGGGCTGGTCTTGAGGGAAAATAAATGAGTTACACATTTCACCTCCAGCTCAATCATTTTTGAGAGTCTGAAATAGGTCAGGTCAGAACACATCCTGGGGGAGGGCTGTACACCGGGTCAGACAGTGAAATGGAGAGGGCAGGGAGCCTTGAGGCTTGTATAAAGTCCCAGAGAGGACTTGAGGGCACGTCCTCCTCCTGCTTGTCTAAATGCAAATTCTCCCCATCCTTCTAGGGGATGGACCACCAGTATAAGCCTTCTCAGATTCTTCCCAGTGTCAAGTGTGCTCTTCATGCCCTGGGCCCTTCTATGTCCCCCTTGCCAGTGATGGCACTTCCATTCAGCACAGGTCTAGATGTACTGTGTGTCACAGGGATGAGCTGGGCCAGCCAGCTCCCTGCCCTGGTAGAGCCGCACTGTTGACCTTTCTGCCCTCCCTCCTGGGGCACCTAGAAGTCGCTTTGTCTCAGCGGCTGCCACAGGCTCTCCTGCAGATCCTTCCTCCTGGTGCAAAAGGGAAGTGGTACTTTGGGACTCCTTTCTGCTTTTCTTTGCAGGCAGTTGCACTGCAGCAGCTGCAATGGTTTAGGAGGCACCTGCTATTTTATAGTGTGAAAGATAAAGGTTTTGGCGTCAATCTGCACCCTAGCCTGAACACATCATAACTGAGAATTTGGGTACTTTTACTGACTCTTTATAATTCAGCATCCTCATCTGTAAAAGACGACAATCCCTACCTGTGAGCCTTAGTAGTCATAGCCTAGTAAGCACTCAGTAAGTGTAGCTTGCAGATTTCATTTTACTTTATTTAATCATGTCATTTTATTTAGCCAATATTTATTGACAGCCAACTTTGTCCCATCCTAGGCAATGTTATAGACACTAGAGGTTCCACAGGGACCAAAGAGGACAAAGTCCCTGGTCTGGGGGAGAGTTTATACCCTATGTGCTGGGAGACAGACAGTAGACAAATCCATGTGAGGTGGTGGTAAACACAATGAAGAAAGAGAAAATGCAGGAATGAATGGGGAGAGAGAAAAGCAATGGAGCTGGTCTTTTATCAGGGGGGCCTCTCAGGTACCCCGGCATTTGAACAAACACTAGAATGAAGTGAGGGAGTAACCCAGGTAGTTATAGGGCCCTGGGTGCTTCAGGTAGAGGTCCAAGAACCCTGGAGAGGGAACACGATTGGAATTTGAGGAATAGCAAGGAGGGTAGTGTGGCCAGGGTGGAGCGGAAGAGGGCAGATGTGGAGAAAGGCAGAGAGAGAGAGAGAGAGATGGAAGGGGACCATATTCACCACTTCACCTAGGGCCTGCCAAAGAAAACCAAATCCAGGTTTAGTAAGGAGACTTACTTATGCAAGAGGATTATTACAAGGGGGGAAAAGTCCTATTGAAATAGGGAGAATGTTGTGACCATAAATCTGTAAGTGCCTCAGAAATTAGGCAAAGAGGGGTTTTATTTTACAGAGAAATAAACGAGGCTAGAGGGGGTGTGTGGAAGCAGAATGGAAAGGGCAGTGGTGTGATCGGAGAGCAGATCAGAGAAACCTTCACCTGAGGCCAGCCTATTCTCAGGAGGGGCTGTGTGCTGATCCAGGCTGAGGGTGGGAGACAGTCAGGAGCCTAGAGGAGGGACAGAAGCCTAACCGGAACTTGGTTAACAGTCCTTTTTGCTCCCTATTGATCAGGGGGCACAAGCCGTTTGATTAGTCATTTGTGAGGCAAAGAATAGAAATTTTGACTCTCTGTGCCTGGCCCTTCCATAGGTAAACAAGGGGTAGGGGCATCCATGAGTCTTATCTAAGTCATGGGAGAGGGCAGTTCTTTTCTGGAACACAAAGGGTCAGGTCTTAAAACCTCACTGTTATGCTGGATCACAGAGCTCAGGTAAAGTTCAACATCGTCTGGCTTTTGGATTTTTTTCCAAGTGAGAAATGAAGTGGATGATAAGATAATCGGTGTGATTTGGGGGTTACATCCTAGAAGACTCCACTCAGAGCATGTACAAGCCGCGTATCTGTCTCTCCTGTATCCCAATATCTGGTTTCCTTCTCACCAGCCATGAAGCCCATTCCCATTAACATCACCAAGGCACTTCACATTGCTGGAGTCAGAGACTACTGGTAGCACTAGACTGGGTGTACCTTGAGGAGCATGCTGTCCATTCACTTCCCAAAATGCCATCGAATGAACACATTTTCTGATTTACCTAGGATATACTCAGCTCTTTCCCCCAAATAATCACATAATTCACCCAAGTCAAACTCTGGTGTCTTAACACAAGGAAGCATGACAGAGAAGAGAAGCCACAGAAAACTGCTTTTATTCCTGTGCTTAAAGTCTTAAGGGATCAGCAAACTATGGTGGGCAGGCCAACCCAGCTTTGTGGTTATGTAAGTACAGTTTTATTGGAAAGCAGCCACACCCATTTATTTGTGTATTGTCTCTGTTTGCTTTCACACTACAATGGCAGATTTGAGTAGCTGCAACAGAGACCATCTGGCCTGCAAAGCCTAAAACATTTATTATTTGGCTCTTTACAGAAAGAAAAGTCAGCTGATTCCTGTTTTAAGAGCTGGCCCAATGTGCTGTTGCTTGTCTGCATTGTATAGTAGCAGGCAGCACTTTAGTATAGAGAAGGTAAGGGAATTCTTACGTTGATTGACATCACCAGGGATTGCTATAACCTGGTCTGCCTACAGGCAAGGATGATTTTCTTCTGCTTTAAGAATTTTTTGCACAGTCCAATGTCAGCCTGGATTCTCCCTTGGTTAGCTCCCACCTGATTTCACTTTTAGTGGGGAGCTTTGCTCTTTTCTCAGGACCTACCTCAGGTTCCCCTCCTTCTGTCCCTGTGCTCTCTCTCAGTGGAAGCACTGTGAGTCTTCTGAGCATCTTTGGTACCCCACAGGTAGCACTGGCTTTGGGGGCCATTATCGTAGAGTTGCTTTGCCGAATGAAAGACTCCTTTGGCAAAGGCCATTATTTCATGTCTATTTTACTTTGACCCAACCCAGTCATTGTTTCAAAATTCTTTTTGCAACTTATTGTAGCCTCTAGGTCATTTTATCTTTCATTCTGTTTGTGATTATAAATACATGATATAGACTTCATAGACAACTTCAAGTACAAAGAAGGACATTTTAAAAACTGCCATACTAATATTTTGGCATATTTTATCTCAATATTTTTTTCTTAGGTATTTTTTAAAAATTGGTATCATGGTGAAGATGCCAGTGTAGGCCTTTCTATTTTGATGTCTCAAGTACTTTCCCATATTATTGAATATTTTGGCAAAATAATTTTTAGTAAATGCATAAAATTGCATTTTATGGATATGCTAAAATTTATTAATTTCCCCAATTATGATACTCAGGTAGCTCCTTTTGCTTTTTTGCTATAATAACCTCAGAATTAACATTTATGCATAAATCTTTGCCCCTATTTGTGTTATTTCTTTGCAGTAGGTTCCTAGGAGAGTTACTTGGTTAAATAGTAGAAATCTTACAAGCACTCTTCATATTTATTGCCAAATTGCTTTCCTGAAAGTACATTTCAATTTACATTCCCTTAACCCTTATGCTTTTTCACATCTGCTAATAGAGTTAAAAATGTAGTTTCATTTTAATGCACATTTATTTGAATTGATAGTATTGAACATCTGTTTTTGTGCTGGCTATTCATGTCTATTCCATTCTCTAGAATATTTCTGCTATGACTTGTTCTTCAGTGTTTAAAGTCAAGGTGACTGGGTTTCATGCTTGGTTCAAACATTTTCCATCTGTGTAACTCTAGGATATAACTGTCTTTGCAAGCAGCAGCTTTCTCATCAGTAAAATGGGAATAGTTCTGTGTATGTCATGGTCTTATCATGATGATCAAGTGCCAAGCACCATGTCTGGCATATGTGGATGTTGGAAAATTTTGGCATGGAATTGTGAGGGTTGAGAGAGGCTATATGATCTGTATCTAGAGTTTCTTATGCCTTTGGTTGATTTAAGTTTGGAACATTGTTTTCAGTAAGCATGAAAAAGTAACAAAAGAAGACACATAACAATAACCCAAATAAACAGATGGCTACAATTGCATGTGATAGCAAAGAGTCCAACGTTCAAATGTGAGGGTGTGTTGCATGCACAGATGGTGTGCTAGGTGCTGGAATAGGGCTGATGGAAGCTGCAGCATACACCAGAGCTGGGGCTGGGCTCTGGCCAACCATGGGTACAAATGGAACTCTACCATTTAATCATCAAGTAGCAAGCAAGTTTATTACTCTAGTTATCCTTACCTGTGTCACCACCTCCCCAAGCCTCCTTGCCACAAAGTGGTAGAGCTTCCACACCTTTCCCAATAATTTGAGAGATTTACAAGATTGCCATAGACCAGCCTGCCCTGCTGCCGCCCTCTCTGTTCTTGCCTGGTTCAGACAACACCACTGGTCTCTGCCGTTGACTGTGTAATCCTATCTCCCTGAGGACTGCAGCTCTTCTTCCTTATCCCCAAAGCATCACTACCACAAGGCTGTTGTGTAACAGAATTTAACATAGGGGAAAAGAAAGAGGGATTTTGGTACTTGTAAGCATACAAAATAATTCAAAATTCAGTAGAATTTAAAATTCAATTTATAGTCTTAAAATTGTCTATGAAGTCTGTTATTAAAACTTTCTGATCTATCCTTGGTCCCAGGGAATTTCTCCCCGATTGTCGTTCTATTTAATCTCTGACTTTCCCAGATGTTAACAGGTTCCTTTATCTTTTCTCCTATAGCAGGTCTCTTAAACCTGACCCTAATGACATTTTGAAAGGGATAATTCCTTGTCTTGTTCACTCTAAGATTCTGGCAGTGTCCCTGGCTTCTACCCATTTGATGACAGTTCTTCCTGTCCCCCTGTTGTGACAACTGAAAACCTCTCCTGATATTGCCAAATGTCCCCTGGGAGTCAAATCACACCTGGTTGAAAGCTACTGCTATAGAATTTTCTTCCCTTACATCCCTCTTCTTTCATTCTTTAGTCCCTAGACTCATTACTTCCTCATGCACCAAAAGACACAAAAAAATTTTTGATAGTTTGTTATGTAGAGCGATTTAATCACTACTCTTGATCTCATATTAGGCCACTGACTTGACTTTGCATATCTAAGGAAACCTTACTGAGGTTTGTTTTTTTTTTTGACTAAACACAAAGGCCAACTGTTGAGTGTCTATCCTTAGCAATACAAAGAATGTAGAGGTTTTGAAATTATAGTCCTTTCTTTAACTTATCCTAGACAAAATGAATGATGAAATGTTCTTATACACCCTGCCAAGTCACAGATATGTGTGTGTGTGTGTGTGTGTGTGTGTGTGCGGCATGTGTATGTGTGTGTATGTTTCTATTCTTCCTTTTTCTGGCCATTAAATGGAAGTATTGACTTAGAGGTTTCTGATGGTCTTTCTAGCCACTTTGGGCTCTAATCTAAATTCAAGTTTTGGTTTGGACGTTTGCTATTTTCAGGACATTTACTAATAATATAAAAGTCTTCCATACCTAAAATCCTAAACTTTTATAATCTGGTCATTTCCTCCTCTGAAAGTTCCAGCTACATTTGATCTACTTCAACTATAGGTCTCTGTGGGTCTTCCTTCCATGGGCCCTGCAGGAGAAAATGGTGTTGGTAGTCTCCCGGCTTTGGACCCTAGAAATCCATTTCTCCAGGCACATTTCTGTATCTGGTTAATGTATTTCCACTGGTGGGAGTAATAAACTTTTTTACCATGGACTTTAAAATGTGCATTTTCAGAGTCAGCTACATGAAAGAGGGGAAAGGCTGGCAGGTAGTCAAAGCTGTAGGATGATTCTTGACAACGGGCAGCCCCCTTCCTTTGTCTTGTGTGAGCGTGGATAGCCGGAGGGGGGCTGCACCTGCTATTCCTTTGGAAAAACCTTGTAGTAGTTGAATACATGTCAGGATCTGGGTGGCAGTTTCCAATTCACTGGTATTTGTTCCTTTCCTCAATTTCACACCATTATTCCTTCTTACAAAGCTTTCTCTTACATTGTTATCATTCCATTTTTTAAAAAAAAGTAAATCTGTGCATTATGGACTCAATTCTGCCATCTTCCCCCAGATACACTTACAAATAGGCTGTCTGACAGTTGGGGAGGTGTTGTTTAGGAAATACTACATTTCATGAGAGCTGTCTGAGCCCAAGCATTCCTCCTCCACCCAGAGATTCTCATGTGGCCTGGGGCTTTTGTTCTTTCCTTTCCATGAAAATGCAGACAAATGTACCCTCCTTTGCTTTGCTGAATAGAGAGTAGGAGGAAGGTGATGCTTGTAAAGTCAAGAGAATTGAGGAAGGTTGAAATAGCAATGCTTTCTTCTATTACCACTGCAGCTACTTAGGATTAATCATGCATGTGCTGAGTGCCCACTGCTGTACTGAGCTCCGTATATGCACTATTTCACTTATCACTGGGACACTTGAGCAAAGCGGTCCTGTTATTCTTACCTCTGTCTCACAGGTGAGGAGCCTGAGGCTTAAGAAAATAGGTCTTATAGCCGTACAATGGACTACTGACTACTGAGTATTCACCAAAAAAGGGGACAGACTCCTGACATTTACTATGCCAGGGATGATGGATGGGCCTCACATACATTGTGCTAAATAAAAGAAATCAAACACAAGAGAGTTCATACTGCCTGATTCCATTTCTGTTAGTGTCCAGAAAGGGCCAATTTATAGAGTCAAAAAATAGATTCATTTAGAGAGACCTAAAACAGTGGTCGCCTGGAGCTGAGAGGGCGAATGGGGCTTAGCTGTAAATGGGCATGAAGGTTCTTATTAATGAGAAAAGAAAATGTTCTAGAAATGCTTTATGGTGAGGGCTGCAGCACTCCGTAAAGTTACTGAATCATTGATCTGGACACTTGAAATGTGCGCGTTTATATGTGCACGATGATTCAATAAAGTTGTTACAAACGAAAAACAAAGACAGAAGGGAGGAAGGTGGGAGAAAGAAGGAAAGAAGCCTCGCGGGCAGGAGGAGCGCTAGTCAAATCTCAAGCCAGTTCTCCGTGCAGAGGCCTGGTCTCCACCACTGTACGCTCTTGTTTCTCCTGTTTGGTCTCCTTTCTTCCTCTTCCAGTCCCCTCTCCTTTTCCTTTTCTTCCTTCCTTCTCCTAAACCCAAAAGTATGCTGCCTTTTGTCCACCTCGAGCCTTTTCATGGCTGCCCCTGTGCACCACACCCCTGGAACCCCCTTAAAATGAGGTTTGAGCTCCCAGCCCCCTTTTGTATTACTCCACCCGACTTGTGCACTCGGTCCCTCTGGATCAGGCTTTGCTCTGGTGCTAGCCTGATCTCATTCCCTGGACCTGAGATAAATTTCAGCTTCCCAGGTTGTCATTTGGCAATTTCTGAGATGTGGGTTTCCCTTGTTTTCTGCCTCCATCTGCCCTTGGCTGTTCTGTGCAGCTACCTGGCTCCCAGGACATGGATGTGGCCTCAGCAGTCTTGGCTGGTGCCTCTGTGTCACCTGCCCAGGGCTTCTAGAGATGGGGGCTGGCATTCCCACATTCATCCCCAGAGTGAACTCTCATTCTGCTCGTACATCTTCTTTTTCCTTCAGTGAATTTCTTTCCACTGGATACACACTAACCTAGACAATTGCAGATTTTGATCTGAGAAGGATGGTCACAAAGCCCATTTTTTCTTTAAAGATAAAATTATTGAGGTTGAAGTATATTAAATCGGATTCTTTCCTGGGACAGAGATAAACTAAAATAATGAATACTCTTCAGAGGCCCTAAGATTTCTTATTCTACCTAGTAGTCAAAAATCATCTGTTCACCAGAATCATCTAGCTTTTGACTAGAAACTCAGCTTAAGCATGCTTAAGCATAAAAAGAAATGTATTAGTTCACATAACTGAGAGGTTTGGGAACATATTAGTTTCAGGAATGGCTCTATTCCAGAATAATGTTATTGTGGCTGGCCTCTATCCTTCCCTGCCCTGCTTCCTTGATATTACCTCCGTTCGAAGGTAGGCATTTCCTTCATAACAAAAAAAAGTCAGAAATTTGTTACTCAACTCAGCATTTAGAGGAATTTCAAAATGCTTCGAGGTCAAATTATCAGTCCTTTGATACACACTTCCCTTTTCACACAGTTTTAACACAGAAGGGAGTCTCAGGTGTTAAGGAATCTGATCCACTCAGAAAAGGTCTAGATGCAGAGAGGATATAACTTGATTAGAGTAATAGCTCAAGTCAGTAGCAGACCCCAGTACTATTCATTTTGATACTATTTGCTTCTGATGGCTAGTGCGGGTAACAGAAGCTCTTTAGAGTATGGGAGAATGTGCAACTAGTCTGACAGCATCTGATTTTGAGTCTTTAATCTGAGCAAAGACCAAATCAATGTGTGGCAATCAAAAATAGATGTGTATGCTAGCTTTAAAACTGCCACTTGGACCTGAGCCCAGAGTCTGGCCCCAGAGTGAGCTCAGCCACCTTGGGAGATACTCATCATGTCAGCCTTAACAGTGGAACTCAGCCTGGAAAAGACTTCTGATTTTGCCAACGCTGTTAACTGATTCCCAAGTTAACACCCTCAGATTGAAGAACATTTGCAGAAAGTGGCTGATGTCCTGAGCAGATGTAATGTTCTCTAATGTGACTGAAATTGTCAATCTGTTCCATGTGACAGATAACAAGTCACATTTAATACAGAGAAGGGAGCCAGCTGAGTAATGTGGCATTCGCTATTAGCACCAGTGATGAAACTGTATTCATAGCATTGATTTTGACAGTACTTTTATTGCTTTTATCTGTGAACTATCAATTTCTAAAGGGAAGGGGTGTCCACCTGTCACATCTTCATTTGTCAAGCTCTTCCCAGGAAATTTGAAAGGGTTTTACTTCTTTGATAGTGGGGGAATCCTGATGAATTTTCAAAAGGTTGGATATGGATCTTTGTCACCATTAAAGACTAACTTTAATTTTGTATGCCTTGGAGACAGCATTTATTTTTTATAACACTGGTATGGTACTTAGGACTTAATGTTGAGGAACCATAAAATCAAATTGAAGTGACGTGAGAGGAAGGAGGCCAGTTTTGTTAACAATGTGTGTGATAAGGATAGTCATTTCCTGATTGGTATAGAGTGGTGTTGCAGAACGTGCCAGAAATGAGTTATCAACCCATTTTTTCTCTTTGAACGTACCTGGGCTTTGGAAAAAGTCCCTCTGATTCTGTTCCACCCTGACCTCTTCTGAATTTCTGAGTTGGCTGCATAATAGACGAGCTCCAGCAAAACTATTTTCTCTAAGCAGTATGTGCAACGGTGAACGTGGGGTTGGTAGTTGATCGTTTTTTCTATTTTTTTAATGTGTGGATCCATTTTGGTTACTCCAACTACTAGTTGTTTAAGTGATACAGTGATGTTAGTTTTTACTACAGCCAAAATTAAGGCATATTCTGGCACCAAACCCCAACATCCTACATTCTTGTCTCTTAGTCAAGCTGATCTTCTGTCCTATGGAATGTTTTTTATCTGTTGGCTTCAGTCCTAGAGGCCAATGGCATCTGGAAGGTATGGAACACAGTCTGCCAGGGAATTGGGCTATGCCTGGCTTATTTTGGACTTTGATTTGTGGGCTCTTTACTCTACCATGATGGTCCAGTACAGGCTCTCATGGAAAGATCTTCCTGATGTCTTGTGGGGACTGAATATGTCCAGAGGAGTCACAGATTCACTGCTTTTCCATCAAGACTTCTGGACTCAGCTTGTCACCAAGTAGAGCCAAAGTTGGGAACACAGGTGATGAAAGCGAAGGAGGGAAGGAAGGGAGGGAGGGAGGGAAGAAAGAGCGAGCTGTGGCTTCCTTTCCATGGTAATTGGAGAGTGAGAGTGTCCGGCTTGCTCCCTGAGCCGGCGGCCATGCCTCTGGCCTTGCTCTCAAGCAGCGCTGGTGCGACAAGGACTGGAAAGGCCGCTCCTGGCACACGAGATTCTTTTTGAGGTCTTGGAACCAAAGGAAGATCGCTGGTGTATAGCCTGCTGACACACCAAGCTTTGCACTGTTTGATATACTGTGCCAAAAGGATGTTCTTTGAAGTAATAACCTTCTAAAATTAATAGTGCTGTCCCTAGGCGGCAATCATTTTCTTAGAAATGTCACTCTTCACCTTCATTTAAATGATACTTGGCTTTCAGTGATAAAAGGCACAAAGCTGTCAAAGCAAAAAAAGAAAAAGAAAAAGAAAAAAAGAAAAGAATGAAGCAAAATTTTTAAAAGGAGTGACCCCCCCTTAAAAAGAGAGCTTTATCTAGCAAAGGCTTTTCCAGGAATTTGGGGAAGATGTAATTTGTAGGAAAGATGAGTTTCCTAGTAAAGGAAACTATAATACCAGTTTAGAGAGACTTCCTAGAGAGAGGGATTATATGCACAGAGGGCCAGGGCTCCTGGGAGAGAGGAAACAGGATCTGGGTCTTGAGGGTGGCCGAAGAAGGGCCCATTTGTTCCCAGGGGACTTGAAGAGCCCCCTGGAGGAATGCAGAAGCTATTCCATTTGTTCCTAAATTCCTGCTGGGCTTGTGTTAGGGTCATGCATGGCTAAGGATTAGCGGGGAGGGACTTCCTGCTCTTTGCCAAGTCCTGGATTAATTAATAGGTGCTTTTAAAAGGTGGTGAGTGAAAGGTTCAGAATTGAGAGACATAAGTCAGGAGAGTTTTTAAACAAAGTCCTTTTTTTATTTTCAACTCAAAATGCCATGAAATACCAATTAGCTATTACTTGTACTATTTCCTTAACCCGTGGTCGATAAGTGGATAACAACTTGTCATTTGCTGTTTCTGGCATCTGTGGAGAACTGGTGACCCATCCTGTCTCAGGAAGGATGGCAGAAACAGATCCATCCAAAATCTAGGGCTCCGCAAACTTGCCCAGGCTGCTGCTCCTTCCCTTTGAGGTGACGGGCTGCTCTCTTTCATACGCGATGAACAACCAGGGTGACATTTGGGCCATCAAGAGGTGGATTTTCTTCCTACTGGAAGAGAAATATTTCTGAGGGAAATCACATGAATATGCTCTTGATCTAGAGGAGAGAGTGAAGAACACGCTCATGCTTTTGTTCCTTGCGCCTGTCATTACGTACAGAAGCCATCTCCTGGGGATGGAACGGCCCCAGCCTTGAGCAGCTGTGCTCTCCCGGGGTAGTTTATAAAGTCCATATTTCACTTGGTTGAGGGCAGGACACTTAAATGGCAGTTGTGACTGAAACTCAGCCTGGCCCCCAGCTCATCATCTCTGAAATGAAAAGAACACCTAGAAACCATGCTTTTTAAATCTTAAAAATATTAAGATCAAGTATTTGATACTTGCATTTGATGAATTTAGGGCTTTTTTTTTTTGCTAGCCTAATTCTATGGCTTCTCATCTGTTCCCAAACTATGCAACTTAGTCCCTCAGCAATTATTGTATAAACTCTGTTATTCTTCAGTTCTTGTTACTTCCTTCTTTGACTGGCTGCCTAAATTGTGTCTTGGTTCTCTAGAGGTTTATCCTCAATTTCTTTAACTCTTAGAATAGAGAGGGACTTGGTAGTGAGTTCCGAATGAATTAACTGATTTGAGAACATGTAGAAGAGCAAAGGCAACCTAGAAAGGGAATCTAATGAACTTGACAGACCCAGTATCACTGGCCTGTTACTCTGGTTTGAAATCTCTACTATTCTGTGGTGGGACCGTCTCATTTACCTGCCTACATCTGGGGTCTGCTGCCTAGAGCAAAGTAGACATGCAGTGTTTGGTGTATGAACAAGTGAGTTTTCAATGGACCAAAGGTACCTGACCTCTTATAGTAAACAATTCCTAAATCTCTAGTTGCTTTACAAAGACAAGCAGGGTTGAGTGAGTGAGGAATATGATCCTGGCTGGGAAGGAAACCACTTACGTATTATCAAAAATAATGCCACATATGGAACAACTCCAATCTTAGAAGCTTAACACAACCACCATTTATGTAGTTAATGATTCAGAGGATTCAGAGTTTAGGTTGGCCTCAGCTGGGCAGCTCGCAGTCTTGGCTGAGGTCCCTCACCTGCTCAGTTCCCTCAGCCACAGGCCAGGTAGGTTGTGTGGTATTTGGGGTTGGCTGCAAGCTGGGGGTTAGCTGGATGTCAAGAGAGGGGTGTGTGGTGACTGGGCCACGCAGCTCTCATCCTCCATCTTGCTTGCTCGTTCACATGGTAGCAACAGGGTGCTATAGACTATGTCCTCTCCCCACCAAATTCATTTGTTGAAATACAAACCCCCAATGTGATGGTATTAGGAGGTGGGGACTTTTGTAGGTGATTGGTCATAAGGGCAGAGTCCTCATGAAGGAGATTAACGACCTTATAACAGAGACCCCATCCACCGTGTGAGGACATGGTGAGAAGATGTCTGTCTGTGAAACAGAAAGTGGGCTCTCACCAGACACTGAGTCTGCTGGTGCCTTGATCAACTGTGAGACATAAATATTGGTTGATTGAGCCACCCAGTCAATGGCATTCATTTATAGCAGCTGAATGAATGGAAGGTGTAGTTCTCTTAAGGTTTAGCTCAGAATGGGCAAAAATATCACTTCTAGCACATTTTATTAGCCATCTCAGATTCAAAGAATGGAGAAACAGACTTTACCTCTGGATGGGAGTACCTGCAAACTTACATGAAAAAGGGACAGAGACACAGGAAGGGAAATAATTATGGCTATTATTCAAAAAGTTAGCTTTATTGAGGTACAATTAACATACCAAAACACAGCCCATATTAAAAATGTACAATTTGATATGTTTTGACATATCCATATGCCTGTAGAATAATCATCACATTCAAGATTACGGACCTAGCCCTCCTGCCCCCACGTTTTCTCATGTCCCTCTGTGGTCCTTCCCTCTCTCCTCTTCCACCAACTCCAGGTGACCACTGATCTGCTTTATGTCTCTCAGATTAGTTGCATTTTCTAGAATTTTTATATAAATGGAATCATGCAGTAATCACTCTTTTTTGCCTACCTTCTTCCCTCAGCATAATTATTTTGAGATTTATTCATGTTGAATCATTCACCCACAGTTCATTCCCTATTTGTGAGTGTTCATTTGTGTAGATATAACAGTTTATTCATTCACCTGTTGATGGATTTGAGTTGTTTCTAGTTTTTGACTATTACAAATAAAACGTCTATGGATATTCGTGCATAAGTCTTTGTACAGAAATATGCTTTCACTTCTATTGGGTAAATAAATACCTAGAACTGGAATGACTGGATCATAAAGTAGTTTTATGTTTAAATTTTTAAAGAAACTGCCAAACTGGTTTCCAAAGTGGTACCCTTTCACATTTCTACCAGTAGTGTGTGAGGTTCTAAATTATGTTCCTCTAAATCATAGGCATCCCTTGGAATTGGTAACCCTTCAAATTTTAGCTCCTTTAGTGGATATGCACTGATATTTCACTGAGGTTTTAATTAGAATTTCCGTAAGGATTAATAATGTGAAGCATCTCTTCATTTGCTTATTTGCCACTGGTGTAAACTATCTGTTTAAATCTTTTGCTCATTTTGAAAATGGATTGTTTTACTATTATTTATAATAACTTTTAAGAGTTATTTATATATCCTGGATATAAGTCCTTTTTTCAGAAAGGGGACTTATATCCCAGTCCCTAGGCTTTCTCCTATGTTTTCTTATACAAGTTTTATAGCTCATTTTACAGTTTATTGTCCTAGATGCTACATATATATTGAGTTAATTCTTATATATGGTGTGAAGTATGGATATCAGTTGTTTCAGGACCTCTCACTGTTGGATTATACTTTCTCCATTGGATTGCCTTTGCATTTTTGCCAAAACTTTAGGTGTCCAAATAAGCACGGACCTGTTTCTGAACTCTGTTTTGTTCCAATAAAGTATTCATTTGTCTTTATGCTAATACTATACTGTCATGGTTACAGTTTTATAATAAAACTTGAAATCAGGTAATGTTAGTCCTTTATCTTATTCTTCTTTCCCAAAGCTTTTTTTTGTGTGTGTGTGTGAGGATTTACACTTAGCTGCATGCCTGAGAGGTCTGAAGATTTCTGGGATGTTTTCTCTCCTCAGCTCTCTCCTCTCTAGTATTCTGCCTTAGAATTCTAACTGCCTGGTGTCCTCAGACTCTCAGTTCTGTCTCTACCACTCGTCGAGACCACCAGCTTCTGACAGGTTGCACTGTGTCCTGGAAATGGTCTCAAGGCAGAAAGCTGGGGTAATCATTAAAGCTCACCTTGTTTGTTTCCTGTTCCTCAAGTACCATTGTTCTTTTTTTGCCAAATATCCAGTTTCTTGTAAACCTTTGTTTCATAGGTTATGTTTACTTTTTGGTTATTTCAGGATGAAGGATAAAGCTGTTACTCCATCATGGCCAGAAGTGAAGGCTCAAATATGATGATATTTGCAAGCCATCTACCATAAAAAAATGTCAGAAAAAATGGAGATCCCAATTCTTCTTGCTTTCTCTATTTCTATTTTCTCTAAATGGGGAAACAGTCTTAAGAGATTTGGCCTAGCAATGGCTGGGTCAAAACAGAAGGAAATGTAATTCCTGTGGGATTGAATCCCAGCAGCATATTTGGTAACTAGTAGACATATGCTGAGTTCTGATACAGCACATAACAAGGTGTATTTCCTAGAGATGCTGCTTGTCAAGGTCGGTTCAATTGTAGAAAGCAAAGAGGTGTGATATAATCTGTTCTGTTTGGTAAACCACAAGTAATTCAGCAAAGAAAAACATTGTGTGGTAGGGAAGAAGGACAGATGAGGGGACAGAAGAGTGTTATTAAAAGATAATGCTGGAACAGTGTACAGAGTCTGGACTGCCAGAGTCCAGCTCCGGTGAGTCCAGGAGTGTCTGAAGGAGGAACGGCATCGGCAAAATTGGTGAATGAGTGAGGACACAGACACTAGCAAAGATGCTAACCTGGTCTGGGTCTGGCCTATTTATTGGCAGAAACCTCAAGCAATATATAGGGGATTGGTTACAAAAAATCATCATAAAATCATCATAAGACATGTGTCATTCATTCAGTGATTTGTGGCATAATCTACTTCTCGAATGTTCCCTTGCTTTCCCAACCATGAAAGGTCACCACGTTTTCTTCTTCAAGATTTTTCTGTTGCTATCATACCTTTAAATCCCAATCTCAGGTTAAATTTCTACAAGGTACTACAATGTTTTCTGAATGTGTCTTGAAACTTGTCTAACTGGACTCTCATTTAGGCTTGCTGGGAGGGCATGTGAGGGCATGTATTTTTCTTTCCAATTATATCCTGAAACTATTTATGGGAGAATGAGCACCACTCATTCTGTTGATTTTGAGTATAACAATGCTTACTGTAATTTCTATAGCAATGATTCACGAGGGGACTCTACCAAGATTTTTCCACCTGTTTTCCAGACCTACACTCATGTAAGTCACCTCTTGTTTTTCCTGGGGGGCAAATTGGCCAAGGAATTGTACCCTGAAGTCACCTGAACTTTCTTCTATTTCCCAAACCAGGGATGATACCCCACCGGCCTGGGGGGAATGCGCAGGGTCGCAAGCTGAGTTTTACGAGTGCCCTAAGGCTCCTAACAGCCTTTTCTCTAGGGGCTTTTTCTGATTAGTGAGGGCTGTTCGGACTGGGGAATGGTCAGATTAAACAATAGAAGAAATATCAGTAGCTTCCCCTCTGGAGGCCCGCCGTGCGGCATCCATCCACTGGCCTCCTGGGCGGGCCATCAGGCAGGCGGAGTAGGTCGGCTCCTGGCACTGGACTTTGTAGCACAAGTAGACTTACACCAAGTACAGTGGAATTTGGATTAAACTTGAGGGCAACCAAGAGTCTGAAGAACTTTAGAGTTTAGTGATACTCATATTTTAGAACTACTGCTCTGGAAGAAGAGTAGGACAATGCTTGAACAGGTTTTGGGTGCCATCAGTCATATGATAGGAGATTCATTAGGAGGATGTGGGAATAGTCCTGCTGAGGCTTGAGGAAGACTTGGCACAAGCACTACCGTGGGGCTGGAGAAAGGCAGAAGAGTTCAGGAGAGATTTCAGAGGTGAAGTCAGTTCAAGAGATATTTAAGAGGCAAAATCAGTGGAACTTTGCAATTGAGTAAACTTTGGAGACTGGAAGTTGACAGGGAGAGAAGAGTCAAGGATGACGCCTGGGTTTCTGACTCAAATAAATGGGAGAAGTTGAAATGACTAAACAAAGGAGCATGCATGAGAGAGAGAGAGTGAAAGAGAGAGTGTGAATGTGTGTATGTGTATCAACAGAACCTCAGTTTGCTTTTTTTTTTGGTATTTCAGTGTTAGGCCTCTTTCAGCTGCATGTCACATAAATCCAGCTCATACTGACTTAAGAGAAAAAGGAAACTTTTTATTGGATCTAGTAATTGACAAATCCAGGGGTATTCTTGCTTCAGCCACAGCTGAATCCAGGTGTTCAGTAATTTGCAAATTGTGACTCTTCTTTTGGCTCTGATTCCTCTGCATTGGCTGTGTTCCCTGAGAGGCTGTTGGTGTGTGTGTGTGTGCATGTGGGGTGGTGGCAAATATGGCTTCCATTCTGTCAATCTCAATGAGAATGAATTTTTATCAATGGCTCCAGTAAAAGCGACAAAGCAAAACTTGTTGGCTCTATTTGACTCATTTTCCCAACCCCAAGTCGATCACTTTGTCCAGGGAGATAGATTATTCTGATTGCCCGGATGAAGATCAAATGACCTCTCCAGAAACCAAGCTGTGGGGTCAACCACCCCAGAATGGCACAGACTGAGTGTGGGTCACCCTCCCTCTCCTTCCAGGGAAAGCTGAAGCGCTACAGCAAGAATGAGAATGGATGCTGAGCAGGAAAAACAATAGTGTCGCCCATAATCTGTGTCTAGCTCTAGAGCAGAAGCTGTGTATTTGCTGAATGAAATTGTTTCACTTCAGTCACTCTTGAGATCCTGTCTCACATCAGTGTCACCATCATAATAACCTGTTCCCTTGTCGCTGGGCATGGTGACTTCTTCAAAGAGGGAAGATTGATTATGCACATTGTTACCATGCCTCCCTAGTGGAGCCAGCTTCAATTGATTTTCAAATAGCCAAGGAAAGAATCCATATCCCCAGCCTGTATTCATAGTGTGAATGCAGTGTGACTAATAAAATGTCTCCTGAATCACAATATCATATTGGCAATTACATTTATGTGATGAGCATAGAAATAATAGAATGGCACAGTTTCACTGAAACATGGCCTGGAGAACTGGCAGGCACCTGAGGAATCATCTAACCCAGGCTTGGTCACGCTTTTGAATTCTAGAACCACTTTTAACATGAAGATTTTTCTACTTTCATGTAAGAGCATTCAGGTAATACCTGATGCTTGCATGGCCTCAAGAACCTCTGGTGAAGTTTTCTGACAGTTTGGGATCTAAGTGTGTCACCTCCATTTTGAGGAAATTAAGGAAATTGCTGATGAAGAGAAGTGATTTATGCAAAGTCATATGGCAGAGCTAAAACAAGAACCTGTGTCACTTGGACCCTTCTCCTAATTTTGAGGTTTTTCCTACAACATCAAGCTGATCCTATTGCATATTGTATTGGCAGAGAGAGCCTTGGACTTCTTTAATACTGACATTTAGGGAGGAATTACTGGAGTGATTTTCTAGTTAAGTTGGATTTTTAAATTTTGTTTCTTTTCTTTCACTTCTCAGAAGAAATCTGGCCTTGTCCTCTCTATTTAGAAAAAAGGGAAAGGGGCCTGCCATTTATTCAGCACTTACTCTGAAGTTCTTTAATCCTCATGACAATACTGCTGATTAGCTATTTTGATTCCTGTTTTATTGATGGCGAAAGGAAGCTCAGAGAGATGAAGAAGATTGCTCAAGTTTGCACAGCCAGTAATGGTGGTGTTCACCAATCATTATGTCTGTGCCCTGCCTTTTCTTCAATGAATGTTTTCTACAGGTCAGCAAGGCCACTTCAAAGGTGCTGAGAATATCAATGACTATTTTTAATGGACAGTCAAGGAGATGTATAACCAATAGTACTAATGATACAATAGTCTACAGCACCAAAATCTTTATGGGAAGAATAAGCATCTAACCTTTCCGACTTTCAAAAGAGCATTTGCTGGCTTTGAGGAGTTGCCCTGGCTTTCTAAGGATCCCTTTTCAGCTAATGTAGCAATCAGCAATCCATGGCCTGTGGGCCAAATTCAGTCTACCACCTGTTTTTATAAATAAAGATTTATTGGAACACAGCCATATCCACTCATTACCTATTGTTCATGGATGCTTTTGTGTCGTAATGGCATATTTGAGTATTTGTGGTAGAGTCCATAGGGTTCACAAAGCTGAAAATATTTACTGTTGTCTTGCCTTTTGCAGATAGCAAACTGTCTTATTCACAGACCTATTAGTTCACTGAAATGGAACTCAAAAGCCTCTGTGACTGGGGTGTGTGTGTTTGCTTTCATCTCTATTACATATTGGGTTTTCACAGTTGAATCTGTTGGGTTTTCACAGTTAAGTCTGTGTTGGGTCCGAAAGATGGATAGACTGGAAACATTGAGTCAGATTCCCAGAGAATCCCAGAGAATCCTATAAATGTTGGTCTAACTGCTGTCCCTAGTAGAAAGGAAGATCCAGGTGCCTGTGAAAAGTAAATCTGAGCATTTGGCACTTCATTTTCATAACTATAGGAAACAGAAATTCTGCCTATTGCAAACCTGTATTTACCTGAGGAGTGATTGAATCTTCCAAGTATAATTGCACTGGGTGTTTGACTTAGGAAATGTATCTAATAATGACCATAAAGTTGGGGGTGGGAGGTAAAGTAGGTCTGTAAAACAACCTATCGGAATTAATCTTCTGGCTGTGGAGCATTTGACTGAAGAAGAAAGCAGTACCCGAGGCATATTATCTCCTGCAAGGCAGACCCTTACTTTGCAGGAAAATGCAAACTGATTTTTTTGTGACACTGTTTCCAGGTTACCAAAAGAGCTAAACTTCCTGAAATTGCTGGCCTAACATGTTCTTCGTGTTCTAGGTGAGAAAAACTGCAGTGATTGCTTGATTCTTGAAATCAAATTTATTTTATTTTTAAGTAGTAGAAACGTCTCTTCTGATCCAGTTCTGGTAATGGCAAGTATTGTGTATCAGCAAATGCTTCCAGTGACAATAATTATACAGTTTGGGCAAAATACACAAGACATCTGAAGGCATCAGAGAATGGCCCAAAGGAGGCAGAAACTGGAGGGTATTTAATGCTTGAGAGAAGAAAACCACACGTTTCTGGGTGCAAATACACAATTCTGTGGTTTTTCCTTTTGGGTCACTTAGTCTACATGTCATGAGGTGACCAGAACTAAACCAGAAAGAGACAGTGTTACTGGCTTGACGTGTTAGAGGGGAGAATTCAGAATTGCCAAGGAAGCTGAAAAGTGAGGGAGGCAATTCCAGAATGGCGAGAAGAGACCCCAAATATGTAAATAAACTCTGCTCAAAACCTCGTCTGCCCCTGACCTGCCTATGCACAGCTGACAGGTGATGCAGTCGGTTAACCATTCTGAGACAGTAAAGAGTGCAAGGCGGGGGCTGAAGGTGTCCAGGCAAAGAAACAAGGAGACTGGGGTTAAGGCTCAGGAAGTCTGAGATTAAGGCCAAAATAACAACATGAACAATGACTAACGTTCAAGTAGCACTTACTACATAAAGAGTTCTAGGCACTCTTTAACAGTTGCCTGGATCATCTCATTTAATTCCCAGAACAAACCTATGATTTAAGTATTAATATTACTTCCTTTACTATATAAACAATCTGAGGCTCAAGATCACATAGTAACGGAAGGTGGACCTGGGACTATAACTGAGGCTATCTGACCTTAGCACATGCACTTAACTATACACTACTGCCTCAGGATATTGTTAAAGAACAAGAATGACTCTAGCTCAGAGCTAATTCCAATCCACCATCAGAGGGTCCAGTACATATTAAGGTCTTCAATCAAACGCCAAGGTCTGTTTCTATACAGGCTGACCCCCTGCCTGCCTGTTCTGAAATAATAGCAGCAGGAACAGATGAGGTTTTTCTGGGTTTCAAGTACATACAAATTCAAAAATGTGTTTCTTTTGAAAAATTTACAAAAGATACATGACTATGTAAGCACATAACCAAGTTTCCTCCCAGGGCCTTGGAAGGGGCGCATGAATGGGGGGTGGGATCATACTTCCTCAGGGGCAGCTAGCTGCCAGCTGTGTAGTCTGTGCAGTTTTTCTGCAGTCTGTGAGGCCTTTATTAACATCCATATCCTCACCCACAAAGAAACTCTGCAATTACAGAGAATATATGTCTTTTGTTTGTTACTTTCTTTTAGTGTCACATAGCAGGCACTCCTTTGTGTTTTAAGATTCTAGACAGCTTTATTTATTTTTTTTGCCTTCTGTTAAAATCATCTCTCTAAGATGGGGAAGTAACATTCAGAGTCTAGTATAGAAACAGAAGACATTCCAAGTCTTTCCAACACAGGGAAGTTAATGCAGGGAGTTGGTTAACCAGGTAACTGGAGAGCTGAGAAGCCAAACAGAGGAAGCTGAAGCACCTCAGAGAATAGAAACTGTAGGAACCTACTTTCTCCTTTAGCGTAAAGGAAGGATAAAGGGAGGAGATGGAGCTACTAGAGCCAGAAGGCAGGACTGGCTGCCAGGAGCAACAGCCATGGCAAAGACTGCCCAGCAGGAAGGGAGCCAGGAGGGGAGCGCTTCCTACCAGGTGCTGGGACCGTGGGGAGTCACCCACTGTCTGAGAGGCTGCTGGAGGCAGAGGGAGACATGTGCTCGCTTCTCCCTTCCTGCTACCATTCTGCCTTCCGCCAGTGCCTTCTACCCACCCAGAGCCAGTTGGCAAGTGAGCCTGGGAAATAGTTTTCTGCAATACAGAACCCAGTAAAGATTGGAAATAGAGCAGATTTCCAACACATGTAAGGAATGTTAGGGGCTCAAATGTGTCGTCCCCCCAAACTCATACACTCAAGTCCTACATCTCCAGGACCTCAGAATGTGGCTGTATTTGGAGATAGGGTCTTTAATAGGAAATTAAGTTAAAATGAGGTTAAAATGAGGTCAAGGACCCCAATTGTACATGACTGGTATCCTTATAAGAAGAGGAGTTTCAGAGACAAGCACAGAAGGGAGGCCATGAGGAAGACACAGGGAGAAGATAGCAATCTATAAACCAAGGAGAGAAGCCCCAGAAGAAACCAGCCCTGCTGACACTTTGACCTTTGACTTCTAGCTTTCAGAATCATAAGAAAATCAGTTTTTGTTATGTCAGCCACCCAGTCTGTGGTACTTTGTTATGGCAGCCCTAGCAACCTGGTACGAGGAGGGTGCAGTGCTCTGAGTTGGGGTGTTGCCCTCATGCCCCTGGAGACTGTCTCCCACTCAGTGATTGGCCTTATCCCCAGGTGTCTTCAGCTCCCTATTTGCAGAAATCACTTGAGTCCCTCCTGCAGAGAGAAATCTCATCCATCACCATTTGATTCTTCTGGAGTTCCTTGCTGTCTCCCCCATGCACAGAGCACATCAATTAATTGTCTGATTTCAGAAAGTGACCCTTTATCTGTAGGCCAGGAAACAAAAGAGGTGGTAAACTTTGCTTTTGAAACTGTCCAATTCCTCAAAGCAAAACAAAGTTTTGGAAGCTGCCTCATATCTTCTGTGGGAATGGTTAAATAATAAATAGTTTCCTTCCGACCAGATGGCAATTTGATGCTTTAGAGGCAAACTGCTACCTTTTCATTTTTCCCTTTGCTGCACCACAATTCATGTGGATCAGGACAACAGGAGCAGGAGGAAGAACGTTCTGCATTTTCTCCCCATCTGTTCCTGTGAGGCCGGGGCGATAACAATATGGCATTCACTGCGGGTGACAGCACAAGGCTCTAGACTCGGACCAGCAGAATCCTATTTTATTACAAGAATTTGTACTGCTAGACCCTAGAGGTAAATGCAGCCTATTTCAGAGCCTGAAAATATGATGACTGCATCCAATTATGTAGTAAAAAGAACATTGTATTTGGCCAGGACTCAAGGCCTGGTTATGGGACTTTCCATCTGTGTGACCCTGGACAAATGACCCCCTCTCTCTGGACACAAGCATCTCATCTGTCAAGTAGGGGCAACATGCCTTACTGACATAATGGGCCACTGATGTGATCAAATTAGATACTCTGTGAAGGTGCGTCTTTTGCTCTAAATTAACACTGGGCACACGGAAGTTGTGATTATTTTGTTACGATCCCAGGATATAAGAGAAAATTTTCAAGGACAGAAGGTTGTTTTCTTCTCTTCTTTGCTGAATACATGCAGAAGCAGCCATCAGCATCCCACATCCCAACACTCAAGTGACTGGGTAGTTTTATGGTTAAAAGCTATGGTTTCATCTCATGATGGGAGGAGACTTTAGAAGTGTTAAGACAACCTAGAATGGTAATTTCCCCCATTGAAAAACTCCACTTCCAAGGTATTTATCCTCCAGTAATTCCTTTAAATATAGTGTTATTCATGTAGTAGGCAATTTTGGGGGGTCAGGTTTATTGAGGTATAAGTTGCATACAATGAATTTCACCAATGTTAAGTACACCATTTAATGAGATTTGACAAATGCATACAGTCATAAAACCGCACCATAATTGGCAGAGTAACAACTGACAACTGTCTCTCCATTTTCTCAAATGGGTAGCAGCTCTGGCTTCCTGACTTACAGGAGGTTTGGTGCTGTGCAAAGGGCAAATACGGCCTGCAAGACTCATCTCTTCCTGACTTTGGTTTTCGAAGTCTTCAGTCCAGGGAGGATTTTATGCTAGGTGTCCTGGTAGGGAAGAAAGGGAGTGTCCTGGAGAGAAACAAAAATGAAGATGGTGAGGAAGTTGGTGGTAATGAGAAGGATGAAATGCCAGCCTCTATTAGGGGGCTGTGATATGTATTAGCTCACTTAATCCTCATAACATCCTGGGAGGCAGGTTTTGTTCTTGTCTTCCTTTTATGGATGAGAGTCAGGCACAGAGAGGTTGAGGTTCTTATTCAAGGCAACTTGGCTCATGAGTGTTTGAACCCATACACTGCTCTGTAGCCTAGCCCATGAAGGAAAATGAGGGGATCATTCCAAAATGATAAAGAGATTTCCAGAATCTGGAAAAATGATAGAGGAACTGTGGTTTCTGCAAGCTGTGGAAAATGATACCCTGCTACTTTGGGGAAGATTGGTCTCACTGAAGAATCCCAGGCTGATGGTGTCTTCCAGGGCAAATGATATGAGGGGACACTCCAGTTTGCTGGTGTCAGCAGAAACTCTGTGTCCTTTGCTTTGTGCTTGTGGGATGGTCCCCAAGGTTGATGGAGCTTGTATGTCACCAGCCCACTGGAGGAGGGTCTAGAGATAATATTAAATAGACTTAAAGAAATAAAGAAAAAGTGACATGTTTTATTCATCCAAGTTTATGGACTAAGATTCATGACTATTGCACATAATTTAATTTCATATGTTCTCAAAATTAAGTTAATCATAATCGAAAAATATAAACTCTCATAGCACTTTGAAAAGAAGAACTGGTACCCACAATTCAAATTTCAGAGCTGGGTAGTACACTCAGTGAGACACTCTTACCCTTGATGCCATGATTTTTATTTAACGTTCTTTCCTAGCATGTTAAAGCAGAAATACATTTAACAGCTAAGGTTAACTGACATATTTAAACAAACTTAGGGACATCAAGTTAGCTACTCATTATCTTCTGGATATAGCATAAGGGTTGACACAACATAAGAACCTTTAAAGATGATGTTACTCAGTTTAAAACTCGATGCTGTATGCTTACATTATGGTAGTAGGTGAAAAACAATTCTAAAATACAATACTGTGATTATGTCATTTGCCTAATTAAAATTATTCTACCTGTCTCCCACACTCTGTGGTCCAGCCTAGAGAAGTCATTGCTCTCTTAGGCAGCATAAGTAAGAACTGGTAGCACCCAGCAGTATCAGAGCAACCAAGCAAACCAAAGTAAAACCACAAAGCTTCTGGAAGGTGAGCTGTCAACAAACACACAGTCCCTGAAAGTCAGTTAAGATACAGGAGCTAAACCTAACCCTAAGCAATGTGACTCCTTTTAAAATGGAAGATTAAAATGAGACCAGAATCTCCTAATATAATAGACAGAGTGTCTAAAATATAACAAAAAAATCACCCATCCACCCAAGAACAAAGAAAATTAGACCTTGAATGAGAAAAGAACCAACTCATGCCAACACTGAGATGGATAAGATGTGGAATAACTGGATAAGGATGTTAAGGCAGCCATCATAATATAACTCTACAATCAATTATTAATCCTTCTGAAATAAAAATTTTGAACTATATGAAATCTCAGCAAAGAAATAGTAGTCTTTTAAAAAGAACCACATAGAATTTACAGAACTAAAAAATAGAAGAAATGGAAGTCGAAAACTTGCAGGGTGGGCTTAACAGCCAAGGGAAGATGACAAAAGGTAGAATCTGTGAACCTGGGGACAGAACGATAGGAATCACCCAATCTGAGCATAAAGAAAACACAGATGCAAAGGAAAATGAACAGCCTTAGAAATCTGTGGGATAGTAACAAATGTTCTGACACTCGTATCCTTGTGGTCTCGGGAATGGGAGAAGAGTAGGATTGAGGCAGCGCTTAAGGATACAGCCCCTTATGACTTGCCGGATTTGGTAAAAACCACAAATCTACAAACTCAAGAGGCTGAGCAAACTTCAGTTCTGATAAACCTGAAGAAATCCTCACTGAGACACCTAATTAAATTTTTGAAACCTAAAGATACAGAAACTATCTTGAAAGCAGCCAAAGAGAAAAGGCGTATTCCCTATGGGGTGCACCAGTCTGAATGACTGAAGATTTCTCATATTTATTTTCATTATTGCATTTATTTATCCATATTTTATCTTTTGTGCCTCAAGAACAGGCATAATGTCTATCCTCTTAGTGTCGGCTGCTCTATTTTCTTTCTTTAGTAAACCTGACAAATTTAATGAGATCACGCAAGAAGGCAGCAGCCCAGGCAGTAAGCACAGAGTACTCCACCCTCCGCAGTGGGCCAGAGGAAAACGCGTCAGCTGCCTGGCTGCCCGGTGTGATCCAAGCCTCCGCTTCGACTCTCATCAGCTCACTCAGTCTCTCTGGGCTCAGTTTTCTTATCTGTAAGGTGGGAATCATACGTTACTCTCACAGGGTCGCTAGGAGGGTGGAAAGGAAAAGAGATGTCATGTGGAGAGCTCCTGGCAGATGGCTGGACACAGTGTAAACACTCAATACATATTAGTTAGTTCCCCATCTGCCATCAGCAAATTAGTGAATGAGTAAAACCATCTGATAAACTAATTTATAAACAGGTCATTGGAATGTTAGCAATTGATTTTTATAGGCTTAATACAACTTCAGTTAATGGCTTATGGATTCCTGTGAGGTCAGGCGTCTATTAAGGCAGAAAATGGCAGTGGGAGCCAGGCAGCCTCAGGGTTGGATGCCTGCCTGACCTTCCTTTGGGCCAAGATGGGCCGGGATGCTCTCTCAAGATACGTTTTCTCGTGCAGACCTAACCGTAAAAGCCAGAAGCCCCTTCACACAGGAGGCTTCAGAATGAGCGGCAGTGGCAGCTGAGAATGGAAATGCATGGTTTCCCCAGTGCTGAGGCAGACATCTTGAAAGGAGATGTAGATGTGGGTTTATGGAGAACAGCCTCTTGGGCACGGCTGCCCAGGGTGGAACCTCAGCTCTACTACCTCTCAGCTCTGTGGCCTTGGCAAGTCACATCACTTTTTTTTTTTTGCCTCATTTCCAATGGCAATAATGTGTACCTCATTGGGTTGTGGTGAAGATTAAATGAGTTACTTTAAATAAAGCAATTAGAATCATGCCTGGCTCAGAGGAAGCACTATGCAAATGTTGACTATTACTATTATTTCAAGCTTGGAGAGCTGCTGGAGCAGATTTGGCAACAGTCAGCCGTGAGCACTGAGGACAATGGCAAAAGGCACCTGGGAATAGCTGTGGCTTATTATCATATACTTGATTGTAGCAGTTACAATTGCTTTGAGCATAAATAGTACCAAGCCCTCGGCTTGGAACATTGTAAGGATCTAATTGGGGATGAGGAGGAACCACTTAACAATTTAAAAGAGAGGGAATATAAACCAGGGAATTGGTCACACAGGTGGTAGAAGAGCTGATGTATTTATCTGGGATATGAGGCAACCCAGAGATGAGCATAGAGACGGCTACCTGCACAACAGGAGAATTCAGGGTTCCTGGAGGCTCTGGGCTGGGGCTTATCTGGAGGGAACCAACACTGTGATAGAGAAGCCACCACAAGGGTGCCACCAGGTCAGAGAGAAAGGGAGAGAAACCATGGCTTCCCCTTGGCTCCAAACCTCCAGGCTCCCAGGGGTTCTACCACTGGCCACCCCAGCTGGCTGCCAGCCTGCAAAGTAGACCAAAGGGAAGATGAGGAATGGACTTGAAAACTAGAAGGCCCAGGACTGGCCTAAAATGTCATTGCCATGAGCACATGAGGGAGGTGAGGGAGGCATGTTTAGTCCCCAGTTTACAGGTGCAGGTATTGAGGCTGGGAGAAATTAAGTTCATGGTTCATATGTTTATAGCTGGCGAAGGGGCAGAGGCAGGAATAGAATCCAAACTGGCATGACTCCAAAGCCCACGTGTGTCCACTGTGCACTGAGGCTGCTTGACTTGGTTCTGCAGCACGTACTCCACCCCCAGCTACCTACACTGGGCCTGGGGTCCCATCTAGAGCATCCTCATTGCACCTGATTGGACTTGAGGGCTCTCAGGTCATGCTTGTTTGACCAAAAGGGGCGTCACTTGAATGGTAACACTTCAGGAGTTTGGGTGAGTAGGTGGGAGGGCTCTTTGGTGCTAATGACTTAATGCTTTTCCAATCGCAGCATGGCCCCAGGCCTCTCCCACCCTGGGAACCAAACCAGGCACATCAGAATCTCATGCAAGAGTCTTTTAAACTTAAATATTTTTTATCTCTGGAGATTCTGAATCAGACAGGCTAAGAGGGGCCCAGAAATTTGAGATGGATGTTTTTAAAACTTGCTGGATGACTCTGAAGTCTGGCCTTGACTGATATCCTCTGGTCTCATAATCTGCTCTGATGGACTGAATGGGTGGTCAGGAGTTACCTTTTTCAAATTAAATTAGTCATTAAGGATCATATTCATATCCAGGCTGCCTCAGCAGCCTCTGGAATAAATAGTGGAAAGGCCCAGGGAACTCACTAGCCCCAGAGCCCTACAAACAGCCTCACCAGCCTAGACTGAAATGCTTTGGCACTTGTTGTTCAACTGTGTTTGATACAGTACTAAGTTGCCTTTGGGTCTAGGCATATCTCTGTCCTGTGTACTTTCTGATGCTTCTTTTGATATGCCAGAATCTTATATTTGCTTTTTAGAATCTGTGAAGACTCTCCACCGAGAGGTGCTGCTTGGCACACAAAGCTATCTCACTTACTCTGTTCCCAGACACTCTAACTTCAGGGGCTAGCCTGGAAGTATCTCAGGGAGGGTAATCTAAAATATGACTGTCTCTGAATAGGAGTCTTACTTAGAGATTGTTTTCAGAGATAAAGAAAATGAATTCTAAGTTGAAAGTCTACTAATTTGTAAAGGTCTCAATTTGGTTGCACTCTAGAATAAATGTAGAACTTTAAAATATTGATGCAATTAAATACTTACCTCATAGGCATTCTGATTAAATCAGTCTATAGGATGGGCTTGGGCGTTATGGGTTTTTTTTAAGCTCTCTAAGTGATTATAATGAATTCATGAATTAGGAAGGGTCAGTTGTAATACCTCCCTACTTCTATTATGTGCTTTGAATCTAGATGAGCCTAGCTTCAGATCTGGGGTCTAGCACTTACGAGCTGTGTGACCTTAGTCATTCAATTTCTCTGAGCCTGTGGCATGCCAAGTTTGTATGTGGAGTGGAGTAGGAGTCCACCCAGGTCTTGGTAATAAAGGGGTGCACTGTAGAAAATACAAAGCAATAATTCAAGTAAACGGAAGTCAGTATGCTTTTTGTTTTCATGATGCACCAGCAATTATAAATGCTAATAATATAATACTACTTCCCACAAGACCAAATAGTCCCATGGATACCTCCTCCCTACAACCTTGGTATGCCATTGAGCTGATTTTCTCATTTGTAAAGCTTAGTCAAATAGAGATAAAAGTACCTGTTTTTGTAGCATCATTTGCAGTTTAGAAATAGTATATTTGGATAATATGTCTTGATCACTATCCTAGACAGGTTCTTTAGCCAGACTGCCTGGTTTGAATTCTGATTCAACCTTGAGCAAGTTACTTAGTCTCTCTGCCTCAGTTTTCCTTACCTGTAAAATGGGGACAAGAAGCTACCTACTTCCTAGTGCTGCTTCATCAATGAGCTAATAAACATAAAATGTTTTAAATCATGCTTGGCACATAATAAGTCCTCAACAAATATTAGCTATTGTTATCTGGCATATACTTACATGTTTATCAGTAATTATTATTTTATAACTAATAAAGGTTTGTTGAATACCTATACCTCTAAAAAGTGTCATTATTTGCTTACCAGTTCAAGATAGAAGGGTATTTATCCTACAAAGATGTCTAGAGAGTGAACTCTCTCAGTCTCTCTTGTTGCCAGATTCCTTATCTACTCTAAAACTCTCTTGCTTTTGTCCCTTTCCTCACATAGTATTTATTCTGGAAGTAGACAGGACTTCACTGACAATATTTCAGTCAATAATTATGGATGGCCTCCAGTTATATGCCTCAAATACAGTAAGAGCAGTTTTCTAAAGCAGTGTCTCAGGAAAGAAAGTTAGAAGATAGTAGTCCAAAGGATGTGCAATTCTGGTTAAACATAAAATTTTGATTTGCAAATTCTTGTATCACTTAATATTGCTCAAATAACATTGTCATAACTATAATGTTCATGGTACACTAAGTTCTGTGGCAAAAGCTTGACATTTCATTCTCATTACAGCTCCATAACTTAGATTCTGATACTGTCCATTCTTTAGAGAAAATGGTGAGAAAACTAAGGCTAAAAGAGAAGTACTTGGAGAGATTCAAGATGGCGGCATGAGAGGTGACACAGAGAACTCATCCCAAAACCACAAACAGTACAAAAATATAGTTAATTAATACAACTAACCCTAAAACAGCAACAAGAAAGAAAGCTGAACCAGACAGCATACAGACCTCATGAACGGAGCACACCTCACAAAACAGGGTAAAGTATGAAAGCCTTAATCTGGCGGGACCCAGACCCTTCCCCCACCCAAGCTCACCAGCTGGAGGAAGAGAAACAGAGCGGGGAGGGGATGGAAGCTTGGGACTGCTGAACACCTAGCCCTGGAGATCTGCTTTGTGAGCGGAAGACTATATTGTGTGGTGCCCTGGATGTTGGGGAGCTCGGACGGGCAGTGTGCTTGGGAGGCTGACATTCCAGCCATTTGTGGAGAGGGGGATCCACATCTGGCCGCTCTCTCTGTGTCAGAGGAGGGGCCTGCGGTCTGGGAGGCTTCCTAGCAGCTAGAGGGCTGCTGAAGGGGTGGGGTTTGGATGGAGCTTGTGGCATGGGAGAAGGGAGAGCTGGACAAGGTTCTCTGGGTGCGTTCTGGCCAGCTGGTTGGGAACTTTGAGGAGCTTCAGGTGCTGCACCCCCATGGCTGGCTACTCAGCTCCAAGGCCCGCCACCATGACACGTAGCCTGCTGCACCTTCCTCCTAGCCTGCTGGCACCAGTTCACAAACTGGCAGTCACTGTACCAGCATCAGGCCAGCCAGAGGGAGGCCCCGCCTACAACAGCTAGAGACACCACACACAGAGGCTTACACGTGTGTGCTTGGCCCACTGGCTCTGACACTGGAGACAGGTACTGCAGACAGGAGTCAGGAAACAGATCTTTCCTCCCCCCAGAAACCAGCTCTGCTCCCCTATGACCCCCAACTTCACTCTAGGGGCTGAGCAGCTCCAGAGACTGGAGTTTCTGGGCACTAGTGGGCACCACATAGAAATATGAAACGTCAAAAGAACATGGTTTGGACCAAAATCTCACAAACCCCAGAAAAAGGGCCAAATTAAACTGAACTCACCAATCTTCCTGAAAGAAAGTTCAAAATAAAAATTATAAACATGCTTATGGAGGTACAGAAAAATATTTAAGAACTCAGGAATGAATTTAAGTCAGAGATTCAGTCATTAAGAAATTCCATATCTGAAATGAAACATACAATGGAGGGATTTAAAAGCAGATTAGACGTAGTAGAAGAGATGGTAAGTGGAATAGAAATTGGAGAAGAGGAATACAAAGAAGCTGAGGCACAGAGAGAAAAAAGAATCCCTAACAATGAGAGAATATTGAGAGAACTGTGTGACCAATCCAAATGAAACAATATTCACATAATACGGGTACCAGAAGAAGAAGAAGAGAGAAAAAGGGATAGAAAGTGTCATTGAGGAGGTAATCGCTGAAAACGTCCCCAATCTGGGGAAGGAGATAGTCTCTCAAGCCATGGAGGTGCACATATCTCCCAACACAAGGGACCCAAGGAAGACAACATCAAGACATATAATAATTAAAATGGCAAAGATCAAGGATAAAGACAAACTTTTAAAAGCAGCTAGAGAGAGGAAAAACATCACATACAAAGGAAAACCCATCAGGCTGTCATCAGACTGTTCAACAGAAACCTTAGGCCAGAAGGGAGTGGCATGATATATTTAATGCAATGAAGCAGAAGGGCCTTGAACCAAGAATACTCTGCCCAGCAAGGTAATCATTTAAATTTGAAGGAGAGATTAAATAATTTTCAGATAAGCAAAAGTTGAGAGAATTTACCTCCCACAAACCACCTCTACAGTGCATTTTGGGGGGACTCTTATAGATGGAACTATTCCTAAGGCTAAACAAATGTCACCCAAGGGATAGACAAAGAATACAGAATATGATTCATAACATACAAAGAATGGAGGAGGAAGAAAAAGGAGGAAAAAAAAAGAACCTTTAGGTTGTGTTTGTAATGGAATATGAAGTGAGTTAAATTAGACTGTTAGATAGTAAGGGAATTACCTCTGAAACTTTGGTAACCATGAATCAAAAGCCTGCAATGGCAGTAAGTACATACTTATCAATAATCACCATAAATGTAAATGGTATGAATGCACCAAACAAAAGACACAGAGTTACTGAATGGATAAAAAAACAAGACTCATCTATATGCTGCCTGCAAGAGACTCACTTCAAACACAAAGACATACACAGACTGAAAGTAAAGGGATGGAAAAAGATATTTCATGCAAATAATAGGGAGAAAAAAGCAGGTGTTGCAGTACTTGTATCAGACAAAATAGACTTCAAAACAAAGAAAGTCACAAGAGACAAAGAAGGACATTACATAATGATAAACGGGTCAGTCCAACAAAAGGATATAACTATTATAAATATCAATGCACCCAACACAGGATCACCTCCATATGTGAAACAGATACTAACAGAATTAAAGGAGGAAATAGAATGCAATGCATTCATTTTAGGAGACTTCAATACACCACTCACTCTAAAGGACAGATCAACCAGATAGAAAATGAATAAAGAGACAGAGGCACGGAACAACATATTAGAACAGGTGGACCTAACGGACATCTACAGAACACTCCATCCAAAAGCAACAGGATACATATTCTTCTCAAGTGCACATGGAACATTTTCAAGAATAGATCATATAGTAGGCCACAAAAAGAACCCCAGTAAATTTAAAAAGATGGAAATTGTATCAACCAGCCTCTCAGATTACAAAGGTATGAAACTAAAAATAAAATACACAAAGAAAACGAAGAAGCTCACAAACACATGGAGGCTTAATAACATGCTGCTAAATAATCAATGGATCAATGACCAAATAAAAACAGGGATCAAGCAATATATGGAGACAAATGACAACAATAATTCAGTACCGCAAAATCTGTGGTATGCAGAGAAGGCTGTGCTAAGAGGAAAGTGTATTGCAATACAGGCCTACCTCAGGAAAGAACAATCCCAAATAAACTCTAAACTCACCTTAATGAAACTAGAAAAGGAAGAACAAATGAGGCCCAAAGTCAGTAGAAGGAAGGACATAATAAAGATTAAAGCAGTAATAAATAAAATTGAGAAGAATAAAACAATAGAAAGAATCAATGAAAGCAGAAGCTGGTTCTTCAAGAAAATAAACCAAATAGATAAACCCCTAGCCAGACTTATCAAGAAAAAAACAGAGACACACACATAAAAAGAATCAGAAATGAGAAAGGAAAAATCACTATGGACACCACAGAAATACAAAGAATTATGAGCGAATACTATGAAAAATTATATGGTAACAAACTGGATAACCTAGAAGAAATGGACAACTTTCTAGAAAAATACAACCTTCCAAGGCTGACCCAGGAAGAAACAGAAAATATGAACAGACCAATTACCAGCAACGAAATGAATTGGTAATCAAAAACTACCAAAGAACAAAATACCTGGACCAGATCGTTTCACTGCTGAATTTTCTCAAACATTTAGTGAAGACCTAATACCCATCCTCCTTAAAGTTTTCCAAAAAGTAGAAGAGGAGGGAATATTCCCAAACTCATTCTACGAGACCAACATCACTCTAATACTAAAACTAGGCAAGGACACCATAAAAAAAGAAAATTTCAGACCAATATCCCTGATGAACATAGATGCAAAAATACTCAACAAAATATTAGCAAACGGAATTCAAAAATACATCAAAAAGATCATCCATCATGATCAAGTGGGATTCATCCCAGGGATGCAAGGATGGTACAACATTCAAAAATCCATCAACATCACTCACTACATCAATAAAAAGGACAAAAACCACATGATCATCTCCATAGATGCTGAAAAAGCATTCGACAAAATTCAACATCGATTCATGATAAAAACTCTCAACAAAATGGGTATAGAGGGCAAGTACCTCAACATAATAAAGGCCATATATGACAAACCCACAGCCAACATCATACTTAATAGTGAAAAGCTGAAAGCTTTTCCTTTAAGATCGGGAACAAGACCAGGATGCCCATTCTCCCCTCTTTTATTCAACATAGTACTGGAGGTCCTAGCCACAGTAATCAGACAACACAAAGAAATAAAAGGCATCTAGATTGGTAAGGAAGAAGTCAAACTGTCCCTGTTTGCAGATGACATGAGAGTGTACATAAAAAACCATAAAGAATCCACTCCAAAACTATTAGATCTAATATCTGAATTCAGCAAAGTTGCAGGATACAAAATTAATACATGGAAATATGTTGCTTTCCTATACACTAACGGTGAACTAGCAGAAGGAGAAATCATGAAAAAAATTCCTTTCACAATCACATCAAAAAGAATAAAATAACTAGGAATAAACCTAACCAAGGAAGTGAAAGACCTATATCCTGAAAACTATAAGACACTTTTAAGAGTAATTAAAGAGGACACTAATAAATGGAAATTCATCCCATGCTCTTGGCTAGGAAGAAGTAATATTGTCAAAATGGTCATCCTGCCTAAAGCAATCTACAGATTCAATGTAATTCCTATCAAAATACCTACAGCATTCTTCAATGGACTAGAGCAAATAGTTCTAAAATTCATATGGAATGACAAAAGACCCTGAATAGCCAAAGCAATCCTGAGAAGAAAGCATAAAGCAGGGGGAATTATGCTCCCTAACTTCAAGCTCTACTACAAAGCCACAGTAATCAAGATAATTTGGTACTGGCACAAGAACAGACCCATAGACCAATGGAACAGAATAGAAAGCCCAAAGTAAACCCAAGCATATATGGTCAATTAATATACGATAAAGGAGCCATGGATATACAATGTGGAAATGACAGCCTCTTCAACAGCTGGTGTTGGCAAAACTGGACAGCTACATGTAAGAGGATGAAACTGGATTACTGTCTAACCCCATACACAAAGTAAACTCAAAATGGATCAAAGACCTGAATGTACATCATGAAACCATAAAACTCTTAGAAAAAAAACATAGGCAAAAATCTCTTGGACATAAACATGAGCAATTTCTTCATGGACATATCTCCCCGGGCAAGGGAAACAAAAGCAAAAATGAACAAGTCAGACTACATCAAACTAATAAGCTTCTGTACAGTGAAGGACACCATAAGTAGTACAAAAAGACATCCTACAGTATTGGAGAATATATTCTTAAATGACATATCCAATAAGGCTTTGACATCCAAAATATATAAAGAGCTCACGCATCTCAACAAACAAAAAGCAGATAAGCCAATTAAAAAATGGGCAGAGGAGCTGAACAGACACTTCTCCAAAGAAGAAATTCAGATGGCCAACAGGCACATGAAGAGATGCTCCACATCACTAATCATCAGAGAAATGCAAATTAAAACCACAATGAGATATATCACCTCATACCAGTAAGGATGGCCAACATCCAAAACACAAACAACAAGTGTTGGCGAGGATGTGGAGAAAGGGGAACCCTCCTACACTGCTGGTGGGAATGCAAATTAGTTCAACCATTGTGGAAAGCAGTATGGAGGTTCCTCAAAAAACTCAAAATAGAAATACCATTTGACCCAGGAATTCCACTCCTAGGAATTTACCCTAAGAGTGCAGCAGCCAAGTTTGAAAAAGACATATGCAACCCTATGTTTATTGCAGCACTATTTACAATAGCCAAGAAATGGAAGCAATCTAAGTGTCCATCAGTAGATGAATAGATAAAGATGTGGTATATATTCACAATGGAATATTATTCAGCTGTAAGAAGAAAACTAATCCTACCATTTGCAATAATATGGATGGAACTAGGGCTTATTATGCTCAGTGAAATAAGCCAGGTGGAGAAAGACAAGTATCAAATGATTTCACTCATCTGTGGACTATAAGAACAAGGAAAAAACTGAGGGAACACAACAGCAGCAGACTCACAGAACCCAAGAATGGACTAACAGTTACCAAAGAGAAAGGGACTGGGGAGGATGGGTGGGAAGGGAGAGATAAGGGGGGAAAAGGGGCATTATGATTAGCACACATAATGTAGCGGGGGCGGGGGGGACACGGGAAAGGCAGTATTACAGAGAAGACAAGTAATGATCCTATAGCATCTTACTATGCTGATGGACCCTGACTGTAATGGAGTATGTGGGGGGGAATTGATAATAGGGGGTCTAGTAACCATAATGTTCAAGGGATTGTACATTAACGGTACCAAAATTAAAAAAAAATGAGAAGTACTTGTCTGATAAGTACACTAGTAACTGGTAACCTTGAACCCAGGTTTCTGTCTCTAAAGCCCATGTTCTTAATAACCACCCCCATCAGTGTGGGTGCACACACACGTCACTTCCTTATAGCACTTCTTGCCTGTAGAACCATTAGTTGGCAAGCTTATATTGTGATCGTCATCTCTTCAGACCTATTGATACAAGGTTCATCTGAGTGAATTCTGTAGATGGGATGTGGTAGGGAAGTTAAATTTGGGGAGTTTGTTTTGCATTGGGTTCAGAGCCTGTACCTGCCCCTCCTAAGGTTGGTATGTCCCATTGTAGCCTCACCAACTTTGTTGTACAGTTTTTTGGTCTTCTCCCACTTGGAAGAGCCCACTCTACCATCTTCATACTTGAAGAATCCAGACATCAGCTGGCATAGTGAGACATCTTGTATTTGCTCTTCTTAGGCGGGACTGGTCCTGTGCAGTTCAGCCCAAGCCACTCTGTGGGAGAATGCCCGCTGGACCCAGAAAATTGAGTTTCAATATCTGTTAGCCTTTGATCAATATCTCATAGCCCTCTGGCCAGTGCTTCTGCTGGAATCCTCTCTTGGCTGGGGCGATGCTTTGGTGATTCCCACCCACACAGACGCTCAGTCTTTGGCCATGAATTCCAGCCACTTTCCTCATGGATCCATTTAGCTCATCATTGCAGTGGCCATTACAATTACAAATGGCTTCTTAATTCATAGCTGCTCTAGTCATCAAGATAATTATGGTTAATTCCCTGAAGCTCTTATTGTTATCATTATTATTCATTTATTGTTTCATTTTTAATATAATTATGGCTTAAGCTAGGACATCCCATGTCTGCAGGAGGTGAGGTACACCATGTAATGTGGCTCAATCAAAATAGCATGGGCCTATTGCAAAAACAATATTATGATAAAAGAAGCTGAAAAGGAAAAAAAATTCCCAATTTCACCACTCTTGAGAAACTGTTTTAATTTTTCCCATTTCTTCTTTAATTAGTTGAATGCTTTCTCCCTGTGATAATTACAGTATGGATATGATTTTGTATTTTTTTTCTTTTGGTTAACTCTATAACCAATACAGTTTTCTGTGTTGTTTCACTGTCCCCATATGTTTTAGACTGGATTAGAATTTGAGTCTCTAGCTGTATGACTGTCAGCCTGTTAACACAGCCTTTCTGAGCTATTGTGATCACAGTTTATGATGCTTTGCCTGTCTCTTGAAGATTTTGTGAGGAGTTGCAAATGAAAGAGTGAATATGCAGTGACTAGAAGAGGACTCGAAAAGGGAGTTTTAGTACCTCTTAGATCCTATTTTATCTCCCCCCCAGTTTTGACTTCAAGGGCCTATCTTTGATCAATATCTCATTCTTTGGTGCTGAGAAACTTGGTAGTTGAGATTCCTTTGCAAATGCAGACACTTCTTGGAGTTAATAAATGTTATAAATTCGCATTTGAATTTTGTGAGCAGTACCCACTTAGGAAGACATAGCTTTGGGAAGCCATGCTTGGCCATTTTGCTGGGGGTACAGATAATTTCTTAAAGATAGCTGTCTTTCTTCAACCTTCTCACCCCAGGCCAAAAAACCTGATGCCTATATATTTTTAAACCTTTAATTCTCCAATTTCACTGATTGCAAAAAACAATGCTCAACTTTAATATACATTTACAAATTTTTAACTCCCATTACTGCACCACTCTCATACAACTGCTTTATTTTTAGATGGTAGTAATCATGATGAATATGAAATTCAGTATGCCTTTTCACACTGCTACTGAGAGCCATACCTTTCATTTTTAATGCCTGCAGTACAGTCCATCAAGTTACTGGACTCTACTAGCTCATTTCCCTGTAGTTGGACATTCAGTTTTCAGTGTTTTACTTTTATATGTCATACTGCAATAAACATATAATGATCATTTTTCTTCTTTTAAAATACTTCTCCAGGACAAATCCCCAAAAGTAGGATTATGGCATTCTAGGCAATAAGCTTCTTAATTGTGTCTGAAATATACTGATGTAGTTTTCCAGGAGTTTTGTACCAATTTAACCCTCATATCTACAATACAGCAAATGCTTTGCTGATATTCAGGGTGGCCAATTATCAATTCTTTAAAATCATAGGAAAGTAGATTAAAGATATAGAATTTTTTTAAATGAAAAATACCATGTCATTTTTTGAGTAAGTAATTAATCCTTTCCTCTGCTTTTTATTAGACTCAGCCCTGCCCTCAGTTTGTGTCAGGTACCAATAGTAGAGAAGCAAGAAAGTGAGAATAAATTAGAAAGGGAGTAGAGAAGAGAAATAGTTAAGACTGATATGTTATGGTTTAAGGATAATAATTGTGGCATAGGTTTTTAACAACAATACTCTAAGAGCTAATGGGCAAAGATTATTCCCATTTCACAGCTGACAGACTGTGACTCAAGAAGGTGTCTTGACATGGCCAGAGTCACCTGGCAGCTTAGCTGTCTTGCTTACTCAGTGACTCCCATGTCTTGGTCTTCAGACCCCTAACTCAGTAAGCATGTTAGACAGCAAATTTCTGTTGCCCTAACGTGGTTTACTTATGAAGCAGTCAGAGAACAAACCAAGAAGCATACAGTTGAACTGCTGATTTCTGTGGTAATGGTAGTAACAACAAAACCACCTAACATTTATTCAGGGTTTACTATGTCCCAGACACATGCATCATCTTGTTTAATTCTCCTGGAAACCCTGCAGGGAGGTATCATTACTATCTTTTTAGATGAGATTACAGGGTCACAGGATGTAAGTCACTTGCCTCAGATCACAGAGCTAAGAAGTGACAGAACCAGGATTTGACACCAGGAAGGCTGACAGAGGCTTGGGATACAGATAATTTCTTGAGGATAGCTGTCTTTCTTCAACCTTCTTGCCCCCAGGTAAAAAAAACCTGATGCCTACATATTTTTAAAATTTTAATTCTCCAATTTTATTGATTGCAAAGAAAACACTGTTAAACTTTAAAATACATTACAAAATTTTTAATGTTTTACAACACCTGCAGTGGAGACTTGGAAGCATATCTTCACTTTGCTAAGACAAAAGCCTTCCTGACCCTGAGAAGGGACTTTGTTCCACTGGGTCCTGGTCAGAGAAGCAGGATTCAGACTGCATGCAGTCAAGCGGAGCATCGGGCACACAGGAGTGCGCACCAGCGTTTCAGGGGCACTTGTGAACTTAGATTGTCGACTGAGTGGCCTGTGGCAAAAAAAAGAGGTTCTGAATTCCCTTTGTTCTCCCCTTTTATGTTTCCCAAAAGAAAACCAAAGCAAAAACTGCTCTTTGAAGCTGTCTTCTATGTGAAAAAATAAGCAGACCCCTTTTGCACTGAGAGAGTCCAGCCTTGGAGCAGAATTTCAGTAAAGCTGCCCTGACTGCCCAGGGCCTGAGGATGACTGCTAGTCTTTCCTTTTATCCATAATGGTGATGGCCAGGCTTTGAACTGATGGGGAGGGTGTTAAGAGTAGGACAGGAACTGACCTGGGAGAGTGACCTTACAGCATCCTCTCTGTCCTGGTAGAATTTTTCTTGCCCCCACATCCCCCCAACCCACCCACATGCATATGAACACACACACACACACACACATTCTTCTGATGGCAAGAATGGTTTTGGCTGTTGTGGTCATTGGGTACCCTAAAATAACGGCTATAACAACAAAACATCCTTGTGCCCAGCACTGGTCCTTGGTGAAATGTGAAGTCCTCGGAGTGCACTTTGGGAGCCCCTACTTTTAACTCCCTTTGATCTTGCAACTCATACCATCCTTTCTGAGAATCTACATGTGTTCTTCATTCCACTTTCCCCAACTCCCAGCAAAGGGAGATGGGCCCCAACTCCCATGGGCTTTGACTTGGAGCCTTCAGTTACTGATTCAGCAGTGAAAGCCTTTCTATCCTGGTTAAGGAGAAAACAAAGGTTATGTTAAAACAAAAGCTGGCAGACCCACTGGAGCAGCATGTTTCTGGCCTGCGCAGTGTCTCTGAAATATTCCGCCTCCTGAGATTGCCCACGGAAGTCAGATGTGTTAGCTTTTCTCGGGATGCTGGGCGATGTCACTACCTGGCAATGGCCACCTTCCCATCTGACAGCACTCGGTTGGCCCTGGGCAGAAGCAGCCACTCCCTTTACTGTAGTCTCCATTTGTATCTTTTGATGCATCTATGTCCCCAATTTGTTCCTTTTGGGGTTTTTAATATATTATTTAAAGATCTGAGGGTAAAGGTAGATCCGTAGGTCTTTCTATCTCTGTGATCATAGCCATACTGGCCTGCTAGAGTCGATCTGGACTACGAATCAGCGGCCTGTCATTCCCACCTGATGGGTGACCACTGATTGGCTAGGGCTGGGGCGGTTCTGCTGAAGTGGAGGCTCTCTGCCAGTCCATCTCTAGGGCGTGTGCCCTGTGCTGATTGCTCCCCCTCTGCCATTGCCTAGCACTGAGCTAGGCTCACGGGTGAGTGGGCAGAAATGATGGTCAGTCTTCTAGGCACCTACCCCTTTTTTGGCAGCCCACAATTTGGTTGCTAAAATGGTTTGTTCTGTTGATACAATCATTATATTAGTTGTTTTTTGTCCTAGGGCAGGGGTTCAAATATAAAAGGGTGGACTCTGAGGGGAGCAGCTCTTGGTCCCTTCTCACCCTGATCTCCAGGACCACTTGCCTCCAGCTCGGGACATGAGGTCTTTTTATTTTTTTCTAATGGCATGAAAAAAGAACCCTTCTAGTGCTCTGACACAATGCTTAGACATATTTGGTCATCTCATTAAAGATCTGATGTCTCTTTTTATCTCAAACACTTATTTATCTACCAAATAATTATCTCTGTAGCCAAGTGTTTCTTTATCTGGAGTATTCAAATAGTATGTATTTCTAATTTGACTCAGAAAGGTACCAGGCTGTTTTTTCACTTATTCCCTCGGTAGCTTTTGGTTCATTGAGAAGTTAACATCAAAAGACTTTGATCCAGTCCTAGTAGACCGATGGCTCTGACGCTGTTTGAATGTGAGTGATTTCTCTGCAGACGTATCACTCTTGCTCTCGTGCTTATATTCTTGTCCTTAATTACTCCTTGAACATTTCATACCAGGTGTGATTCACTGGGTGGTCCGGGTGCTTTTATTTTTTCTTTTTTATTTTTTTTCTTTTTATTTATTTATTTTATTATTTTTGGGGGGGTATCATTAATCTACAATTACATGAGCAACATTATGTTTAATATACTCTCCCCATCATTCAAGTCCTCACTACATACCCCATTACAGTCACTGTCCATCACCATAGTAAGATGGCTATGGAATCGCTACTCTTTCTAAGAAGGATGCAAACATAAAATAGAGCAAATAACTGTCTTGAGAGGCCCACTGCCCAAATATGTCTCATTTTTTACTAACTCGCTTTAAAGATTCGACAAGGAGACTCAGGGACAGGAGGTGAACCTTCCAGCACCCAGTGGATCAATCCCATCAGAACTAGGCTCTGGCCCATTTCTCAAAATTGAGTTATACCATTGGGCACATTTCCATCAGCCTCCTTAAGCCATAAATAGAGAGAAGAAAGGATTAAGAATGCCAGGAAAGAGGGCTTTTTTTTTAGGATAGTTTGAGGAGACAAGTAGGGTCAATTGTGTATGGAGAGATTGAGGAAATAACATTATTATCAGGGCTGGTAACTTCTTTTCAATTCACTACTATTGATTAAAACTTGGCAAAGGGGTTCTTTGTTAATTTTCATGATAGTCACATCACATGCTGTCAGATAACTAGCTGTGTCTTCTAATCCTTATTCTTTAAAACCCTGAGATGCCATAGAACATGATGGATTTGTTCTAAATTGGCTTAATTTCCAGCCCAGGCCAGCTGAGTTCTGAAAAGTTGGTTAGGAATATCATTTAGAGAATAATACTGCAAATAACTCTTAATGAAATCTAAAATATTTTCATACAGCTCAATTTATTGTGAACCAGATTGCTTACCTGGGTTGAAACAGCACTTCTCCTGATCATTAAATTTCCCTGTTCCAATAGATAGCAATGCATTCATTTTAGGAGACTTCAACACACCACTCACTCCAAAGGACAGATCAACCAGACAGAAAATAAGTAAAGACACAGAGGCACTGAACAACACACTAGAACAGATGGACCTAACAGACATCTACAGAACTCTACACCCAAAAGCAACAGGATAAACATTCTTTTCAAGTGCACATGGATCATTTTCCAGAATAGACCACATACTAGGCCACAAAAAGAACCTCGGTAAATTCAAAAATATTGAAATTCTACCAACCAACTTCTCAGATCACAAAGGTATAAAACTAGAAATAACTTTTAGAAAGAAATCAAAAGGCTCACAAATACATGGAGACTTAACAACATTCTCCTAATTAATCAATGGGTTAATGACCAAATCAAAGAATATATGGAGACTAATGACAACACAAAGCCACAACTCCTGTGGGTCGCAGCAAAGGCAGTTCTAAGAGGAAAGTATATTGCAATCCAGGCCTATTTAAAGAAGGAAGAACATTCCCAAATGAATAGTCTAAAGACACAATTACTGAAATTGGAAAAGAAGAACAAATGAGGCCCAAAGTCACCAGAAGGAGGGACATAATAAAGATCAGAGAAGAAATAAATAAAATTGAGAAGAATAAAACAATAGAAAAAAATCAATGAAACCAAGAGCTGGTTCTTTGAACAAATAAACAAAAATAGATAAACACCTAGCCAGACTTATTAAGAGAAAAAGAGAATCTACACACATAAACAGAGTCAGAAATGAGAAAGGAAAAATAACAACACACGCCACAGAAATACAAAGAATGATAAGAGAATATTATGAGAATCTATATGCCAACAAGCTGGAAAACCTAGAAGAAATGGACTTCTTAGAAAAATACAACCTTCCAAGACTGACCAAGCAAGAAACAGAAAAACTAAACAGACCAATCACCAGCAATGAAATTGAACCGGTAATCAAAAAACTACCCAAGACCAAAACTCGAGGACCAGATGGATTCACCGCTGAATTCTACCAGACATATACAGAAGAAATAACACCCATTCTCCTTAACGTTTTCCAAAAAATAGAAGAGGAGGGAATACTTCCAAACTTATTCTATGAAGCCACCATCACTCCAGGCATACCAAAACCGGGCAAAGACCTCACCAAAAAAGAAAATTACAGACCAATATCCCTGATGAACGTAGATGCAAAAATACTCAACAAAATATTAGCAAACCGAATTCAAAAATACATCAAGAGGATCATACACCATGATCAAGTGGGATTCATCCCAGGGATGCAAGGATGGTACAACATTCGAAAATCCATCAACATCATCCACCACATCAACAAAAAGAAGAACAAAAACCACATGATCATCTCCATAGATGCTGAAAAACCATTTGACAAAACTCAGCATCCATTCCTGATTAAAACTCTCAACAAAATGGGTATAGACGGCAAAGTACCTCAACATCATAAAGGCTATATATGACAAACCCACAGCTAACATCATACTTAACAGTGAGAAGCTGAAAGCTTTTCATCTAAGATCGGGAACAAGACAGGGATGCCCACTCTCTCCACTGTTATTCAACATAGTACTGGAGGTCCTAGCCACAGCAATCAGACAAAGAAATACAAGGCATCCCGACTGGTAAAGAAGAAGTCAAATCGTCACTATTTGCAGATGACATGATACTGTACATAAAAAACCCTAAAGACTCCATTCCAAAACTACTAGAACTAATATTTGAATTCAGCAAAGTTGCAGGATACAAAATTAACACACAGAAATCTGTTGCTTTCCTATACACTAATGATGAACTAACAGAAAGAGAAATCAGAAAAACAATTCCATTCATAATTGCATCAAAAAGAATAAAATACCTAGGAATAAACCTAACGAAGGAAGTGAAAGACCTGTACTCTGAAAACTACAAGACACTCCTAAGAGAAATTAAAGAGGACACTAACAAATGGAAATGCATCCCATGCTCTTGGCTAGGAAGAATAAATATTGTCAAAATGGCTATACTACCTAAAGCAATCTACAGATTCAATGCAATCCCTATCAAACTACCAACAGCTTTCTTCAATGAACTGGAACAAATAATTCTAAAATTCATATGGAACCACAAAAGACCCCGAATAGCCAAAGCAATCCTGAGAAGGAGGAATAAAACAGGGGGAATTACACTCCCTGACTTCAAGCTCTACTACAAAGCCACAGTAATCAAGACAATTTGGTATTGGCACAAAAACAGACCCACAGACCAGTGGAACAGAATAGAAAATCCAAACATTAACCCAAACATATACAGTCAATTAATATTTGATAAAAGTGCCTTGGATATACAATGGGGAGATGACAGCCTCTTCAGCAGCTGGTGTTGGAAAAACTGGACAGCTACATGTAAGAGAATGAAACTGGACTACTGTCTGGCCCCATACACAAAGGTAAACTCAAGGTGGATCAAAGACCTGAATGTAAGTCATGAAACCATAAAACTCTTAGAAAAAAACATAGGCAAAAATCTCTTGGACATAAACATGAGCAACTTCTTCATGAACATATCTCCCCAGGCAAGGGAAACAAAAGCAAAAATGAACAAGTGGGACTATATCAAACTGAAAAGCTTCTGTACAGCAAATGACATCCTACAGTAGAACAAAAAGACATCCTACAGTATGGGAGAATATATTCATAAATGACATATCCGATAAGGGATTGGCATCCAAAATATATAAAGAACTCACGCACCTTAACAAACAGAAAGCAAATAATCCAATTAAGAAATGGGCAAAGGGCATGAATAGACACTTCTCTAAAGAAGAAATTCAGATGGCCAACAGGCACATGAAAAGTTGCTCCACATTGCTAATCATCAGAGAAATGCAGATTAAAACCACAATGAGATATCACCTCACACCAGTGAGGATTGCCCACATCCAAAACACAAACAACAGCAAGTGTTGGTGAGGATGTGGAGAAAAGGGAACCCTCCTACACTGCTGGTGGGAATGCAAATTAGTTCAACCATTGTGGAAAGCAGTATGGAGGTTCCTCAAAAAACTCATAATAGAAATACCATTTGACCCAGAAGTTCCACTCCTAGGAATTTACCCTAAGACTGCAGCAGCCCAGTTTGAAAAAGACAGATGCAACCCTATGTTTATCGCAGCACTATTTACAATAGCCAAGAAATGGAAGCAACCTAAGTGTCCATCAGTAGATGAATGGATAAAGAAGAAGTGGTACATATACACAATGGAATATTATTCAGTCATAAGAAGAAAACAAATCCTACCATTTGCAACAACATGGATGGAGCTAGAGGGTATTATGCTCAGTGAAATAAGCCAAGCCGAAAAAGACAAGTATCAGATGATTTCACTCATATGTGGTGTATAAGAACAAAGAAAAAAACTGAAGGAACAAAACAGCAGCAGACTTACCGAACCCGAGAACGGACTAGTAGTTACCAAAGGGAAAGGGACTGGGGAAGATGGGTGGGAAGGGAGGGATAAGAAGGGAAAAGGGGCACTGCAATTAGCAGATGTAATGTTAGGGGGGCACGGGGAGGGCTGTACAACTCAGAGAAATCAAGTAGTGATTCTATAGCATCTCACTACGCTGATGGACAGTGACTGTAATGGGGTTTGTGGGGGGGGACCTGATGAAGGGGGTAGTTTAATAACTATAATATTGCACGTGTAATTGTAGATTAATGATACCAAAATAAATTATAGAAAAAGAAAAAAAGAAGAAAAAACAACGAAAACCCACAATGACATTAAAGACTACTGTGAAAACATAGAATACATCTATAAATATTGTCTCTTTAGCACATTAAATATTTGGACTTAAAAAAAAGTTCCCTATTCCATATTATAGATTGCTTCCAATCTATACCTGTGTAACACTTGGGGGTGTGATATGAATGGTAAAAACTAAACCACAGCATGAGTTTGCTGCAAGCATTCTGCCCTTACAGGTAAAAGAATTAAATGACATTAGATAATCTATGTGAATTTCACACAGATGCCATAAGAAGTATCTGTTCAAAATAAAACTCATTTTTCTCCTCTAAACTCTCTTCTTCCCCTGTATTACTTCCCTTGATGAGTGGAGCCATTATCTGTCCGGCACTCAAACTAGAAACCTGAGTTATGTTCACCAATCCCTCCCTACAATTTCCACATCCAGTCTGGCAGCATGTCTTAAAACTTCTTCCTGAAAACTCTGTATAATTTGACTCTTGTTTTCTATCCCCTCTGTAGGGTCTTTGGTTTTGTTTCTCATCACCTGAGTAATAGTTTCTTAAGTGATAAGCCTCCGTCTGTCTCTCCATTACTGTGTCCTTGACCGCAACCTTGACCCCAGAACAATATTCTGAACCCGAGGCCTCCTTACATTACCACGTTGCTCAAACAAGAAAAACAACTTTCATGTGGGATAAGAGCCACAGTGTAGAGGAAGGACTCAGACACTAGGGTCTTGCCCCAATCTACATTTATGGTCCATTTTTCTACCCTTCCCCATTTTCCTTGTAGGATTGACCCACAACAAATTTCTTGTTCTTCCAGGTCTCTAGGCCTTTGCACTGCTCTCTGCTGTCCTGAGCTTAAGAAGGGGTTATACTCACCTGAACAATATGGGCAGGTATTTTCATATAGTTACCTGGGCTGGGATGTGAAATTAATTTCTTCTGTGTCTTACCTGCTACTATTCCACTGACTTCTAACCCTCTGTCTTGCCCAATTTATAGATTAGGCCATACAGTGATGCCCATATTCCCTTTGGTCTTAGTAGTAATAGTAAAGCCAGAATTATTTTCTTTCTGTTCATTTTTCATGGAGCAGACCCTTTAGGATTCTCAGTAGAGTGTCTGGCATCTAGAACTGTTTATCCTAGTCATTCTCAAACTTAGTGCTCATTGGAATCCCCTGGAAAGTTTGTTAAAACACAGGTGGTTGGTCCCAATCCCAGAGTTTAGGATTCAGGAGGTCTGGAGTATGGCCTTAGAATTTGCATTTCTAGTAAGTTCCCAGATAACGCTGATACTGCTGATCTGGAGGCTGTACATTGAAAACCACTGCCTTGGCCAGTGTATGTCAGGAACAGAAGATGAGAAGTGAACTCTGGGACATAAACACCTCTTAGGGACCCACTGGGCTAAACTGACATTTTTGAGTTGTTTTCCATATATATATATATATATATATATATTTTTTTTTTTGCTTATGGTGGGATGTAAATTGCTACAGAGATAGAAGGGAGACTGGTGCCCATGCATCTCTGGGAAAGGACTTGTCACTGTTAACAAGGGTGTGACCAGTGTTATTTCTGTCAAAGTGAACTACTTAGAGACCCATCTTGGCTGTCATTTTTCCTGTTCCTATGCCAGTGGAAATCATAAGACCAGTAAAATCTCAAAGAGTCTGTGAGCCCCACACTCTGGGTCCATCTTTCCATCGTCTGGGTTCCCCACAAAGGCTGTGGCCATCAGGGTGAGTGAGGGAGCATGCCAATCATAGTGATAATGTCCCCTCTGCCTAGCCCAAGCTTTCCCTGGCAATTTCCCAGACATCTTCAGGATAGTTCCAATATATTTTCTGCAAATCCTTCCCAATACTCCTAGGATAGTTATTTACACCTATGTATCCAAAAAACCTGTGTTTTGACAGCACTCATTAAATAACAGCACAATGATTTGGTTTAATGATTTATCACTTTCATACTAAATTTGTAACCCCTCTGAGGACAGAATATATATGTTTATGTGTTTTTGTGTGAAACATATATACATGTATTTCATCTTTTTCTCCTCAGAGCCAATCAATGTTTGCTGAATGAATAAGCAAGCCTGATTTCCATGCACTTTGCAGTTCCTTCTTTTTCAAATCTGTAAATCTTGTTTGCTATACAAATTTCAGGCTTCTCCAGGTGGGCATATGTCCTACTTTTTCTCCCTCTTTTTTTTTTTTGAGTCATTCTCTACTCATTGCCCAGCCCCAAATTGAATTTCCAGCCAGAATTTTTTTTAAACCTTGATGATAAATTTATTTTCATCTGCATCTGAGAAATGGGAGAGCATTAGCAAGGAGAATTTCCACTTTCTATCCCTTGAAGAGGCTAAAAAGATTAAAAGCTGCTGGATGCTTCAAAGTCAAGCCGTGTTTTTGTGATGGAGAAAAGTGCTTGTACGTGGCTGTAAAAGTCTTCTCTGATTGAGATGACTGTGGCCTTTGAAGATAAAAGAGTCACTCTTTCTCTTTTCTCTTGGCATCATTACTGTCATCAATAACCCATGCTGACTTCTTCCTGGGTAAAATGCAGGGTTTTTACCTCATCCTTATCCTGACTGTGTAACTCTCCACTCAGTCTCAGGCTCTTGCTTTGATTTAACTGCATGTCTTCTGTGAGAACTGGAGTGGAAGTAAATGGGGTCAGGAGGATGTAGACATATTTGTGAAGGTAGCAGTGAGGATTTGTGATCCCCTGCACCTGAGGATGGTAATTTTTTCTGATCAAGGGCTAGATAGTAAATATTTAAGGCTTTATGGGGCATGTAGTCTCTGTGGCGACTGCTCAACATTGCCATAGTGTGAACGCAGCCATAGACAATCTGGAAGCAAATGAGCATGACCATGTTCCAGTGAAATTTCATTCACAAAATCAGGTGACAGGCTAGATTTGGTCCTTAGGCTGCAGTTTTTCATCCCCTGCCCTAGATCCCATAAAGCCCTAGGTCTGGGCCTGCTGGACCTCCCAAATTTGGTAATTTCTGCAATAACCAGAAAACTTAGGGTAACTGGGAAAAATAATAATGAAGAGCTTCTCTGCTTAATTAACCATGTTGCATGTGCCTGAGATTGGCTTCCTTTTCAAATAAATGGACAGGCTCTGCAGGCAAATAGAATGAGCAATTTCTTTCTCCTTCCCTCCTAACTTCTGGTCTCTCTTCAGAGCCTCATATTGGGAAGGACCTAACCAGAAGCCAAATGATCAAGAAAAAAGGTGTCCTGCATTATCCCAGACCCAGCACCACAGAGCAGGGTACAGAATGGTAGGTTTGAATCTGAGAGGCAGCAGCTGGAAAACTGGCCAAGACATCACTGAGAGTATCAATACTGTTGATGTAACATGAGATTAGCAATGAGGCATACTGCAGCTACCAGAGAAATGGGCTCTCTTGAGAGTTAAACAGGTAAAACTCACATACACTATGGTTTTGATTACCTAGCTGTACGATTTAACTATGACTCCACCTCTAAGTCTGGCTCTGCAGACTTTGAGGGTACTCAAAACTTTATATAAGGTCATCTCAGGTTATTCTCAGACAACACTGGCATGTAATTGCAAGTCATTAAGGAACCCAGTCTGTGTTGTGCCATGTTGGAAAGAGACTGTGTGAGCCGAAGAGAGCAGATTAGCCTAAAAATCTACATCCAAGAAGTGCGCGAGTGTACTCCATGATTGTAGGCCTGATGTTCACAAACAGAGTCTCTGAAGTGATTACTTAAACTGTGGCTTGGCAGAAATTGAATATTCAAGGTAATGAATCTAATTGATTATAAGAGAGCGTTTCTTTTAATAAGATGCAATAACTGCTAAGGGCAGGTTGGTTGTTTGAAATGCACACTAACAAGAAGAATTTAAAGCTTGAAGTAGTAAGAATGATTGGAGTATTTAAATATGTAAATATGATTGGCTTTCTCTGCAGCCCCAGGTGTACACTCCGTCCTCGTCCCCAAGAAGTAAAATTGGCTGTCTCCCAAATCCCCCTAAAAGTGGTGCTTTGCTTCGCTGAGGTGGGTCAGTTGCTTCAGTAGAGGGTTAATCCCCTCAAAGCACTGGGTCTGAAGAACCCTAATTGGTCCTAAGTGGTGGAATAGCCCCTGGGGGCTCAAGGTGGCCAGAATCTACACTTCCTCAGGGCACCAACACTGGGGAGGTGGGTAGATAAAAGTATCTTGGGTTGATATGGTGCTAAAATCTTCCTCACTGAGAGGCTAGGGTTCAGGGGGTAGTAGATATGGGCAACCAAAAGTAAACTTGCTTGATTGTTTATTTTCCTGCATCATTAATACAGGAAATTATTTCTCAGTCTTTCTTCTTTGGAGTATCCTTTGGCATTTCATGTGGATTTGTCTATAGGCAAAGAATGCTTTAGTTGTACTTGCTTGAGAGCTCTGGTTCATGTGATATTTCTATTTGTCATATTAACATACTGCTTGGCCTTCTGGCTGTGCATCAGCCTGTCTTAGCTTGGGGTAATGTGATTCAACCACAGAATCAATTGGGCCCACTCTTACAGTGCTGATAAAATCCAGATTCTAAGACTTCAAAGGCAGGCGCAGACATGAGCAATGTGAATTCACCAAGGCAGATGACTTCTTTGTTGTCCTCTGAGCAGCTAGCCAGTGGAGACTCCCTGACCTTGCAGGGCAATGTTCTGCTCAAGCTACGGCAGATTTTTAAATCTATTTTAAGATGACCTTTTCTACAGAATAAAATGATGACTCTTCCTGGAGGCTTAGTTCCCGGCACTAAAGCTAGAGCCTTTATGGCCTTATTGCTACTCTTTTGGGTATAAATAAATGGCTTTCTATGAATACACACACACACTTGCACACAAAGCAAAAGGGCTCCATAAAAAATGAACTTACAGGCAGATCTGTACGTGAAACAAGTAAGAGAAGCTTGTCATTTGAAGCAAGGCTGAACCTGTGACATAGCCTGCTAGGACTCAGTTGGCCTCTGAAAATCACAACTAATCAATTGAAAAGTTTGGGATAAGGAGAAGGTAAGGTTTTTATCCAAACGCTATCAATTCTCAGCATTTAGATCTATGCAGAATGCAGAGATGAAACTAGCTATATTGCCTTCAGAATGAATGTTGTACACACTGAAAAGTTCACAGAAAGTTCTATAGCAAACATTTTTTAAAATAGTGATATTTAATCAATGCTATGACTTCAGGAATAATCGTTCTGCTTCCTGCATTTCTCCACACCTCATTGATGCTCCATCTTGTAGGGTCTGATCTCAGAACCCATCTGTCTTCTTTGCCATGTCTTCTAATTTCTTTTTCTCTCTGCTAATGGTCTTATGACGGAGTGCTATAATTTTTCACCATGTAGCACAATGTCATTTCCACATTTTTTTCTACAATTTATATCATTTACTACTGTCTGTACTAAGTTACTTTACTTTCAGGAGTGGCAGATGACAGGCATTGCCTAATGAGGGCTGTGTAACATAAACTGGGGGCAAAGCACACTTTATTTCACTTGGTCACAGTTGAACTCTGGGACCCAGCAAAGCAGTGTTACCTGATCCACTGTACCTTATCTGCTGCCTTTAAACACATCCACCAGTCCCAGGAAAAGAGGGAGACCCTACAACTGACTGGGTGGCTTAGGTTTTTAAAAATTAGCTTTTGGGAAGAAAGAGAGCAAAATTGGCCCTTCTGACAAAGAATCTTTAACCTAAAAACAGATTCTAGTCCCTAAATTCCTTTTAAGGCAATTACTAAATCTTTGTAAATCTCCTCAAATAAATTTGCATGCTTGCTTTTAATAGCAAAGAAACTCTGTGCCTCATTTTTGCCTTGTATGGTAGGACATCTTAGCATGAAAGTCCACGTCACTTGGCAGAGCTTGGCTTACATGTCACTTCTTAAGAAAGGTGATTTGATTCTTGCAGTCTAATTGCATGAGCTAGCTTCTCTTCTGGTTGCTCTAACTTACTGTAATGGTTTACTAGGATTGTGTAACAAAGCACCACATGCTGGGTGGCTTGGAACGAGAGAAAAGTATTATCTCACAGTTCTGCAGGATGTAAGTCTTCAATCAAGGTATTGGCAGGGCTGTGCTTCCTCTGAAGGCTCTAAGGAAGACTCCTCCCATGCCTCTCCCTGGTTTCCAGAGGTTGCTGGCAATCCTTGGCCTTGCTTGGCTTATGACTGCATCATGCCAATTTCTGCCTCTACCTTCACACAGCCACCTTCCCCCTGTGTGTGTCTCCTCTGTATGTTCACAGGGCCTTTTGATAAGGATACCAGTCATTGGATTTACTGCTCACCCTAACCCAGATGATAGCATCTTTACTTAACTAATTATAGCTGCAAAGACCCTACTTCCAAATAAGGCCACATTCTGAGGTCATGGATTTTGGGGGATGGTATTCAACACTCATAAAGTTCATATTGCCCTGGCAGCCCCTGTCACTGTCTTCAGTTATTTTGGTATTATTTGTGCTCCTTGTTTACTGTTTGAATCCTTCCACTACCCTTCCTTCTCTAACATATCAGAATATTAGTTTCATGAATGCTGGGACTTTTATTCTTTGCTGTCAACCTGCCATCTAGGAGGAACATGAAAATATTTTTGTTCAATTAATTATTTAAATAATTTAGAACTCAATTTTCACAGCTTATCCCTGCTATGGTGTGATCTTCCCTTTCTAAAAATGACTTTTGAGTTTTCCCGTTTATTTTCAACTAACCACCTCAAATCCTTTGAGAAGAGGTGGAAAAGGAATTATGAACAAATAAAAGGCAGGTGTTTGGAAGTCACAGTGTATTTTCCCTGAGAGATAATGTGATGAATAATGATTAGATTCCCAGGCCATCTTTTAAAGTTAAAAGTATTAAAAGTCAAAGCCTTTTAAACTTTGATTTACCAGAAATGTTATATCCTGGTACTGAAAGAGACTAAAAAAATAGTGTTTTCTGTGTAGTTTTTTTTCTGTGAGTTTGGAAGTAGGACAGCAGGTAGTTGGCATAGTGTAGGAGGCTAGTAAATGTCTGTTAAATGAATTAATAAAAAACAAAAGAAGCCATCAAGGTACCTGATTCACCATACGCTCATTAGAGAAAATATGAGGTGTTAAAGTAGGGTGGGGTTTGGATCTGAATTCTGCTGTTTTCAGCTCACCCAGGAAGCCCTTACATGTCTCTGGAGAGGCCTTTGTATTTGGTCCTAAATAGATACCCCCCACCTTGGTCTAAGTTTTCTGATCACACTTTTCCCTGAGACCCCCAGTGTTGTGCTGGGAATATCATACAACTAAGAATTCGGGAGCATCCTTAATGAAAATAGGCCTGAAAAGTGATTCAAAATGTAGCTGAAGTCACAATTCAAACACTTATTTAAAAATGAGTCCAAAAGAAAAAATAAAAAGAAAGTGAGAGGGAGGGTGTGAGACAGGGCAAAAGACAGAAAAGCTGTTATCTTTCTAGTTTTATTTAGTTGAAGAGACCACTGCAAAAACAGAGAATATCCTAGAATGATTTTTCTCTAGGTGGTAGCCTCTTTGCTTTACACTATTCACTTAACATCTTTTTTCCCTCTTTTTCATGGATTAAAAGCATATAAGCTGTAGAATAGGTATACTATCAATGTTAAATAATCTAAGTCTCCTCGCAGGAGGGTGATTGACAGTGACTACTGAGTCCATATTAGGAGGTCATATCATTTTAGGGATTTCTGATAGTTGTCTGGCAGATGGCATTACCCCCTGCAAGAAACAATCATATTGGGAACAGAATTGTCTGCTTTCTCTTTATGACTGCAGCCTGAATGTCCTAACTACTCCCTGGAAGACATTTCCCCTTCAAAGTCGAAAGGAGCATGTGCAGTGGACCTTGTAGGCAGTCAGTTAAAAGGTGGAGTGACTGTTGAGTGCTGTGATTTGGCCTCGTCAGAAGAATACAGTGCTTTTGACTTATATTCTTGTGTGTCATGGGGAGGTAACCAAGCAAATCTAGTAATTCACCTGATGACACAGAGTCTTTGCTAAAGGTGGATTTAAGGAGAGCAGCATTAAGTTCCTTCCTGAATTTGATACTGTCTTGTTAAGGGACATGTCTTTTCTTTTTGCTCAGTGTATTAATTAAGGAAACGAACTGTTTTAACATATAAACCCCAGATTATTCCGTTAACACAATACAAATTCATTTCTAGTTCACATCACGGTCCAGTGCAGTTGTTTTTGGACAATTAGCCCTCCCCTAATCCAGGACCCACGCTCCTTCCATTCTGTGGTTCCACCCTCTCTAGGCCCTCAGAATCTTCTCCATTCAGAGGGTGAATGGAGAAAGGGAATGGAGTATGAAACATAGGAGGCTTTTATGAGTTAGGCCTGAAGTGGCTCATTTCATTCTTGCCCACATTCCATCAGCTAAAGCTCAGTCACATGCCCCACCTGACAGCAAGGAGGGTACAGTAGGTAGGCTAGCTGGGTGCCCAGAAAGAAGAGATAATAGGTGTAGTGAGCACCTAGCTTCTCTCTGCCACATGGGCAATGTTTAGAGAACGTGTTCTTTCCCACAAGCGGTATAATGTAGGAGGAATGGCAAACCTGGCCCAAGGGAGGGTTCCTGGGGGAATTCAGGGTTCCTGGGGGAAATATCACACAGCCTTTTGGCAACCATGTCCAACACACTTCCACAGGCAAACCCAGGTTATTCTCAACTCACGGTGTATTATTGGATATAATTCCAGCCAATTGTCAAGAAACTGAGACTCAGAGGAAGAAAATGGTATTGCTATCAAGATAATGTTGGTTTGCCTCTGTGTGTGTGTATATGTATATATACAAATATATGTTTACACATACACATACATATACACATACATACATATATACATGCATATGTTAAAGTAAATACTTTAAGGATGTTAATCTTTAATTAGTATTACTAAAATTTACTTTTGATACTCGAGTCTTTTTTGACACTGTAACCAAAAATAGTTCTTTCAAAGGACTAAGAAAAACGGTCTGTTTAACTTGTTTTTGGGACCAAAAATCAAAACCAAATCCAGACTGTTTTAAAATAATAAATAAACAAATATTTCTAAACTATTTAACAAACACTTATATAGTACTTACAATATGCCAAACAGTAAGAGTCCTAAAATTATTTATTCAGTCCTCATAACAGCCCCACAGGGGAAGTACTATTATTATTCTCATATTACATATGAAGAATTGAGATCCAGAGGGGTGTAGATAACTTGCCACAGTCACATAAGAAGCTAGTGACATAGCCAGGACTTGAACTCAGAAAGTAGTTACCGAGCCGGTTCTCCTAGCCACTGCATATGGAGCCCCATATCAGATCATGCAAGGGCTTCAGGACTGGCTGATTTAGTAGCTCAGTAGCATTCAGGTGCACAGGGTCCTTACAAATTCCAAATATCCAGTCTCTTTCTACATTCCATCTACTGTCTCTGCTTTGCCTTATTGGTATGAAAACAAGGTGGCTGACCGCTTTTTTATGGACATCTCATTGGGGAAAGGAACTGGTTTGTCTTATTTCTGAGTCTCCCTCTCTACATTTCTTTGGCTCAAATTTGCTCAGTCTGCTCCCCCAACCCTGAAATAATCATTGGCAAGGGGACGATTGGCATTAGCATGATTGGCTTAGCTTCAGGTCAATTGTTTGGTATGAAGTGGATGATGAGGAGTCAACCACAGGTCTACTGCAGACACCAACATTTCTAGGCATAAAGCTGATACTGATGCATTACCTTATAAGTTGATACAAATGATACATGGCAGTTCCTGGTATTTGCTTATAATCAAATGACATTTTAAAACATTGGAGCACTTTTACATATGTTGTGTCATTTCCCAATTAGTAGGGCAGGACAGATGTTATGATTTCCCCTTCTTAAATGAGAAAACAGAGGATCAGAGAGGATGTGTGTTTTTCAAAGTTCACTGCTGGTTAGTGTCAGAGCAAAGGTTTAAACCTGTGTCACCTAACTCTGGTGCAGCTATTTAACAACTGACTATCCTGTATTCATTAGATATAAAGTCACACACTAATGAGCAACCCCTGGGTGGAGTTGGCATCTAACTGGGTCATTTTAGGCTTATTTTATTTATTTTAAAATTTCTATAGTGGTACTTAAGTATTTTGTATTTGTCTTGAGTCTCCTGGGAAATTTCTAACTAGATTTTTGCCTCTTATAATCAGGCTGAATGTTCTACTTTTTATATCCCCAAGGACTTGGGCTATTAAAAATTCTTAATGCTGGAAGCTTTGTATGCAAGAAAAAGTTTAGGAAGAATATTAGAGCAGCCAAATCTCTAGGACATGATGCACTTCCTCTTCAAAAAAAAACCTTTCAGATTTTTGTTTCATTTAAAGTATAAGAACAAGCATTAATTAACAGGAAAATTATTAAAATAATGCATAAAACATGTCCTGCTGGTTGCTGGAATCTGGCAGTCTTAATTTTATTTTTCTTTTGCTCTGTATGTTCTATAAATAGTATCCAAAACTTAACCAGCATGCCACAAATTAAATCGTTTGAGGGAACTAACTGTAATTTTAACCATAGTGGGGGGTGTGACTTTTAGAATTGTCATGTTGAGGGATATTGGAGTTTATAATGTAATGAAGCCACCAGGGCTCTGGGGGATCAACATGTTGTTGGCTCTGTCATGATCCTTGTTAAGTTCTGAATTTTATAGAAATAATAGAAACTTACAGCTGGAAATATTTCACAATGCCTGGTACATAGCAGATACCTATATATTTATTGCATAAATGTTGAATAAGCAAACTCCCACATATTTCAAATGAAAAAAATAAAATCCAGAGGGGAAAAGACTGGTTTGAGTTCACATGGTCCAGTTTTGACAGAGCCAAGGCCATGATTCAACACTCTTGATTCCTAGTCCATTGCTCAGTCTACCAAGTTATGAGTTGGTGAGCTCTTTAACTAGCTGACTCAAAGCAAGTTATTTAAATAATATCTATAAAATAGTTATGTAGAGTTATAAGAAAGGTGCTCTTTATCTGGGCAGGTCTTTCAATGTGAGGTTTGATTAGAATGTGAGGATAATGATATAATTAACTTTAGGATTAGTTCACCCAGCAAGATGAAGATTTTAAGGGCTTCAGGGAGTCTTGGTGTGTAAACTGTCTGTTATTGCTTTCTATTGAAATTGGGAAGTTCTGGGGAGTTCCTATAATGAAGAAGTGATTTACCTAGGCAAGAGTCCCCTGGAATGGTAAAGTGATGGTGGAAACAATGGAATAGTAGTCATGTTAATCCAGGCAAAGTAAGCTGTGTGGTGTAAGTGGCTTCAGTTCTCAGAAGGAAATGGAAGAAGAGATGCAGATGTCCAGAGAGTGGGTTACAGAAGGCAGCACAAGCTGGAGATGAGTGGAGCAATTGATGGAGGGGCAGTAACTTAGGTAAGACCCAGGAACATCTCTGCAGGGAGAAAGAGCCCATAGCTTATCTCTCTCTACTTAACATTCTTTCTTGAGTATGAAATTTTCTATGGAAAACCTAAAAATTTTTTTTTATTTGGGAGTTTGGATATAAATAGGTAAAAATCTGGCCTTTTGTGCTAAGAAAATAAGTAATGGCTTAGAAAACTTAGCATAAATTAGGTATCTGCAGGACAAAGCTATGTGCTAAAAATCAATGAATATCAAAACATGATAAACCTAATCAAAAAACTCATCTCCAACGGTAACAACAATGAAACATGCTTTAAATTTCAGAAGAATATATCACTTGCAACCTTTGGTAGCAATGGTTGGCTAACATCACTCTGTAATTGTTTTCTAATGATTGATGCCTAGGTCACAGTTATCCTTATAAATCTGTTACTTGGTAGGTATAATGTTTATTTATGGCTTAAATTTTGCAAATAGTTTCATGTCAAATGGCCCAAGAATAGAAATGGGTGTCCCTATAGCATATTTAAGATGCAATGGTTTGGTTGATACTTTTCCAGTGAAATCTCTAGGACCTTTCTTGGTGATGGCATGCTCATTGGGAATCACCAGGCTGGGATCCTAGTGGCATCTACTTGCAAAGGTCTAGAAGGAGTTACAGTGTGAGGCTTTCCAGTTTATCAAGTAGTTTTGATGTCTGCTGTTTTCTCTTCTTAGTTTTTGTGCTTTTTACTTTTCTAACACAAAACAGAGGTCTTACCAGTCAAGTTTTATTTGTTTCTTGGCCACTGATTTTTACTATAATTCATCTTCCTTCATCATGATTCTGCTATAAACAACAAAAAAATGGAGGCTTTCTTTCTCTAATACCCAAGGACACCTATGTCTCCAGAACTGGAAACACTACATTTATGTGTGAGAAATCAGTTACATTTCCCTCTTTCCATTTTTCTCCTCCCTTCATCAAAAAATTTCCAGCCCTCAGGCAGGACTGTGAATGTCATTGTTGGGGCAGAGGTGTTGTGTATTTTCCTGGTTCTTGTCCCCGCCGCGACAAAAAGTTGAAGGGCAGAGACACAGTAGTGAAGCAAAGTAAAAGTTCTATTTAAAGTTACTTAGAGAGAAAGTGCAGGCGACCTCAGAGAAGAGCACCCTGAAAGGTTGGGGGTTCCCCCTTTTAAGGATTTTTCAGGAATGCAACAAAGGGCTAGTAGTGTGGATTTGTTAAGTGGTCTCAAGTATCTTTGATGAGACATTAACTTCCTTATCAGTCCTCTAGGTAATTCTGCAAAATTAGCTTAACACAAGAAATTTACTGCTCTGGTCCCCTCCCAGGATAGCAGCTTCCTGGTTTGGGAGCATATCAATCAAGACTGTCTGCCCTTCCTCCAAAGTGGGCAGAGTTATTTGTGTGCTCAAGAGAATGTTAAGAATCTTTCTTCTTAACTTCTTGGGTTTTTTTTTTCAAAATGCAATTTTGGCTTTAAGGTGGGATTTTCCTGTCTTTATTATGCTGTTTCAGGTGGGCCTTTTAGCACACTAGAGTAAATCTTACAATGATCTAATTGACACAATGAAGACATGGGCTGTGCTCAGGTACTTTTCCTTATCTGGGGAATATTCGAACATTCAAGGTCAAACTGCTCTTGACCTTTGAGCTTTGACTGATTATCTCATTAACTCTGAGTCTTTTCTGGCTTTCTAGTTTTAACTTGTTAACTGAGTCCTTTCTAGGGGGCTTTACTGACCTTGTTCTCTTTCCACCCCGCTAATATCTGTTTTCCTACCTAACATGATGAGGTGGGGAGAACTCCAATTAGCAGTAAAGAATTTGTGAAATACAACCAGGATGTTTAGAGCTGATACCATCTCCAGGCAGCTACCTAGCTCACAGAGTGTTAGAATATTTAAGAAATAACTCCCCTCCCAATGATTCCTTTCAATGTCCTCATGGCCTAGATGGGGAAATTGAGGCCCCTTGAACAAAAAAATAAAAGTGATTTGCTCAAGAAAAGCTTTTAGTCTCTAACCTCTTATAATATAAAAATTAATATTGCCAACGCAATTGAATTGTGAAGAATTTTTTTACTTCCTTTTTTTTTGCTCAAAAATGTTCTGATTGGTATGTGTATTTTTATTTGTGATTATTCATAACATTAGAAACAACAGCTTGAGTACAGGCTGTGTCTTCTGAAAATATTAAATCACTTTTGAGTCTTTTATCTCAGCTGGCAAAACCTGGCACATATCAAGCTCATTTTAGCAGATCTTAAGGGTTATTAGTAAAGTAGTAATACATGTTATGTATTCATATTTCACTGTAAACATATTTACCAATTTTGTCTGTCTCAGATATAATACTGAGTTCAAAGAAGAAAATCCTGAGAACAACATTAGCTGTCTAACCAGATACAAACATCAGAAGGTAATGCTGATTATTTTAAGTCTTTCTTTCAACATTTGATTATTAATGGTCATGGCTTTCATGCAGACACTGAACACTTGAGTATTTGTTGGCTGGAGGGATTATGTGAAACCACCTCCTGCTGAATCCTTGGAAAACCTAACTAAGCATTTAATGTGTACTGATGTTCCTTCCTGTTTTGTCTTTAAAGGTGGGAAAAATGAGGCCCGTGACATTACTAAGTCTTTTCGTAAAAGGACAAACATCGAGGGTCTCCAGTTCTCTCTGCATTTAATCCTTGCCTCTTTTCTTGAATGTTCCCCTTTCTGCCTTTTTGTGGCTACCTTCCCCTGTCCCCGAACCTTAAATAATTGAAAAAACCTTGTAAGAATTGCTAAAACAGCTCTTGAAAGAAATGGCCTGACAGTTATCAGAACAGCATTGCTTAGACTACCCTGAGCAAGAGGCATGAACACTGAAACAGTCTCCCACTGTTCTCACAGCAAGCTTTGCAGCAAACATGAACAACTGCTACCTGAGCCCTAGGACACAGACCCCTGCCCCTCTTTACTACTCTTACAAGACTCCAAACCCTGCTCTGACTCAGGCTTATCCTATCTCGGGTACCCTCTGATGTCCATCGGCTGAAGAAAGCCTTCATGCAAGCCACTTCAATGATTTTCTTCTCATGGTTTGACATAGAGAGCAGCCAAATCCTACTCACTTTCCTATCTCCTCTTGGAAATATTCACTCACCCCTTAGAGCTGGTTGGATGCCTACCCTGGGTTCTCTTCCAGAAGATCAAGAAATTCCTTCATTATGGCATTTAGCAAACTGAATGACAATTGCCTTTTTGTTACTTTCAAGAGAACATAAACTCCTGGAAGACATGGAATTTGTCTTGTGTTGACACACAGGAGACCCTCATGTATTTCCTAATTAAGTGACTGGATGAACTGGGTTATACAGGAACTAAGTGGTGATACCTTCTTACCAAGCTTGCCTGATTTGAAGTCTAGTTATACTTGTTAACCTGGCTAGACTTCAACATTAAACTGCGTCAAAAGAATGTATATATGCAGAAATAGGGTAACTTGAAGGGCTATTGTTTATCACCAATATCGAAGGAAAACTCCAGGTTTTATTTCCTAATTCAGTTGTCACCTTGCAATTCAGATAATGTTAAACAAATTAATCACTAGGGATGTGTTCTTGGTAAGTTACTGCTGGTATAAACATGGTAGCAATATTCCTGTGGTAGGGTTATCTCTGTCCCCACCTTCCCCATCTTCTTTCCTGTGAGTTGTTTTGGTAGGCTTAAATATCAGGGTATTTTTAAGTTTCTGTACAGACCCAGTAGTAATGAGTTGCTCAGTGATGGTTCCTCTGGATGGATAAGGGCTGTCATTTTATAGACTGGCTGTTTCTTTGAAGACCCAAATCTCTAAAATACAACTCAGTAGTAACCTTGGGGATGAGGTCTTGATGGATCTAATTTCTTAGCCTCAGCTAAGAAAAATGCTTCTTCCTCTCTTGTTTTCTCTATTATAGAATATGGCATATAGACTATGGCTTTACTGGACTTTATGTTCCCATCCCAGAACATGACATGTAATAGATGATCCTTAAATATTTGATGAGTGAGAGGAAAACAGTTAAAGGTTATAGTCTCTGCAATAAGTCATGATGGAAAGGAGACCAGGTGCCATCAGAAGTCAGAAGAGTAGCAGGGCTAGCGCAGTCATATTTGATGCCCTCTGTTTCTTCTTCCCATCATTTTTCTTCTCCTTAACCTTTGACCTAATGGAAAAAGAACCCCCAAGATAGGTGTCATCAGAACTGACCATTCTCCAAATCTGTTCTCCAAAGTATGGGCCATGGGATTTCATTTCCACAAGGTACAGTTGTCACCTTGTCACACAATGTGTGGGATGCTGGCAGTGGACACTCATCTCTTCTTGGCACACTCTGTTCCAGGAATTCTGATGACATCCTCCTGCAAGGTCCTGGAACTCGCCACCCAAAAGCTTTCTTTGAGCTCAACCCACATGCAGGACATAATAGGGGTGCTGAGGACTTGATAGCCCTAGATTATTTCATCTTTGGCTAAGGATGGAAAGGAGTAGGTATATGAAAACCTCAGCTTCTTTACTTCTTAGGTGGGACAACTCTGAGGTATGTTCAACTCTGTCACCTAGAGGACCCGAGGGGAATCCACAGGGGTAAACTGTTCACTAACACACACTATACTGGCTTTCTTCCCTATCCTGTTTTACTTCTTCACTTGCTTAACAAACTATTTACATTCAGACTCTTATCTTGGCTACACTTCTCAGGAACCCATGCTCAGACATACAGCAATGGCTTCCTTAGCCAAAGTGTTGGGTTAAAGTTACACAAGGATCTGCTTCTCAGAGTCTCCAACATGCTACTATTTATTGTGAATCTCAAAGGGAGGGGATTAGTGTGGATTGTTTCCAAAGTTGATTAGGATTGTCTCCCTCCAACCCACCCCAAGATTTTTATGAGATTAGTGTGTGAGGAACCTACTTGGGAATTTTACTTCTGAGACTTTCTAACACTAAAAACCTCCTTATAGGAAACGTTTTGCAGTAAGATGCTTAGCTTTAAAGGATTAGGAAATTTTATATTGGAATTATTAATCATGAGTAGTTTGAATAACCCATCATGGTTTTCAAAGGGTGAGACACTCTGAGCCATTATGAAGGAGTAACTTCAGGTCCACCATGGATGATCAGCCTTGGTGAGCAGGCAGTGAACTAAAAAAAAAGGGGGTAACCTCAGTCCCTAAGACCCTGGCAAGGAAGCTAAGCAATGGTGTTCCAGTAACATTTTAAGCCTTGGGGCTTTGATAGAAATACAACACTCTGTGATCAGGAAAGACAGATATGATTCCCATTTTTAAAATGAGGGAACTGACATTCTCAGAAAAGTTAAGTTAGTATCCAAAATTGCTTAGAAATGACAAACACTGCTAAAAAATGACAAGCTAAGGACTAGAAGTTGTAACTCCATCCTAGTCTGGGACTTTTTTCTCTATTCCAAATTGCTTCTGTGTGACACAGGAGCAAGAGGTTTGGAAAACAGAGACAGATTGGAGATAATGAGAGAATCCGGGGGAATAACGGAGCTGGGGTTTTATTATATTATGGGCTCTTACCTTAATGTATCTTTTTATCTTTGGACAAAAATAAGTCAGTGTTTCGTTTCTAGCATGTTTTTTCTCTTCCCTAAACATATTATGGGAGCCATGGTAGTGAACAAGATTTCTCAGTCTGTTTTATGCACAACCTCTTCTCTACTCATTTATGTCTTTCTGAGAAATCCAGTTTGTGGACCTCACATTTGAATTCAGGAGAAGGTCTTGAGTTAAAACTATTGTTCTTGAATTAAAGGAGCAGGAGTGATAGGGGTTTTGACTTAATCCTTAAGTATTTTAAATAGAGAGAACTTAATGATCTGAATAGAAAACCGACGAACGGGGCCTACAGCTCCAGAACTGGGAAGAAAATCCACTAGAGACCTTTTAAAGGAAGGTAAAATGGATGATGAAAAGCTGGCCTTTGAGTTTCCCTACTTTGCCTTGGAATTTCTGTGTAATAAACATTTTTTTTCTATGTCACAAGCACAGTTCAATTGTATGTTCCTTAGTCTTTCTCTACTTTTTGTGGTTTCAGTATGTCTAATACTGTCATCCTTGCCTCCATGGGCCTATTGATAGGAAGGAGTCTATATAACAGGAAGATGGAAAGGTGGGAGGAAGGGAGAGCGTTCTCCTTCACGATTTTTCCAGTTGCTGTTAGCATTGCCCCAGGAGCAGCAGTTAGCACTGGCTGCCAGCTTCTTTCTGCCTCCCCAGAACTAGTCACATCATTCCCAGCAATTGCCGCCTCTGACCTGCAGGTGCTGGCAACCCTATCTTTTTATGTTCTTGTTCCCCCAATCCTAGAAGTGCTGGCTGCTTCCTACAGTAATTGTATCTAGGTTACCCCAAAATCAGCCTCTTTGTTCCTTCTGCCTGCCAACACTTGGGTAACCAATTTCCTCTATTAAGTCTACTGTTCAAAATACCTAATGTGTTTCTGGTTTCTTGACTGACTCTTGACTATTGGCTGATTTATCAATTAGGATACTTTTATTATTCTTATTAATTTGCAAGAGCTCTTTCAGATTTAATCCTTGTTTTAAACGGTGTAAATATATTCTCCCAGTCATTGACTTGTCTTTTTAACCTTCTCTATGTTGTTTTTTTTCTTATAGTTTTATATTTAGGTAGGTGGGGGTTAAATCTTATTCTTTATAGGGTCTGAATTTTGTGTTTTGCTGAAGCTGAAAAATAATCCTCTATCTTGAGTAGTATAAGAAATGTTTTTCTATATTTTCTTCTTATGCCCTTTAGTATTGTTTTTTACATCTACCTCTTTAATTTCTATGAAACTTATAATTATGTATAAGGTAGGAAGCTAACTTACTTTTTCCCCAAATTGACAGCCAATTGTCACAACCCAATTATTGAATAGTCAATATTATTCCAATTATTTGAAATGCCGCAGTTGTTACATGCAAAATTTCCATATTCTTATGTTTGTGACTTAGCTTGAGTTCCCTAGAAAACACAGCTTGAGGCAAAGATAATATGAAAATGATTTAGTAGAGGATGCAAGCCGTAGTTCCTAGGATGTGGGGAAATAGAAAAGTGTAAGAGAGGGAAGGGGAGGAAGTAAATAACAAAATGGTGGATTCCTGTGCTGGGCACAACCTCAAATGAAACAACAAAAAAAAGGCACAGCTAAATTTCTCAACCTGTGTGGGAGGTAAAAGATGAGAAATGTACATACAGGCTTCTTTCTTATTCTTGTCCCTATTTCTCATTGGTCAAATTTTGTCCCACCATAGTCAACTTTGAAGCACCTCCTCATATTGTTAATTACTATCCCTCCCTCCCAGTTTCCAAGTAAGTCAGAGCTGCCATCAATACAGTAGGTCCCAGAGTGCCACCCCACTGCAGCAGGCACAGTGATGCCACACTGGAAGCCAGCCTCAGGTCCCTCACAGAAAATGAGACACCCAGCAGTGGTAGAAGATAAGTGAAGGCTGAGGTACCAAGGTATCCGCTGAGCAAGTGGTTCAGACAAGGAACCAGTGGGCCTGATGAAATCCAGGGAAATGCATATCCTCTACACTATAGGTCAGTATGGTACAATATGGATCTGTTTCTATACTCCATAATCTAGTCCATTGATCTCTTTGGTCAATAGTCTTTATATTTACATTGTTTCATAACAAGATCTTTCCCATTCCTGTATTTTACATTCTTCGTAATTGTAGGATCACAAATCTTGAGATTTTTTTTTTGGAAATGATTGATTTATTGATTAATTTAAATAGAACTAACATCTTTTCAAAACTTTCCAGACAGGAAAATGGCCTTCCTATGTATTCAGGGTTATTTGAGCTCCTACAATTTTTAAAAAAATTGTTTCCTTCCCATCTTGCATATTTCTTCTTGATTTTATTCCCAGTTTTTATTGTATTTTTTTTCCTACCATGCCTTTTCTGGCCCTTTGTATGTTGTTAGTGTTACTCAATTCAGTTACCTCTCAGAGACTTCCTATTAGTAGTAATAGTTGGCCAATAGTTTTGGATTTCTATATAAATGAAAATGTCAACTTTATTTCTTCTTTTCACAATTTATACACTTTATTTTTTCTATTCTTCTTCGTTCACTCATCTTTCAGTTCAGTGTTGATTAGCAAGTGTAATGGCATTCTTATCTTAATCCTTTTATGACAATGCTTTTAGAAATGTCTCACCCTTAAAAATGATGTTAGCTTAGATTTTAAATAAATACTTCATCACTCTAGCAAAATACCTATAGATATTTTATCAACCTAAGCTTGTTGAGGAGTTGGTTTTTAAACACAAAATATTAAATTTTATTAAATATTTTTCTAGCATCTTTTTTATTAAGACTATTATATGGTTCTTACTCTTTGATATGTTAATTGCAATCTTTACAGTAGTAGATTTCCTAATGTTATGCCTTACAGTATTGCTTTATCGGGACACAATGGTTATAATTATTTTTTGTTTTGGTGTACTACTAGATTGGGTGTGCTAATATTTATTTTTAGATAAGAGACCTATGAACATAAGAGAGATCGACTTTTTCTACTTTTGTGCTGTTTCTATGTGTTCTAAATATTGGGTTATATATACTGGGCTTGTATTGTAGGTTGCGTTGACAAGTTTTCTGAGTTTCTCTAGTTTTTCTGAAGTTCATAGCTTAGGAATTAGCTGTTTTCTTGAAAGTTCTGAAGAATTAAACAAGGAAACCATTTAGATGTGGTAACAATAGAAAACTGACTACTTTTAAAGTACATCTGTAGTTACTGATGTTGAGTTACATCTGTAATTTCCATTTTCCTATAAAATCAATTATTTTAACCAAGATTGTTCAAATTTTTATATTGTTGCATATAATACATATTTTTGAAACCCTCCTATATATTAGTAGCTATGACTATCTTTCCCATTCCCAGATTTTTTTACTTCTTTTTTCCTAAGCAGCTGTCTGGCAACTTTGATTAATTCATTAGTTTTAAACCAAAGCAAGTTTTTTAAATCAACTGAGTTTTTTTTTGTCTTGCTGTTTTAAATTATTTACATGTGCTTTTATTCTTATTAATTCCTTATTTATATTTCCTTTAGATTCACACTGCATTCCTTTTAGCTTCCAATGTTGATTGAATAGTTCATTTATTTTCAGTTTGTTTTTTATCCCCTCAAAAATAAGAACTAATAGTTATTCATTTTTCTATGAATATAGCTTTGCTCTCATTCAATGGATTTAATATTTAGTGCTTATATTGCATTCTCTTTCTTTTTGCCATTATTAATGTACAATTACATGAGCAACATTATGGTTGCTAGACTACCCTATTATCAAGTCCCTACCACATACCCCATTACAGACACTGTCGATCAGCGTAGTAAGATGCTATAGAATCACTACTTGTGTTCTCTGTGTTATACTGCCTTCCCCATACCCCCACCCGCTTCATTATGTGTGCTAATTATAATAGCCCTTTTTCCCCCTTATCCCTCCCTTCCCACCCATCTTCCCCAGTCCCTTTCCCTTTGGTAACTGTGAGTCCATTCTTGGGTTCTGTGAGTCTGCTGCTGTTTTGTTCCTTCAGTTTTTTCTTTGTTCTTATATTCCACAGAAGAGTGAAATCATTTGATACTTGTGTTTCTTCGCCTGGCTTATTTCACTGAGCATAATACCCTCTAGCTCCATCCATGTAGTTGTAAATGGTAGGATTTGTTTTCTTCTTACGGCTGAATAATATTCCATTGTGTATATATATACCACATCTTTATCCATTCATCTACTGATGGACACTTAGGTTGCTTCCATTTCTTGGCTATTGTAAATAGTGCTGCAATAAACATAGGGGTGCATCTGTCTTTTTCAAACTGGGCTGCTGCATTCTTAGGGTAAATTCCTAGAAGTGAAATTCCTGGGTCAAATGGTATTTCTGTTTTGAGATTTTTGAGGAAACTCCATATTGCTTTCCACAATGGTTGAACTAATTTACATTATCGCCAGCAGTGTAGGAGGGTTCCCTTTTCTCCACATCCTCACCAACATTTGTTGTTGTTTGTCTTTTTCATGGCGGCCATTCTAACTGGTGTGAGGTGATATCTCACTGTGGTTTTAATTTGCATTTTTCTGATGATTAGTGATGTGGAGCATCTTTTCATGTGCCTGTTGGCCATCTGAATTTCTTCTTTGTAGAAGTGTCTGTTCAGCTTCTCTGCCCGTTTTTTAATTGGATTATTTGCTTTTTGTTTGTTGAGGTGCATGAGCTCTTTATATAATTTGGATGTCAACCCCTTATCGGATATGTCATTTATGAATATATTCTTCCATACTTTAGGATGTCTTCTTGTTCTATTGATGGTGTCCTTTGCTGTACAGAAGCTTTTAAGTTTGATATAGTCCCACTTGTCTATTTTTGCTTTTGTTTCCCTTGCCCAGGGAGATATGTTCATGGAGAAGTTGCTCATATTTATGTCCAAGAGACTTTTGCCTATGTTTTTTTCTAAGAGTTTTATGGTTTTATGACTTACATTCAGGTCTTTGATCCATTTTGAGTTTACTTTTGTGTATGGGGTTAGACAGTAGTCCAGTTTCATTCGGTTATCTGGTTTATTAGCATATAATTTTTCATAGTATTCTCTCATAATTCTTTGTATTTCTGTGGTAATGATTTTTCCTTACTCATTTTTGATTCTGTTTAGGTGTGTAGACTCTCTTTTTTACTTGATAAGTCTGGCCAGCAGTTTATCTATTTTGTTTATTTTCTCAAAGAACCTGCTTCTGCTTTCATTGATTCTTTCTATTGTTTTATTCTTCTCAATTTTATTTATTTCTGCTTTAATCTTTATTATGTCCCTCCTTCTACTGACTTTGGGACTCATTTATTCTTCCTTTTCTAGTTTCATTAATGTGAGTTTAGACTGTTCATTTGGGATTGTTCTTCTTTCCTGAGGTAGCCTGTATTGCAATATATTTCCCTCTTAGCACAGCCTTCGCTGTGTCCCACAGATTTTGCAGTGTTGAATTATTGTTGTCATTTGTCTCCATATGTTGCTTGATCTCTGTTTTTATTTGGTCACTGATCCATTGATTATTTAGGAGCATATTATTAAGCCTCCATGTGTTTGTGGGCTTTTTCATTTTCTTTGTGTAATTTATTTCTAGTTTTATACCTTTGTGATCTGAAAAGCTGGTTGGTACAATTTCAAACTTTTTGAATTTACTGAGGCTCGTTTTGTGGCCTAATATATGATCTATTCTTGAAAATGTTCCATGTGCACTTGAGAAGAATGTGTATCCTGTTGCTTTTGGATAGAGTGTTCTGTACATGTCTGTTAGGTCCATCTGTTCTAATACGTTGTTCAGTGCCTCAGTCTCTTTATTTATTTTCTGTCTCGTTAATCTGTCCTTTGGAGTGAGTGGTGTGTTGAAGTCTTCCAAAATGAATGTATTGCATTCTATTTCCCCCTTTAATTCTGTTGGTATTTGTTTCATATATGTAGGTGATCCTGAGTTGGGGGCATAGATATTTATAATAGTTATATCCTTTTGTTGGACTGACCTGTTTATCATTATGTAATGTCCTTCTTTGTCTCTTGTGACCTTCTTTGTTTTGAAGTCTATTTTGTCTGATACAAGTACTGCAACTCCTGCTTTTTTCTCCCTATTAGTTCCATGAAATATCTTTTTCCATCCCTTTACTTTCAGTCTGTGTATGTCTTTGTGTTTGAAGTGAGTCTCTTGTAGGCAGCATATAGATGGGTCTTGTTTTTTTATCCATTCAGTGACTCTGTGTCTTTTGATTGGTGCATTCAGACTATTTACATTTAGGGTGATTATCAATAGGTATGTACTTATTGCCATTGCAGGCTTTAGATTTGTGGCTACCAAAGGTTCAAGGGTAATTCCCTTACTAACAGCCTAATTTAACTCACTTCATATGCTATTACAAAGACAACCTAAAGATTCTTTTTTTTTCCTCCTTTTTCTTCCTCCTCAATTCTTTGTATGTTATGAATCATATTCTGTACTCTTTGTCTATCCCTTGGGTGACATCTATTTAGTTTTTGTAATACTTCCATCTATAGGAGTCCCTCCAAAATGCACTGTAGAGGTGGTTTGGGGAGGTAAATTCTCTCAGCTATTGCTTATTTGAAAATTGTTTTAATTCCTGCTTCAAATTTAAATGATAACCTTACCCGGTAGAGTATTCTTGCTTCGAGGCCCTTCTGCTTCATTGCATTAAATATATCATGCCACTCCCTTCTGGCCTGTAAGGTTTCTGTTGAGAAGTCTGATGATAACTTGATGGGTTTTCCTTTGTATGTGATCTTTTTTCTCTCTCTAGCAGCTTTTAAAAGTCTGTCTTTATCCTTGGTCTTTGAAATTTTAATTATTATATGTCTTGATGTTGTCTTCCTTGGGTCCCTTGTGTTGGGAGATATGTGCACCTCCATGGCTTGAGAGACTATCTCCTTCCCCAGATTGGGCACGTTTTCATCAATTACCTCCTCAATGACACTTTCTATCCCTTTTTCTCTCTCTTCTTCTTCTGGTACCCCTATTATGCGAATATTGTTCCGTTTGGATTGGTCACACAGTTCTCTCAATATTCTTTCATTCCTAGAGATTCTTTTTTCTCTCTGTGCCTCAGGTTCTTTGTATTCCTATTCTCTAGTTTCTATTTCATTTACCGTCTCTTCTACTACATCTAATCTGCTTTTAAATCCCTCCATTGTATGTTTCATTTCCAATGTGGAATTTCTTAATGATTGAATCTCCATCTTAAATTCATTCCTGAGTTCTTGAATATTTTTCTACACCTCCATAAGCATGTTTATGATTTTTATTTTGACTATCTTTCGGGAATATCAGTGAGTTTGGTTTCATTTGGCCCTTTTTCTGGGGTTTGTGTGATTTTGGTCTGAACCATGTTCTTTTGACATTTCTTATTTCTGTGTGGTGCCCTCTAGTGCCCATAAGCCCAAGTTTCTGGAGCTGCTCAGCCCCTAGAGTGTGGTTGGGGGTTGTAGGGGAGCAGAGCTGGTGCCCCGGGGGGGGGGAGGAAAGATCTGTTTTCTGACTCCCGTCTGCAGTGCCTGTCTCCAGTGTCAGAGCCAGTGGGCCAAGCACACACGTGTAAGCCTCTGTGCTTTGTGTCTCCAGCTATTGTAGGTGAGGCCTCTCTCTGGCTAGCCTGATGCCAGCACAGTGACTGCCGGTTTGCGAGCTGGTGCTGTCAGGCCAGGAGGCTCGGCAGGCTGCATATCACAGTGGGGGGCCTCGGAGCTGAGTAGCCAGCCAGGGGGATGGAGCACCTGAAGCTCCCCAAAGTTCCCAATCTGCTGAGCAGAGCATGCCCAGACAACCTTGTCCTCCTATCTCTTCTCCTGTGCAGCAAGCTCCATGCAAATCCTGCACCTTCAGCAGTCCTCTCTCTGCTAGGGAGCCTGTCAGATCACTCACTTTGCCTTAGTCCCAGAGTGGCTGGGTGTGGATCCTGTCCTCCACAAATGGCTGGAATCTGTCTCTCAAGCACTCTTCCTGTCCCAGCTCCCCAACCACCAGAGCATCACACAATGTAGATTTCTGCTTGCAAAGCAGATCTCCAGGGCTAGGTGTTCAGCATCCCCAGGCTTCCACCCCCACCCTGCTCCGTTTCTCTTCCTCCCACTGGTGAGCTGGGGTGGGGGAAGGGCTCAGGTCCTGCCAGATCAAGGCTTTCAGTATGTTACCCTGTTTTGTGAGGTCTGCTCTGTTCGTGAGGTCTGTATGCAGTCTGGTGCAGTCTTCTTTCCTGTTGCTATTTTAGGGTTAGTTGTATTAACTATATTTTCACACTAACTGTGGTTTTGGGAGGAGTTCTCTGTCTCACCTCTGATGCCACCATCTTGAATCTCTATATTGCCATTCTTTTTAAATAAACTTTAATTTCTATTTCCATTTTAAACAGCATATTATTAACATAATGCTCATATGTAAAATGCAAAATTTGATAAGATTAACATATATTTACATGTATGTGGAACCATTAAACCATCACCGCAGTCAAGATAGTGAACATACCTTCTATCCCCATGTTTCCTCTTCTGCTTTAATTCCTCTCTTCTGTCCATCCCCAAACAACCACTGACCTGCTTTTATCACAATACATTTATTTGAATTTTCTAGAATTTAAAAAAGTGGAATCATAAAATACATGCTATTTTTTCCTTTTGTGTAATTATATTGAGATTCATCCAAGCTGAGCTCATTCTTTTTGATTGTAATACTGCATTGTGTGGATATACTACTCTTATTTATCTATTTACCTGGTGATGGACATTTGTTGTATTTGTATTGAGATTATTACAAATAAATATGTCTTTGAATGGATATAGGCTTTTAATTTTCTTAGGAAATATCTAGGAGTAGAATGTATAGGTATATATGGGCATAAGTGTAATTTTTTATTTTTATTAAGATATCATTGATATACAGTCTTATGAAGGTTTCACATGAGCAATATGTGGTTACTACATTCACTCATATTATCACCTCTCCCCCTTCCACATCCATTGCATTGCAGTCACTGTCCATCAGCATAGTAAGATGCTAAAGAGTCACTACTTGTCTTCTCTGTGCTATACTGCCTTCCCCGTGACCCCCTTAAATAATGTGTGTTAATCATAATGTCTTTGAATCCCCTTCTCCCTCCCTCCCCAACTCCTCCCCTTTGGTAATGGCTAGTCTTTTCTTGGAGTCCTTGAGTCTGCTGCAGTTTGTTCCTTCAGTTTTGCTTTGGTGTTATACTCCACAAATGAGCGAAATCATTTGGTACTTGGCTCTGTCTGACTTATTTCACTGAGCATTATACCCTCTATCTCCATTCATGTTATTGCTAATGGTAGGGTTTGTTTTGTTCTTATGGCTGAATAATAGTCCATTGTGTATATGTACCACATCTTCTTTATCCATTCATCTACTAATGGACACTTAGGTTGCTTCCATTTCTTGGCTATTGTAAATAGTTCTGTGATAAACATAGGGGTGCATATGTCTTTTTGAAACTGGGATCCTGCATTCTTAGGGTAAATTCCTAGGAGTGGAATTCCTGGGTCAAAAGGTATTTCTATTTCGAGTCTTTTGAGGAACCTCCATACTGCTTTCACAATGGTTGAACTAGTTTACATTCCCACCAGCAGTGTAGGAGGGTTCCCCTTTCTCCACATCCTCATCAGCATTTGTTGCTCCTAGTCGTTTTGATGTTGGCCATCCTAACTGGTGTGAGGTGATTTCTCATTGTGGTTTTAATTTTCATTTCCCTGATAATTAGCAATGTGGAGCATCTTCTCATGTGCCTGTTGGCCATCTGAATTTCTTCTTTGGAGAAGTGTCTGTTCATATCCTCCGCCCATTTTTTAATTGGGTTATTTGCTTTTTGGATGTCGAGGCATGTGAATTATTTATATATTTTGGATGTTAACCCTTTATCGGATATGTCATTTATGAATATATTCCCCCATACTGTAAGATGCGTTTTTTTCCTACTGATGATGTCCTTTGCTGTACAGAAGCTTTTGTTTGATGTAGTCCCATTGATCATTTTTGCTTTTGTTTCCCTGGACTGAGGAGATGTGTTTAGGAAAAAGTTGCTCATGTTTATATTCAAGAGATTTTTGCTTATGTTGCCTTCTAAAAGTTTTATGGTTTCATAACTTACATTCAGGTCTTTGATCCATTTTGAATTTCTTTTGTGTGTGGAATTAGACAATGATCCAGTTTCATTCTCTTACATGTAGCTGTCCAGTTTTGCCAACACTCGCTGTTGAAGAGACTGTCATTTCCCGATTGTATGTCCATGGCTTCTTTATCATATATTAATTGACCATATATGCTTGAGTTTATATCTGGACTCTCTATTCTGTTCCATTGATCTATGGGTCTGTTATTGTGCCACTACCAAATTGTCTTGATTACGGTGGCTTTATAGTAGAGCTTGAAGTTGAAGAGCATAATTCCCCAGCCTTATTTTTCTTTCCCAGGATTGCTTTGGCTATTTGGGGTCTTTTGTGGTTTTGTATGAATTTTAGAACTATTTGTTCTAATTTGTTGAAGAATGCTTTTGGTATTTTGATAGGGATTTCATTGAATCTGTAGATTGCTTTAGGCAGGATGGCCATTTTGACAATATTAATTCTTCCTATCCATGAGCATGGGGTGTATTTCCATTTATTGGTGTCTTCTTTAATTTCTCTCATGAGTGTCTTGTAATTTTCAGGATATAGGTTTATTCCAGGGATGCAAAGATAGTACAATATGCAAAAATTGGTTAGGTTTATTCCTAGGTATTTTATTCTTTTTGATGCAGTTGTAAATTGAATTGTTTTCCTGATTTCTCTTTCTGCTAGTTCACCATTAGTGTATAGAAATACAAGAGATTTCTGTGTATTAATTTTATAACCTGCAACTTTGCTGAATTCAGTTATTCTAGTAGTTTTGGGGTGGATTCTTTAGGGTTTTTTTATGTATAATATCATGTCATCTGCAAACAGTGACAGTTTAACTTCTTCCTTACTGATCTGGATGCTTTTTATTTCTTTGTATTGTCTGATTGCCATGGCTAGGACCTCCAGTACTATGTTGAATAAAAGTGGTGAGATTGGGTATCCTTGTCTTTTTTCAGTCTTAGAGGAAAATCTTTCAGCTTTTCACTCTTAAGTATGATGTTGGCTGTGGGTTTGTCATACATGGCCTTTATTATGTTGAGGTACTTGCTCTCTATACCCATTTTGTTGAGTTTTTATCATGAATGGATGTTGAATTTTCTCAAATGCTTTTTCAGCATCTATGGAAATAATCATGTAGTTTTTGTCCTTCTTTTTGCTTATGTGGTGTATGATGTTGATGTATTTTTGCATATTGTACTATCTTTGCATCCCTGGAATAAATCCTACATGTGTAATTTTTAAAACACTGCCAAACTGTTTTCCAAAGTGCTTGTACCATTTTTCATTTTCACTAGCATTATATGAGGGTTCAGTTATTCTGCAACCTCATCAACCTTCAATATTGTCAGTTTTTTGAAATTTAGACATTCTAGTAGGTTTGTAGTAGCATCTCATTGTGTTTTTTATTTTTTTTTAATGACAAATGATGTTGAGTATCTTTTCCTGTGTTTAATTGTTGGCTGCACATCTTTCATAGAGTATTCAAGTCTTTGGTCTATTTTTATTGGGTTTTGTTTTCTTAAGTTGTTTGGGTTCCTTGTATATTCTAGATACATGTCCTTTATTAGATACATGATCTACAAAGATTTTCTCCTAGTTTATGCCAAGTCCTTCCAGTCAATAGTGTTTGTGAAGAGAGAAGTTCTTAATTTGATGAAGTCCAATTTATCAAATATTTATTTTATGGATTGAGTTTTTAGTATTTTGTCAAAAAAATATTTGCCTCACCATTATTCATAAATATTTTCAGCTCTGTTTTCTAGAAATGTTATAGTTCTAGTATATGTTTTGAGTAAATTTTGTATTTGGCATGGAGGATGGACTTAATTTTTCTTTCCTTATTGATCTCCAATTATTATTAATTATTTCTTAAAAATACAATTCTCCAGTTAAACTATCTTGTTTTGACTGTTTTGAAGATGTCTTTTTTGGAGTTTTAAAAGTATAAATCCAATTTCTTTACTAGTCACAAAGATAGTTATCTGCTTCACATTGCATGAGTTTGTGGTACTTTATATTTTTTAAAGAATTCATCCATTTGTCTGTGTTTTAAAATGTATGGTGTGTAGAGTTATTTATCTCTGAAGGTTTGATTCTTACCCCACTGCTTCTATTGCTATAGTTGGAAAGACAGACAGTCCCTCTCTTCTACCAATTGGATATTCAGCAGCATCTTCCTAGATTAAAATGAATGAATGATAATGGGGTTGAGGGGGGGGGACCTGATGAAGGGGGTAGTGTAATCACCATAATATTACTCATTTAATTGTAGATTAATGATATCAAAATAAACTTAAAAAAATAAAATAAAATAAAATGAATGAATGAGGTTCAGGGACCATTTAGAATTATATCTCAGTCCACTAGGAACTATAAATTTTGATTTGTGGAAAAACTTTCTGGGGGAATCACTCATTGGGGAAAATATGATTCACATATTGTTAAACCAAGTGGAAACAATCCATACCCCTGTGTGGCAACATATTCACAGATGAGAAGGGATATCAGATATAGTAGGATAACTGATTGGAAACACCATGATCATAGCCAGCAGAAGCAGTATTCCAACTGATTCCTTCTCTGGACATAATAAATCTTAATGTAGAGAACCCTATGAATGACTCCCATCCATAGGTACTGAAAATTTTTGGAGTGAAGATGCTTCACTTGTGTTTGTCTCCATCTTTTCAATGAGACAGGAAGTAAACTTAGTTGATGTGAGGATGGAGTAGAGGATTCAGGGGAGTAGAAACAGTTAGAAGCAATCACTATGGGGAAGACAAAGGGAGGCAAGAAGGGCAAGTGATGTTGAATAGCTTTAAGGACTACTGGTTTTTGTCCTTTCTTACTAGGCTGTAAACTCTGACGGCAGGTTGAATAATCTACAGGATGCTCAGAGCAATGCCTGTTGCAAGGTGGACACTCAGGGAGTACATTTTAATTGAAGGAGGATGGGGAAACAGATTTTTTTTTTTGACTAATGGCTCCACTCATCCAATTTCTTAGGAACCTAAGCTATCTTTAAATACCCACAAAGTCCATAATAATTACCTCCAAAATAATTTTATTTGAAGGAAATTGTCCTCAACTTTGGCTGCATAATGGAATCAGTTGATGTGATGATTAACTTTGTGTTTGTCAACTTGGCTAGACAGAGGAGCCCAGTTGTTTGGTCAAACACCATCTAGATATTGCTGTGAAGGTATTTTTTAGGTGTGATTAATATGTACAACCCAGATGACTTTAAGTAAAGCAGATTATCTTCCAAAATGTGAGTGGGCCTCATCCAATCAGTTGAAGATCTTCGGAGTAAACCTGAGATTTACCAGAAAGGAAAAAAATCTGCCTCAAGACTGTAACAAAGAAATTTTGCTTGAGTTTCCAGCCTGCTTACCTGCTCTAGAGATTTTGGACTCAAGACTACAAAATCAACTCTAACTGAATTTCCAGTCTGCCAGCCTGCCCTAAGATTTCAGATTTGCCAGCCCCCAAAGTCACATGAGCCAATTCCTTAAAATAAATGTATCTGTATCTCTGTCTAGATATATCTCTGTAGATGTCTCTCTCTATAGATATCTCTGTATGTGGATATATCTATATGTAAACAGAGAGAGAGAGAGATCTCTATCTGTATATATCTACATTTATGTCTATTGAAAAAGAATAGGATATTGTTTGTTCTGGTTTTTTTGAAGAATCCTGACTGATAGACTTGGTGAACTTAAAAAAAAAAGTAAGATTCCTGGTTCTGTTTGTTTGTGGGGTGGTTCCTTCTCATTTTTTAACTATTTACCTTCTATGTCCTGTAGCAAGAGGACGCCCTGTTCATAAGAAAAATTTTCCCCTCACAAAATGTTTTGTTTGCTTAATGGAAAGCAGACTTTCATTGAAGGTTAGCCTGAGGAACTAAAATCAGGTTTGTTTTCTCAGTGAATCTCTCATTTAGTTTTCCCTAAAAAACGGAGTACTCCAAGTGTAGGTTCCTAGTTCAGTTGAAAAGCACCTGTCCTCTTGCAGGACCCTTGGGTTTCTGGTGGCATTTGTCCCCAGACTTAGCTTACGGTCAAGTTTCTTCTCTGCTTCAGAGCCATGCAGCCACGTGGCACTCAGAACTGGAGCTCTGACCAGATGTCTCCTCAGCAGGACGATGGGTTTCAGGATGACAGAGTGAGTGTAGAGCTTAGCAGTGAGCAGGACAAAGCAATGATCCTTGAAAAGAGTAGCAAGAGAGGAAGAAGGGATTTTCCACCAGAATACCCTCTACCTTGCTGGTGGGAAAAGAGGCAGGTTTGTGTTGCTGTTGTTTTTAAACTTTTGTCTTTATTTATTTATTTTATCAAATAAAATAACATAAAAGGCCTTTTTTTTCTCTCTCTCTGTCTCACTTTTGTGGGATTGCAAAGAAAGCTGTTAGCAGAATTTCTTGTAGCCTAATACCTGTGACGGTCTAAGAAAGAAGAGTCACACAGAAAGCTCCTAAAGAGTGACGGGCAGCATGCGTGCAGGGGATGATTTAAAGACAAGAAAGAGTGGAGGCCTCTTTTGATCTGTTGAATCATCCCACTGGGAGGGAAATGCAGCCTTGAGGAGAGAGACAGGAACTGATCGCCTAGAAATTTTCATGCTTCCAACCACAGAACGGAACATAGTCTTTCACTATCAACACTGAAAAGACCACTTTGTTTTCCTAAGCCCAGAGGGAGAGGGGCTCTTACAATCCCTAGAAAGGAATGTTCTGGAGATGAAGTGAGGATTCCTCCTTTTGTCTTTCCTGCTTGACATTTTCATTGAGTCCTCAAGCTGGGATGGAGGGGAGGACACCTCTGATGCTTTTGTGTTCCAGGGCTCATGTTCTATTCTCAGTGTGGGATCTGAAGAAGCCAGAAAGAACCTATGGAAATATCCCCAAAACGCTCAAGGCTTTGCTTGGGCTCAGGTGATAATGAACACCATCTGTCAAGTGAAGAAGAAAAACGAATGAAGTTTCTTTTGAAGTCAGGACAATTTTTGATCAAAGCAACTTTAGTTTTCCTCCCAGAAATACTAAGTAGTGGCTTAGTACCTTGTAATTTCTCTATTGCCTGGTAGGAGACTACCCTTGACTGAAAAGAAATACATGCTTCAGCTTTCATAGTGCATGCAATGAGCAGAGGGATTGGACAGCCATGTGCTGGTATCTCTTGGTGGGGCAGGGACACCCTGCTTTGGAGCATGTGCTGACTTCCATGGTGTAAATACCCCACCATGAATGACTTCAAGCTTTCGAAGGGAAGTCACTGAAAACAGAGCTGGGAAGAGAGGTATGTATACAGGGGCTTTCACGAGCAGGTGGAGCCAGCTGCAGCACATCACTGACAGGGTGAGTGCCAGGCTCCTTCATCTCCCAGCCTTCATGGGGTTTATCATGGAGAGAGAGAGGGCTTTGGAAGCAGACAGCTGTAGGTTTGCATCTAGCTGGGTAACTAGACTTCTCTAAACTCATGTGGAAGACCTAAACCTTTGTATCATTTCCACAGTGCTTTAAAAGGATGGAATTAAATATACAAATTTATTTGAAGCACCACATCAGAGTGTCCACTACACAATAGATTCTCATAACTGTTATTTCTATTGCTTCTCTTACTATGTCTAAGCTATATCACCTTTTGATATGCCCCTGCCCTGAGGGAATAGAAAATGCCACCCTTTATTGTGAGCAGATGTCAGCAGATCCTTGAACAGGTATGAGGCGTTTAGTGGGGCTTCATCTCGTTCTCTTTTCTGATGTTTCCTCCCCTCTTACATCTCTTCTTATTCCCAAAAATCATCAGTAAGGTGTTGAGGCTTTTATAAGTTTATTCAGAGATATTAAAAGACTTCTTCATGGGCACACAGCAAGTAAGTAGCCAGAGTCAGAAATCAAACCCAGTGTCTCTTATTTCCAGTCCAGCTTTCTTCTGACTCCAGCTGCTGGAGCTGAGCCCCAGACAGTCCTTCACTGCGTGGAGGCTGGGACCAGCAGCTGCTCTTTCCCGAGAAAGCAGATTCAGTAAATACTGGCAGCATGGCTTATGTGCGTTAATGAGAAGGCTGGGCACTTAGAGGCAGAATGTCAGCTGTGAGCCTGGTTGTGCCTGAGTCTGTAAGATGGACAGAGGGAGGCTTCCCTTTCTTATCTCATAGGGTAGTAGGAGGACAGCCATGATAACGGAAGGGAAAGCGAAGTGTCAGCTGGAAACCACTGAGCAAGCACCCACTGTCATCACTGTCCCTGTCACAGGGAGGCCTGTAGCATGGCGGCTAGCACATGGGCTTGGGAGTAGACCGAATGGTTTTGAATCCCAGGTCTGCAGCCTACCAGTGGGCTAACCTTGGGCAAGTTACTAATCCTATTTGAGACTCAGTTTCACCTCGTTACCTTGTTTTAGGGATGATAATGCTTCCTAACTCATGCAGATGTTATGATGTTTAAATGTAGATTAGGTACATCTCTTTGCATGGCTCCGGCATCTTGAAAGTGTTCATTAGCTATCAGTTACTGTCATTATTTTTATGTTGTCATTTACTCTACATGTGGTACTGGTCTTTCCTTGGGAACAGGGTTTTCAAAAAAGTGGACCCCAGGGGACACAGAGGAGACACTGCCAGGGTAAACTCATGGCTATTCCAGGTCCTGGACTGACAGGTGCTTACCAGAGCACATAGGAAAGATATACCTTTGCTTTGGCTGCTGGCCACCATCTCTGCGGAGAATGCTAAGGGTCACGCGCTGTGCCAGTCGGTCTGCCTCTCTCCTTCATGGAAGCCCCAGGGGAAGTGGCTGTCACCTACCCCTAGATGAGCAGTCTCTTAGCATGCTCAAGGCATTCCATGGGTTTGCAATTGGCTAGCTGAGCTATAGGTATGCCCAAGTCTGGCTGACTCCAGAGCTCACTCTGCCTCCTACTCTATGAGCCAACTGGTCTACATCCAGCATGCTCACGTGTGGCACCTGGACCAGTGGCGGCTGTGTCACCGGAGAACTTGTTAGAAACAAGTCAACAGCTCTCCAGGGAGGGCCCAGCAATGTGTGTTCTAACAGGACCTCCAGGTAGTCTGTGTGCTGAGAACCACTGGTATACCAGATCCTTCTGGGGGGTTCTTTCAACCTCTTCCCTGTCCCCAGATTTCCTGGAGTGCCCGTCTGGGCTGGACTTCCTCCAATGCGAGTGATGAAGCAGTATTAGGGCTGTCTTTTACCATTCTATTTCTCTTTAGTCTAGGGATAGTCCCTGTAGATCAGGGCATTACTATCATTAATTAATTGGAGTAAATTAACAGCACTGCTTACATTCTTTGCATGCACCTGGTGCCAATGGTATTTTTAATTTTGTAGCAATATTTCCCCCAGGATGTGCAGAGTACCCAGGGCTTCAACACTTTTTGTCAACCTAAGTCCCTAACTTGGCTGGCAGAGGAATAGACCAGGTTGCTGTCCAACTAGCAGGTGAACTACTGTTACTAAAATTGCCATCTATTCTCTCTCTTCATCTGAGCACAATAACATAGAAATTACTATCTGGCACATGATCTTCCTCCACGAAAAATTAAGTTTTTTTTTTCTTGACTTGCCTATCTTTCAATTACAGTAGTTTGAAAGTTAGGAAGAGAAGAAATAAGATATTCTGTACAAGACTGAATTTTATTTGCTACCACAAAGAAAGGTGGGGGGCAAAACTGCCACCAAAACACCGCTCAATAATATAGGATTTCTGAATACTCCATTCATACTTATCTTTGAGGGGGGCTGGTTTCCTAGCATTTCCTTCCAAGTTTTGTGCATCTGGAAGGTGATGGGGTCAGGAGGGAGCTGTCTGTCAGAGGATGAAATGGTGTTATTTCAACAAAAACTGTTGGCATGAGAAGTTCAAGCATAAAAGAAATATGTGATATCTAAGTTCACAGGTTAGGGCTATAGGAGAGGTCTAGGTTAGAGCTGTAGTAAAAATTTGAGAAAATGCAGTCCATTTCCCCCATTTTCTTCTTCCGTGCATTTAAATTCTTTCATTTATTCATGACGGAGGACAGCAGAATAGGCCACCTCAAAAGATACTTCTTGGACATAATGGTTATCTTAAGCTACCAGCACTTAAAACATAGCAAGTGCAGAAAGGCTTCTTCTGAACTCCTATTATCTGCCTAAGACAGGTTCTCCAGAAGGAACTCAGTTGTCTTAAATCCCCTCTCCCAGAGTTTCATCAACCAGGGAAGATTGACTCTTGTCAGCAGCGAGGAGATGAGACGTCAACACTACATCCCAACAAACTTTGTCACCATCTGTCGTACCTTCCATCTATTCTTCTAAGGCCTCATTCATCTTTCCTTAAAATCATTTAGTCTCCCCAAGAAGTCTACATGACCTCTACCTTTCCCTAGTAGGATGGTATTTAAGCCTGAATTCTAAGCTACCTCTTTGAGTTACTCATTTTTCCCTGGGTATCTCCCATATATATTGGAAGCATACATATTAAGAAACTTCTGTTTGTTTTTCTCTTGCTAATCTGTCTCTTACTATAGGGGCTTCAGCTAAGAACTCAGAAGGGGAAAGTATTTTCCTCCCCTACAATGGAGACAGTTAAAATGCCAGATTTCATAAATACGTCTGCTCTGCTGTGTTCATTCTCGGCCACAGCACAGTCAGGGAGCATCTGCTCAGGCTGGGCCATGTGTGCCTGGGGAGGAGAGAGGCGGCTGGGGTGACACTTCCAGGCAGAAGTCAGGAGGCCTGCCGAAGGGACGTCTGGCTGTGGTATGACTGAGTTCAGACAGGGGTGTTGGTGTCGCAAGGCCTATTTTTCTCTTCTAGAAATGGAGATATCGAAATCAGTCCCACCAATCTCACAGAAGTAGTGGTATGAAGAGCGTAATGAGTACAGACCTGAGGGTGTTGTTGTGAGAAGCTTCAAGTTCTAGATGAAGCTAGGATAGAATGTATTAAAATGGGCATTTCCAAGCCTGTGCCCTTCCCAGTGCTTGGAGGGAACCTGATCTTTGCTTATTCAGCATCTCTCTCTCCCTCTCTCTTTATGGTGGGAGTTCTGTCTCTGCAGCCAGTTCATAGTCTAAAGGAACAAGCGAAAACATGACACAGGTTCTGGGACTTTGGAAGCTTTGGAGATATAAGAGGAAATTGTGCGTTTGCAGTGTGAGGCTCTGAAGTAGCTATTGAAGGGTGAGGAAGGAAGAGGGTTGAGGTATGAAGGAAATTGGGGGGTGGGGTATTATGAACTCAGCTCCCTTTCAAGTTCTTTAAGTAATAATTGGAATTACTCTTGAAATATTTATGGCTGTTGGACTGTGTTTCTTTGCCACATCATCTCTAGACAGGACCCTATATGGCTTCAGCTTATGCTGGGGTATTATTTTTTTTAATGGTATTCCTGATTGAGCATCTAGGGAAGGAAGAGTTAATTACGGGGAGTATTTGAAGTTCAGAGAGGCAAAAGAATGATGTAGGGTTAGGCCTAGAAGTCCTGTTCCCCACCTTGGATTCCCTGACTTACATAGTGAGAGGTGAATAGGTGTTTTTGCATATAACTAATTAAAAGCTTTTGCTTCTGTAAAAAGAAATAACCTGCTTCCAAGAAAACGAATCCCATTTCTACTATTTCCTCTCACTTTTAACTAGACCCAGTTTCAGAGGACTTGTAGCAGCAACTCTGGTGCTAAATGAAATGATCACCCTTTAGCTCACTGTTGACCTTTCCTCTGTCCTGACCTCTCTCTGACCTTGACCTCTGCCTGAGCCAGGTGTTGGTATGTCCCAGAAGAAACAGGGATTCCTCTGTTCCCTCCTGTCTCCTCCCAGTGGGTAGTGTCATCTTTACCTTTGGCTTCAACGACTGACTACCTTCTGAGGACTTTAGATTCCTTAACTCCTACAGATCCACAGATCTTCAACATCTCCATCTGATGAGTCACAGACATATTTAAAGGTCTGTTCCTCATTTTCCTCTCCAGTCTACTCTTCCCTAGTGAATGTGTAACTCCTTCCAATCACTGAAATTAGGAACTCGGGATTCACCATTGGCCTTTTGTCTTTTCAACTCTTGTTTTTTAATCTATCAGGAATTCCTCTGAATTCAGTCTCCTAAACATTTCTTGACTCAGTCCTGGCCTTTCCATCTACCCCTGTGGATACTTCAGTTTCACATCATTCAAAAAAACGTCTGAATGATTTTTATCACTAGCTAACTGCTTTTTCTACTTCTATTCTCGCCCAATCTGTTGTGCCCACTGCCATCAGGACTTTTCTAAAAATGCAAGTGAAATAATTTCACATTTCTTCGGTGGTTGAAATTTCTTCATTGGTTCAGTAGATACCTTCAGAAAAATGTGCAAGTACTTTTTCATGATAGTTAAGATCCTTCAGGATCTTGTCCCTATCTACATTACTAGCATCATCTCAACCATATCAAATAAGATATAGTTCCCCAATGTACATACTCTTCCTTTATCTGGAATACCTTTCTTCCCTGCCTTCCCCCGATCCCTCCTCTGAGTTTCCGTAAGTATTTCACATCCTTCTGTAATAAACTTTTCTGTAGATCATTGTTGAACAACTGGTTTGTGAGACTCCAAGGATGGTTTTGTTAGACTCTGTGTTTCTAACATCTGGAACTGTCCTGGCACATGATAGAAAATCTGTGAATGAATGTTAAAATTGTAAAACTGGCCAGGGATGCTGGACTAGATCTGTAGGAGGCCAGAATTGTCTCCTGCAAGTTTATTTCTTCTTTCCCTCAATTCCTGAGCTCTAACACCTTGAGCTTCAATTGGTCACCCTCCACTCTCTCCGGAGAGTACTGGAAGGCAATATTGCCCCAAAAGCATTGAAAGAGGAGTCAAGAGAACCATTTTCTATTTCACATCTGATAATCACTGTGTTACTTTGAGCTAAAAACACCACCTCATCTTTCTTACAGTGTTGGTTTATAACTTGGGGAACTCAAATAAATGCAGTTTTCTATGTTATAATTTTATCTGCGAATGTTAATGTTTTTTAATTACTAATTGGGGAAGAGCCTTTCCAACTTTTTAGCCTCAAATAAGGAAATTGAGATATTTGAGAATATATGTTCAGCTTGAGGTTTTTTTTGTTTTCTGCTTTGTGCTCTAACAATAATGAGGGTTCATAGTTCTATGGCAAACAATCTAGTGAATAATAAAAAATGCCTTTGTCTTGGCAATGCCCAATGTATGTGTTTGTTGCAGCTGACTTACCTCCCTGATTATGCTTTGCACTGGGCATGCTAGGATTAATGTGGGTTCCCTGGCCTTGAAAGCCTGCAGCCAGGAAGACTTTGAGCAGTGAAAGGAAAGAGAGGGTAGCCTCAGCTCAAAGTGCAATAGTGCTGCAAGAAGCAGAGGAAGGTTAATCGTAAAACCTTTTGAAACTTGTTGATTTCAATGCCTCACAATTATCGTGTCAGGCTGCAGGGGCTCCAGGAAAAGATTTGACAGTTTAATGACACCTGGCAACATCAGTACCATTCAGCTTTGTAGGAAATACCTAGTTGCTGCTTGGCAGCTGTACCTTGAGCAGGAAGGAACCTATTTGGAGTCTCTGTTCCTTTGGGAAAGTTCATAATAGAATGAGAAGCCTTCTGAATGCTCAGATGGCAATGGCCCTCAAGGGCCTAACTGAAAATCTCTGTGGCAAGTGGTTCTGGAAAAGAATGGCTAGTGGTTAGGGTGCCTTCAAGTGCTATTCATGACTGAGTGCCTGCCATTCAAGGAAGAGCTTGAGTTTGCAGCCAGACTTGGGTGGGAATTCTACTTTTGTCACTTTTCTTGCTGTGTGTCCCTGGGCATGTTACTTCACTTCTTGTTCCTTCCATTTTCCATTTGTTAAATGAGGATAAATGATACCCACTTCATTTAGTTTCCATAAGAATGGAATGAATTAAGTACATTAGTGTCCAGGAAGTCACTGAGGCTCAGTGGGTGAGCTTAAAGTAGTGCTGACTGGACAGAAATGGGTTGATGATTGATTATCTCAAGTTGGGGAATAAGGCAAAGAAGTGAGAGGTGGTAAGAGTAAGGCTCTTTTACTATGGTCCAGGGATTTCTCACTTCAGTAACAATGGGGTAATAATAGACAAAACCATTTTGCACGTCCGCTACTCCCTGCCCTGATTTGTTAAGGTCGCATAATGTATTAGAAAGTGCATGGGCCCAGACCTTAATCTGACTCTCAATTAGGCCAGTACAAGCTATGTATTCTGAAGTGAGTCACAGCCTCTCTGAGCCTCATTCTTTCTGTTTAGATGAAGGAAATAATACCCAGTATGCAGTGTACTTGGGAAGGTCAAATGAGGAAGTGAAAGAGAATATATGTAGCATGGTCTCTGGCTTCATCAATTTTGTGTTGTACTTACTTTCGTTTCCCTACTTTTCCTCATGATAAAAAGCATAGGCCTTTCTAATACTCTAGTGTCAGGAGGTGGACCAGTGGTGGGCCATTCAAAGTGCCAAGATAAAGAAAAGCAGAATTAATGTTGGTCATATGTCTTATCAAAAGTCATAATACCAACATCTTGTAGGCCCCTTGATGTCAGCAAATAGTTTTGACAGTTTGAAGACTTTATTAAATAAACAATTATTACTGACCTGATTATACTGTACCAGGAAGGTCTCCTCAGCAAAATAAGAGTAGGATTGTGAGCTCCCGATGCTCTGAGCAGCATTTCCCACTCTGAGGCTCCATTTCTCTTTTCATGTAAAATGATAACAGGAGGGCTGGTTCTCCACTCATCCCACAGTGGTGATTCAGTGGAGCCTGAAATAGCTTATCTTAGTCTAAGGCTGATAACCTGAAATTAATTATAAATCCACAAACACTGCAGATCAGGATAACTGGTTTCCTAACAGAGCCTAAGATTTTTTTTTTTGTAGCTTATCACTCTGATTATTCTAGTATTTGTTAATTTAAGAACCTGTAACTGCCCCCACATTGCATACTGAATCAAGATACACATTTGGTAGATATACAGAAACAGAAGCTAAAAGCAGACTTCCTGACTCTCCAAAATGTGACCCAGCACTGCTCCCAGACTGCATCTCTACTCTACCCAGGCTGGTCTCCTGCTGCTTTCCACTCCTGCTATTCCCACCAAATGCAAGGTAGCCCTCCCACTTCCGATGCCAAAGCCTCTCTTCCTGTTGAAGTTCTAGGCTTTCTAGATGTTAGCTGGGGGTCATGTCAGCCGTTTTTATTTCTTCAGAGAGAGAATCTCACCTGAAACTGAGGCAATGCAGAGACAAATAGGATGAAGGACTGGGAAAGACACATGTCTGCTAAGCACTTTTATCTACCCATGTTGGAGGCTTGTGCTGCCCCTGGGATTTCCAGTTACTTGAATAAAAATTTCCATTTTGCTTTACAACAGTCTGAACTGGGGTTTTCTGTCACTTGTATATCTTGACTGATAAGAATTTGATCCCTTTTCACTAAAACAAGGGGGTTAGACAGTTGAATTCTAAGGGCATTGCTGGCTTGAGGTGCCTAGTATTCTAAAGCTGATTTTCCAAGTCTATTAGCAGGCGCACAAGTCCTGTTTATTGGAAGAGAGCTAACTACAAAGTTCTAGTAAGATGGTTAATCAATCTATTTGGGATTCCAGGGTGAAACCTGTCATGGAATCTCTGAATGCTCTATGATGGGAAAAAAATCTTAAAGAGAAGGTTTTGCCTGGGAATTTACTTTGAAATATAGATGGGATGAGAAGCATCTCATCTTTTCTATTTTTTTTTCCCCAAACACCCTTTCACTAGCTCATCTGCATCATCATTTTAAAAAAAGCAGGACACCCCCACACACAAACTCCAAAACTGAGAGTCATATCAAGCATTGAAGCCACAGGCCGCAGGTGTGTGTGCGGAGGTGTGTGTCTGTATGGATCAGTACGGATCCTGGAAGGAGCTGTCTGAACTTTGTTTTTGAAGATTGTTTTTGTTGTTATACTCACCTCTGGAACCTGATTTAAAAAAAAGAAAAAAAGATTGTACACCATCATCTCTAATAAGCTACATTTTTTTTTCTCTGTGGCAAAACAGATTCCAGGTGGCATAATGGAAATTTCCAAACTGCACTCCAGATAGAATGCTGAGATAGAAATGGGGCAACACACTTTTGGAGGGAACTCTTTGCCTCCTCTCTCCTGCCTGAGCCCTCTTGCCACAGATCTTATTTACAAAATGCTCATGTGAACAAATATAAAATAAGATAACTCTATGTAAGTCCAGAGAAAATTGTTTCTTTGTGTGTTTTTTTGTTCGTTTGTTTGCTCTTAGAGGCCTCAATTTTCTGTTGTCAAAGCTTTCATTAAGAAGTTCCTGACGGTATGGATTCTCCAGAAGAAAGAGCAGCTTTGTGACTCTTAATGTCTGTGAAGGGCATGGCAAAGCCTCTCTGAGTCTTGTCTACACTGATCGTGGTGGGAATTGCTGCAATGTATGGTCACCTATGTGCTCAGCACTTTTAACTTATATCCTCATTCAAGGGAATCTTCACATTCATCTTGAGAGGTATTTAACAGACTCCTTACGTCACTGAAAAGAAAACGTCCTCACAGGGGTTAAGATCTGAGGTCTGAGGTAGATTCCAAGGTCTGTCTTTTCAATCACTAGCCTATTCTGCCTCCAAGTGGACCAGTCCATGGATCCTGTTTAATTCACAGACAAAGCTTTTCCCAACCTCATAACTTCCTATTTCTCTTGATGCAGCCCATCATTCTTTCTGTTATTCCCTGTTCATATGTCATTAAGGTTAAATGGTCCCACTGAGTGGTTACAATGACATTTGGGATGTATCACCAAAGCAATTATTTGAGGAAAGCCAATAGCCTCATAAAAGTCCTTTATGTGGCATTGGGAGACTTACAGAGCTGCTGTTTTTGAAAGCATCTCATTAGTGGAGGCATCTCTACTGGTTCTTACAGTACAGAAATGAACAGTGTTAACCGATGACCTTCTGGATGGATGAAAATAAGTTTTTAAGTAAAAGACTTAGTCTTACTAAAGAGATTTTTTTCCTTTTTTTTTTTCTGATTGTATATTGTGGATGATAAGATTCACCAAGTGAATGTTTGATACCAAGTGCCATGGTTGCACCAATAGATACTGAATAAAATAGAATACGCTTCCAGGCTGCACTCAGAGAGGCAGCAAGGTAGAGAGCCTCATACTAGCAGATCCTGAAGACTTGCTAAATACCAGACCTGCGTCAGTCATTTTATACATAGTCTCATCTAAAACGCACGATAGCCTCACTCTGTGGCTCTGCTGCATTGACCTGGAAACCTCTCTGACCCTTTCTGACTTGGGACAGATTACTATACAGAATCTTCTGTCATCATGCAACTATATTCATGGGGCTAACACACCATGAATCCTCCTGCTAAGTAGTTTGATACATTTGTTATGGGTTGAGTTCCTTTTCCTCAGTCCTTGTCCCTGCTGTGACAAAGAATTGAAAGGCAGAGACACGACAGCAAAAAAACAGGGAAAATTTTATTTGAATGCACTCCAAGGGAGAAGCAGGCTAGAGCAAAGGTAGACAAAGGCCTCATTAGACAGGAGGCTTATATATTGCATTCTGGTTAGGAGGCACCTCATTGACTGAGAAGGTGGGGTTATTTGATTTACAGGTCTTTCTATATCGTCATCCCTCTTGGTGACCATGTCCTCTCCCCATGCTGATGTGTGATTTGGGCAGTTCTTAGTCCTGTCTCTTGGGATCTGGTTGGGGAGGAAGCGATTTCCCTGCAAAGCCTTTGTTGTCTCCACATAGTGAGGCAGGGCAGGAACATGGGCCAAGCATCATGATTAACTTTTCCTGCTTATGATGAGAAGTGCTGCGATATGAACAGTATAGTAAGAACAGGAGGGACTCCATCTTAAGGCTAAGTAAGATTCCATTATTAAAAACCAGGGAGTTAGGAGGTAAGATTCCTAACATATTCTTTGGTAATCAGACAATAACCCACCCCATCTTAAGGCAGAGCAAGCAGTCTTAACTGATATGTCCCTGCTGCTTGAGGGTAACCACTAGCTTGGAGAAGAATGGGGTCACTAAATCCCTTGTGTTGAGTTTATCTTACAGAAGTATCTAGAAGACTGACTGTGGATGAGGACATAGTGTCTTTCATGGGGCCACAAGTCAAGCCTATGCCCAACAACACCCGCCCCTACCTTTTGCTCCTTTCTTGAAAGCCTTAAAAGAGAATCCCCAGCCTTTCTGTGCACCTCCTCTCTGAGGATGCCGGTGCTTTCCTTTCTTTAAGGGTGTAGTTTTAAATAAAGCTTTCTCACTGCTCAAATTATTGTGTTTTGTCTCTTTGCTATTTCACTCTATTTCCAAGTTTTTACTCTCTCTCTGCTTTATTCCTGATATGTAGGGAGGGCTTCTGAGAGCTCAGATTTGGACCTGCAAGTTCCCATCACCTGGGCGACTCGGACAGACCTGCAGCTGTATGATCTGCTGTTAGTAGCCTGCCTGAAAGTCTCCTTTCTTTGGGAAGTTCTCAGAACATAACCTCACTCCATCCCGTGCTCCATGGCTCCCCCAGATCTTGGGGTGGTAGGGGCTTAGTCCCCACACCATGCAGATCCAAGTGGACATGGGACACCAGGTGACCCTGGCTTCAGGAGTTGGCGAGGAAATCTGACAAAGGAATCTAGGCCGAGAAGGAGTTCAACAAACTTTCCCTCCTTCCCTCTGCACCTCCTTGCTCTCTACCGCCTGCAAGGCAGCCGCCATTCCCTGCTGCTCTTGCTTTAATGAATTCCTTCCTCACCTACACTCGTCCAACCTGCTCGAGAATTCTTTCTCGTTCAGCGTCAAGAACACTCTCCCATCCAGGTTGAGGTTTCACCTGATGTGCAGGGAGAGACCTCCCCAGATGCAGCTACCCGGCAACAATAGGACCCCCACCTAGGCAAAGTTTGGGTGGCTTTCTCTTTGAACATTATCTGGGCAGCTTCTTCTTTGAGCTGTATCTTCTCCCTTGACATCTGCCCACGTCTATCTTTCTCCCTAACATTCCTAACATATTTAGTTGCTGTAGCCCCTGCAGTGGACAAAACTCAGGTGATTGTCTGCATGAAGAATCAGGGAGAAAGGAGAATTAGGCTAGTTTTTCTGGGATGTCAGGGTCTGGGAAAATGAACTGGCGTTTCTGTGCTATAACTGCAAGTCATTTGCAGCTACGGTAGGATTTCCTTAGGTAGATAGAGCCTGCGGTCCCCCCACCCTCCTTGACCTAGTGAACTCTTGCCTGCCCTTCAATTCCTAGCTACCCCCTCACCTATTTAGCCCTCCCTGAAGCCATCTTAGGCTTACTTTCTCTTGCACATCTGTAAGGTTCTCCTAAGATGCTCTTCTACAGCCTTATTCTCAGATGAGCAATGAGTTATTTTGCACCATGTTGTCATACTGCAGCCATATCCCAAACACCTCCTGTGCCTCCCGTACGCCGAAGCATGCCTACTCCACAGAGGAATACCTAGAGTGTTTAATAAATAACTGATTTTAATGTACACATCTAGGTGTACAGGAAAGGGGAAAAGTACAGAATTGTTGACTCATGTACAGAAATGGCTCTAAGTTCATTTGCATTCTTTGAGGACTGCATTTGTGAGAGGGTCACCAGCAAGCCGCGCTGCCTGATGAGGTTGTTTATTCCCTCTCTGAGTGGTTGGTCCTTGGCAATAGCTCTTTGTGAGTGAGGGAGCTCAACGCTGTTTGTTCTGTTCAAAACTGCTGCAGCTTGAAGTTCGCATAGTTTCTAGAAGTCCACAGCATCTCTTTCCCACTCTGGCAGATTTGCCTGAACTGGACCCTAGGATGGGATCCTGATACTTATTTTAAGGCAGAGTATGAAATAAAATAGGTTTGGAGAGACTGGAAGGGCTTCAGGACAGATAGTCCTTTTAGCTGAGTCCTTCAGAGGCATCCCATCACTTGTCATGCTACTAATAGGAATAATTGTGAAAGACTTTGAAATGGGTCAAAGATTACTTTGAATCCTTTTGATGGAAAGTAGGTCTTGTCATAGGGCCCTTCCAGGATTATCTGATTGTATAGGAGCCTTTCATTGTCTTTGACTATTTTGCAATTCCATAGAGACAAAATTAACCTAAGGAGACTTGGTAGTGATGCAGATGATGTCTGACCTTGGAAATGCAAATATATTTTGATCAGTGAAGATGCCCTTGATTTCCTTCCTGTGGAAGAGGCCAGCATCGTGTCTATGAGACAATTTATTTGGACATTCCCAAATGTTTACTTGTGTGTCCTTCGACTTTTCCTTTGAACCAGTTATAACATCTTACTAGTTCACTCATTATTAATGTGACTAAAAATAAAGTCTTCGACATGTGCTCTTTTACGTTTTACATGAGTCATGAGTCATTTTTTGTTTTAATGCTTACCTACTAACACTCCTATACTCTGTCAGTTGGTGTAGTAGCAGAGCACTAAATTCATCCACGGGCTCTAATTTTCATTTACCGTGCCAGGTTTAAATCTTTACTTGGACATTTTCTGGTTCAGTTTGTTAATTTGTGAAGTGATTTTACTTAACTGTTGGTAATGCTATGACCAGGAATTAGAAGCACTCGGAGAACCTTTGGATCTGGAATAAAATAACCTGATACATTTGTCATAGATTGGAATTAGCCTTCTAGCAGTTGTGGGCTCCGAGGCTTTTGGGTAATCTACAAAGGACAAAGACAAATCTGATAGGTAGGAATGACAAAAATTCTCTCCTTGATCAAACTCTAGACAGGCTCTTCTGAGCTATCTTTTTAAGTCCCATCCTTGGGCATGTCTTCATTCCCAGTTCTAACAAGAATCCTGCTAAATCTGCTCAGTCGGAATTCCTTACTGTCATTATCTCGTCACCCTTGATATCTGACCAAATTTTTCATCCCTTACCATCTTCCAGGTGATGTCTGGGCACCCTGGCCTGCCTTGTAAGAATACTGTTAGGTTAGTTTAGCCTGAATCCCCCACCGCCCCTAATGTCTTCTCAGAATTTTTCCATCCACAGAGACTCTCCCACAGAACCATGCTCCTGGGCTATAAATTCATGCTTTACCTTGCTGTTATTCAGAGCTAAGCCCAATCTCTCTTCCTGTGCAAAGCCCAGTGTAGTAGTAGTCGCTATCCTATTGTGATAGTCTTGAATAATCTCTGCCTTTCTATTTTGACAAGTGCCATGAATAGTTTTTTCCTTTAACAGGAACTTAGGACATTTTACTAGCCTCTTGCTGTCCCCATAATATTCCCCAAAGATTCCATGGAAAAGAGCAATATAGCTTTCAAGTTCATACTGAAGGAAAATATTTTGGCCCAAGTTTAGAGAGACCACAGAAACACTTTTTCTGTAATGTGGTGTACAACAGTAGGATTTAATGTCTTTCTTTAGTATCATATATTCTTAATGACCTCTGGAGCAAACAGCAACTGAAAATTTTCTGACCATCTCAAAGGTTCTTCAGACTGAAGATCAGCAACTCAGTTTTGAAGATTTCTCTTGTATATCTCATCCTATTTTGTGTTAGGGCCAATATCAAGTATGAAATAAGTATACAGTAGAAATGCAAAACAGATAAAGTGATTCCTTCTGAGTACTGAATCTAGAGGGGAACCTAGAACCCTATTCAGGTCTTCAGTTGTAAATATGAAGACTTTGGGAAAATAGCAGGACAGCCTATGGGTATTAGTAACTGATCAAGGAAACAAAAGGGAAATTTACACAGAAACTTCTAGGTTAAAAGATTCATGAGAAATGGGGAGAATTCTAACTTCCCTTTGTCTGCAATGTTTACTCTTTCCTGTTTTTATATTTAGCCTTATACCCTACATATATTTATTTTCTAAATTTATTCACACTGAGGTTTACTCATTTATTCAAAAGATAAATACAAAGGACCTTTTAACATACCAAGCTCTGTGCTAGGTACTAGAGATAAATGATGATTCATAAGATTGTTGGCCTAGGTTAGCTCAGAGTCTAAAGGCTTTACTTGATGTATTTCCCAAGAGAATTATGTGGTCTTTTTACACTTACACTAAAAGAATGAATTGATGACTCTGGAATTTTCATCATAGTTATAGTCTAGGAATGAAGACATTTAGCATGTGTGGTAATGGATAGTATTCTTATAAGAATCTCTAAAATCACTGTAGACAGCAGTTACCTGCCCTACCTTACCAGTCGGCAAGTCTTGCCTTAGGGCGATCAAGGAGAAGGTGGTCCAGCAAAAAGAGAAGGCTATAGAGAGTCTTAGCCCATCTTTCATAACTTACAGTGTGACTTTCAGTATATTACTTAATTTCTCCAAACATCACTTTGATCTATAAATTCAGATGTCTAGAGAATTAAAATGTCTATTTCACAGTGTCATTGTGAGAATTAAACACAATAGCCTGTGCTGTTGTAAACATATGCAGAGTAAACAATATGGGCAAGCTCCGTGCACTGCCCTGCATTTAATAGGAGTTCCTTAAACCATTACTTTCTCTCCCCACAGTAGAAAAACTCCAACCCACACTGTGGTATTGTGACTGATTTATGTGGTTCAGTATGTTCATCTATGTTACCATTGTCTGAGATGTTCTTGGAAGGGAGTGAAAAATCACCATAATATTGTCTCGGATTTTTGTTTGACCTCTTCAGCAGGTGAACAATAAACCTGTGTTCGTTTTGAGCTGGGGTAATGTCCTTATTGCTGGCTGTTTGTGTCTGGCTGTATCCCTCAGCCTACTAGGAGGTCAGGGGATACCCTATGGTCTCCTGAGCTTTCCTGTCTGAAGGCCTTTTCTGGGTGTGGGGGATAGTCTGCCTGAGGGCAAGCTGGATGCCCTAGGGAGGTCATGCTGCAGAAGGGGCCCCAACCTGTATGGGGAGATGGAATTTTGTGGCTAAGTTCTCCAACTTCTTCACTCACCCATGGGACTCTAAGTTGTCTCCACACCATCTCTTGGGCAATGCCTAGTGGGATTGAGTCCAGGTTGCCCATGATAGTAATCTATTCACTGGCACAGCCTCCCTTCCCTCACAGTGCTTTCTGAGATTGTCTTCTACCCAAATCTTTGTCTTAGGGTCTGATTCAGGGGAATCCAAACAGAAGCCATGCTAAGGTAGACCGAACTGAGACAGCTGGAAGTATAATCCTGAGCCCTGAGCTTTGAGAAAGGGCTTTGCTTAGGTCTGGAGCACTCTCATCTGACCATCAAGTCTAAAGGGCAAGACTGAGGTTATAAACAGGTGTGGGGCCAAGAATAAGAACCCAGACAGAAATGAGATTGGATGTCATGCAGGCTGACTGCTCTCAATTTATCTTTATTGTCTAGCTGGTGCATGGGGTATCAGGCATTTTGAGACAGGCTAGCAGTGGCACGAGCAGGAGGATTTTGGAAGGTGCAGCTGATGGTATGGCTTCTTACTTGGCAATCCCCTTCCAGGAGGAAGAACTGTCCCTTTTGGCCCAGCGAGACAGAGCGGTTGGCTTCTGGTGGTGGCTGTCGAGACTGCAGAGACTTTAATATTTCATTGACAGGTCCCATCCGGAAATGATAAACCCCCCTCTCTGGATGGGATTCAGAGCCAAAGCCGCTGGCTCATGGGTGTTTGGGGACTGAAGCGGATATTGGGATCTGTGCAGATAAATTTTTTAACCTTGATAGAGTCAGTGGGAGTTTAATGAGTAACAGAGATTATAGCAAAGGAGATAAATACGTAGGCGACCAGGAAATACAATTATAACATTTCCTTACTTCAGTAGACTTGGGAAACTAGATGAATTCAAGAGTGAAACATATTTTAATTGAAAGGAGGAGAATGGGATGGTGCTCCCTTCCCCCCACACTTCTCCTCCTTCATCAAGAAAATAAAAATGAGCATTGTGTGCCATGGTGCAGGAGGAATTTAATTGGGTGCTGATGATTCAATTTAGCTTGTAAATTAGCTGCCAGAGAGACTACGGGTGCCAAAAAGAGCCAGCCTTGCTGTCTTTCTGTTAATTTGTTGACACATTTGATGCAAATTAGATATCGATTTATGGGGCCACAGATGACTGACTTCACAAAGCTATGTGGCACATATCCTGAAGCATGAATGACCAAAGTCAGGCCAAAAAAGTTGCTGAGCTGATCTCAGTAAAGCCAGTTCCTTCAGGACTACTCTTCATTCCAGCCTTCAGAGAGTGCATAAAGAAGAGAACTCTTTAAGTGGTAAATCAACTTATAAAGGCAATGTCATTTATTTACCTATCCAAAACACAGACCTTACGATTTAGATTTAGGTGGGCTCCCAGCAGGTGGTGACTGTGTATCTGAGCTAAGAGGTAGGAAGTACTCACAATAATTACCCTATTTAGCTTCTACCACAACCCTGTGAGTTAGATACTCTTTGTTCCCTTTTTCAGATAGAACAGACTCAAAAAAGTTAATTAACTTGTCCAACCTCATACAACTGGCAAAGAGCAGAGCAGGAATTCAACTCCATGAAGTCCAACTATAATCTAAGTCAGCTGACTCCCTTTGAGCACCCTTCCCATCCCACCTACTCTACCTGCCATTTTCTGATCATGTGTGAGTTGGATATCCCTGCAGACATCACTGTTGACAACTAGATGACTCTCCCTGCTATTTCTAAGCTGTCATTTTCCAGGAGGCCTTTTGGAGTGAGAGCTATTGGGATTGACTAATGCATCCATAGTCCCGAGCCAAACCTCCTCAGCTGAGCAAACACTTCTTTAGTGGAGGTTGACTCCCTTTCCTCCTTTATTTGAAATCTTTCAAATGGTCTGGGCTTCAGATAAGCATGACAACAGTACCATCCTGAGGTCAGGAGGGCTGCTGGAATCCACATTGGTGAAGATGAGGAAGGTGCAGTCAGGCACCCACCCACCCCCCCGCCACCCCTGAACCAACACTAGCCTTTGAGCTTGAGATGTTCACAAGAAGGCTCACGGCCCAACTTTATCTCTCACTTGGTGAAATAATACATGCATACAGATCAACTCAGCCTTTCACACCCCTCCTCTGCTACTTAGTAGGGACATGGTAGCTGAAGCTCCTAACTTCCTTAGTTAGCATCCTTCCATACTGGTATCCCTCCTTCCTTCCTGGTAAATTTGGGAAACAATCATCTCAGTTGCCAGTCTTGTTTCTAATTATCGCAAAAAATCATTTGTGAGCCTAGCCAAGAAATCACCAGAGAAAAGCCTGTCCTACTAATGACTCAGCTGACGTCATCCATCTTACTTTATTACTTCGCACATATTCACCAGATAAGTTTATGATGACTAATGACTCCAAACAACTCATACCCATTCTCTTGGGGATGGGACCAGTTATTTATCACTACTCCTAAATATTTGAAATCTGCTGCTTCCTTTCTTGCAGTGCTCATTTAGCTGTCCTACTCCTGGGATGGAAGATTTCAAGATTTTGATTGAGGATTCAGTGAGTTTCATCTGGCCTTAGGCTCCTATATCCCTGATGTTTTTCCCCTGAGACAGTGAGTCCCAAGTCTATTTTATGATCGGAGTTGTCTGGAAGGGATATTTTTGCTCTCCACCTTAGAACCACAAAGTTAGGGTCAGGATGGGGATACCTGCAATTTTAAAATGTTCCCTCTGGGTTTTCAATTATAAGCAGGTTTGTCCCAGGAATCCATGCCCAGTCCAACATCTCTACCCTGAACCAGAGTGGACTCAATCCCCATGAAAGCATATAGAAATGTATTAGTTTTCAATGTAAATCATTCATTCATTCATTAGTTCATTCATTCATTGGTTCATTCACTGGATTAAACATTTACTTGGTACTAGAGCTAATCACTGTAGGGGATTCAAGTATGAGTGAAAATAATAATTATGCCTTCGGTTCATAGCTCTGTGAGGTATCTTGAGAATCAATATCATAAAGTAAAAACAGAATCCAGCCTAGTCTTTTAGATATGGGTGTATGATTAATTCAGAATTGCCGTGGTTATTTGTATTTGTGTGATGGGTCGTAAGTGAATTGGTCATTTTGGTTGATAGAATGACCAGATTCTCTCTATTTCTGGTTAATAATGCTGGATTTCTCTGTAAGTCAAGCCCGTGAACTTCCCTATGTCAGTGTTACCTCAACTCCACTGGAGACACATTTGGATGAGTGTTTATGAAAACAGAAAGCTTAATGCAAATTTAGGGCCAGAACCTACAGTCAAAAGTACAATCTTTCATTTGAAAAAAATATTTATTAGAGTGCTGCCTTTCTGTTAGAGATAATGTACTTGAAATTTTCAAGGATGAGAAAATTGCAATCTCAAATTTCCAAGGACCTGCCTTACCTAATACTTGCATAGTATAGTAGTTCTCCAAATGGCACTGTTATTTAAACTGACAGTTTACTTCCCTTTGCAATAGACTTACAATAGGCCTTACGTCTTATCTAATGAAGAATTCAATAAAAGCTATTTCCCATTGCAGGCATCAGTCTAAGCGAGAGTTTTGATTTATGTACAGATCGCCATGGACAAACTCTGAGGTTCAGCATCTGCTGACCTCTATCTACTCTATTTCCCAACGAAAAAATCACACCCAGCTCTCCGCTGAACCTACTCCTTCCACTTGAAAATCTGCCCCTCTCTGCTTGTTCAAATTTGACTAATCTTCCTGAACCCTCAGCTTGGGGCATGATGCTCCTGTGACACAGACAATTCCGCCCGTAGTCATCTTACCCCCTTTACCCTGCAGCTCAGTATCGTCCCACAGAAATATGACACATGCCGCAGGTACGAGTTACCTATGTGGCTTAACTTCTAATAACCACTCCAAAACATAAAAAAACAGGTGATACTAGTTTTAATAATTTATTTAATTTAACCCAGTGTATCTAAAATGTGATCATTTCAATATGTCATCATCAAAGTCATTATTAAGATATTTTGCATTCTTTTGCTTATATGAAGACTTCAAAATGTAGACTGTATTTTATGTTTACAGCACACCCCTCAGTTTGGACTAGCTGCAAACTGCTCAGAAGCTACTTGTTCCCGGTGGCTACCATACTGGAGAACAGTTTGAGCCCGGCCTTCTGTGGCATTCCCATGGCATTTATTTTATCTTCTGCAAGGCATACCATACTCAAATGGTCATAGAAACAAACAGAAGGGACCTGAGTTTGACCATATTCCATTTACTAACAGTATGACCTTGGGCAATATTCCACCTCTGCAAACTTCAGTTTCTTCATCAGCAAAATGGAGATACTTTTAATGCAGCCTCCATCCCCCTGGGCTTTTGTGAGGAATGAATAAGATAATGTATGTAGAGTGTTGGCACAGGGCCCCATTGTCAGATATTTCATAATATAAAATTTTCATAAATGCCAGTAATGGTAGTAGTATTTTCTTGAAATACTTTTTTTTTATCCTTGTGTTTCCTGCTCAAATTCTATCCCCCCATAAGGCCTTCTCAAAAGGTTCAAGGTTGAGAGATTTTATCTGGACAAGTATTGTTCTACATTGTGGTTATCATAGACAGCTTTGGATTGTCATTGATAATGAGCATGTTTATCTCACCTATTTCAGTCTGTGAGATTCTCAAGGGCAGAGTTTCTGTTTTGTTTTTCTAGCAGAGAAACTAGAGCAATGTCTACTAAGGAAAAACAGATCAACAAATAGTTACTGAACAAATGAATGAAAATTACATTTTACTGTCATTAATTTTCCATATGTGGGTATCTGTCCTCCCCAGTAGTAATGGAATGATTTGGGGGTTATCTAGTGAGTTAATGAAAAAAACTATGTCATCAGGCTATATGCATAATCAGATACAGAAAAAGTTTTGGGGAAAATGCTGGTTAAGTTTTAGACATGTTGGATTCAGGTTTCAGTGGGAAATAAGAGTATCTATATCCAGCAGGCAGTTGCGTGTTCAGGTTTGGAGCTCAGAAGAAGAGCATGGCATGGAGAATGGCTTGGAGAGTAATCCTTCAAATGTTATCCTCAAAATCATGGGTGAGGACAAGATTCTAAGTTTCTGCAGTCAGCCATCTTCTCTTTTTTCCTGAGAGCACTGTACACAAGGGTTGGCCAGTGGAAGAACATGAGATGACGACCGAGAAAGATGCCAGAAATTCAGGAGGAGGTCCAGCGATGAGTGGGGTCATAGCAGCCAAAGGAGGAAGTCCTTAACACTTCTTAAGGCCTGGATTTGTCAAGGTCATAGTTCAAGTTCATTCCAATTTAAATTTCTGATTTCTTAGTCTTATTGCCTTCTCAGATGGTTTTCAATCTCTCATGGCTCTTTAATATCTAATGATCATTTTCCCTGGTATAAATCATGGTAGTCCCTTTGCTTGATGAAGAGCCTAAAGAATTTATAGGGACCCCCAAAAGTGGAATGCTGGCTTTGATTCATCTAGGTGACTTCCAGGAGCTACCAGTTGTGGTGCCAGAATAGATTTCAGTAATGGCAATAAATCCATTTCATCTCCTGTCTGTTTGAGAAAACAAGGAAAGACTTAAAAACAAACATCTTTTTGGATGCTTACAGCATTCAAATCAGTGCATTAAGAGCCCTATGACCAGTATTGTACTTCATCATTACCATTCAAACTGTGAAAGAGATACTCTACTCATTTTACAGATGAGAAAGATGGAGCAACTTTCCTAACTAGTAAGAAGTAGAAGTCAGACTTGAACTTGGATCGCTTGACTTAGAAGCACAGACCCTGTCCAGTGCCTTCATCTAATGATTTGATGACCTTATTTTGCCTTTACTAAGTTTCCTATAGGAAAATAAATTTTTAGGACAGATACCTTTTGGTAGAGTGTTCAGCCTCTATATAAATGCAAATTTGATTCCTGTCAACTGGGATTTGCACGAGCTCTAAATTAACATGAGCCCCAAGTAAACATACCCTGTTCATTAAAAGGTATGATACATTGTTCTTCTCCAAAAGGAGTAATTTTCTCAAGAGTTTTTCAGGTCTGAGTTTATTTCCTTCCAGCTTCTCCTTCTCAACAGGCTGCAATTTTAGCTGTTCCCTGAGAACAATGATTCACATTTCCGAGGTTACAGCTAAGTAAGTGTCAAGCTCACATACTGCAGTATCTGTATTCATTTTTACCTGTCTGAGGATTTAGAGAAAGAGACAGGAAGCAAAGACATGCAGCAGAACTTTAACGTTATAGTCAGGTTGGCAAATAGGTGTCTTAGAGTGTCATTGCCAGGACTAGAGATCTGGTCAACGGCTCAAGGGCTGATGGGTTACCCACTGGAAAAATTTGCCATTAGCCTTAGGTTTCTGCTGCTCCTATCTATATATGAAGGACAGCCACATAGAATCAGAAACCAGGTTTGTCCTCCTTCCCACACCTCTTACAGTAGTTCCTGACTGGTTGTATGTTCAAGTAACTTAGGGAGTGTTAAAAAAATCCCAAAGTCTAAGCCATTCCCTAGAGCAATTAAAACAAAATCTCTGGGAGGACCCAAGCATATGTATTTTTTAATGTTCCCTAGGTGTTTCCAGTGGACAACCAGAGGTTGAGACCCACTGTCATAGAACTTTTAGGTCTAGAAATATGGTTTCCAAGTTGGCACATTGGAATGGTCTAGATAACTATTACAAATACATACCCCCAGACCACACCTATGATTTAACTGGTCTGTAGTGTGGCTTAGCCATCAATAGTCTTCAAGAAGTCCCAGGTAATTCTTATATTCAGCAGGGATGAGAACCTCTGGCCTAAAACTGAATTTTGAGTAGCAGTCCCCAGGCTACTTGAAGGCACCAATGAATCCCCTGGAGAGCTAATTAAAATACCGATGGCAGGACTTTTCCCACACCCAGAGATGCTGATTCAGCTGTTCTGGGGTAGGGCCTGTAATTTTATGTCTCTAACAAGGTGCCAGGCAACGCTGCTCATTCCCAGACCACTCTTTAGAGAGCACTGGCCAAGCCTCTACCTTACAGTACCAGTGAGCCTCTGAGGGACTAGGTAGGAGTTGGTAGACGGAATGTATTTTATCCTCTTCAGATGCCTGACAGGCATCTCATAATCATTAAGTACACTGACTTGGAAGTCACAAGTTCTTGGATTTGTTCTCCATCTGCTTTAATGCTTTCTTGCTCTGGGATATAAGCAGGAGTGGTTGTTTATGTCTCCTTACCTGTAAAGTGGAGATGAGAATAGTACCTATTTCATAGAGTTACTGTAGGATGAATAGAAATGCTACATATAAAGTTGTTAGCACAGAGCTTGACACATTCTAAGCACTCAATAAATGGTAACCCATATGGCTGTGCATCTATCACATCCATGGGATATTAGGTTTTTCAATATATTTTCATCTCAGGACCGTTCCTTTGACTATGACTTACATAAAAGTTCCATATATGTAGTACAGAGCACTAATCTACTCTTAAAGAGTTGTGTGCCTAACATCTAGAATCCCTCTGCTTCTCACCTAGCCTTCCATACTCCTAGCGAAGGCAGCAGATGTGACCTCTTTTTTGAATAAACCTAGTCTAGTCCAACTTGTTCATTTTACAGATAAACTCATAAATGACTGACCCAAGTTCATGGAACTAGGACATGGCAGAGCCCACTTTGGGCCTAATTTGAATAAGTTCTCACTGGCCATCAAATGATAGCAGAATTACACTGCTAGACTCATGTTCTTCTTAACAAAGAGAGACTTTTTTAATTAACTGAAATTTAATTTTATAATCAATACATGCTTATAGAAAGAAATTAAAGGCAAAAGGAAAATGTAAACCCCTCTCCGTGCTTTTATGACTCCCATCCCCATTTCTGAAAGGCAACCATTGTAAATTGCCTCTTGAATGTTTTTCAGAAATTTTGTATGCATATAGTGAAACTACATAAAATGTTTATGAACAGATATTCTTGTATACAAATGGAAACAAACTATACATACTGTCCTGTTTCTATCCTTTATTAACTTAACAATTCATCTTGCAAATCACTCCCTATAATTAATACAATTCCATCTACCTTATGATTTTTCATGGCTAGAAGCTATTCATTTTTCTCACTTCTCCTATCTCCTTGGGTGATGGACATTGGCTTGTTTACTGTTTAAGCTATGGCTAGTCTTACGTACTTGAGTAACTATTTCTAGACTCCTAGGAGTAGCATTTGTAGGGTGAGTGTATCTGCATATCCAGAGCCCCTTTGGTCTTGCCATGCTGTAATGCAATTTTCTTCCATGGTCTGTAAGTTAGTCACCCTTGAGAAAAAATAGAGGAGCTTCTGGGACCCAAGTGCCAGGTACATTCCATGTTGGCCTTTTCATCTTGGTCTAGCTTGTGGAAGCTGCACATTTCAGGACCAGCTGTGGGCATTTAGTTCTGAAGACTAAATGGAGCAAGTGTTCTGCCCTCAGTTCCCATGAGGGAACCAAAAAGATATTTACAGGCCCAAATTGCCCATGTCTCGTTCACTTCCTCCAGCCCCCATTTACTCAGACTTTGTAACTCCAATGTCTCTTAAAAAGCACAGAATGACTTTACTTCCCATTAATAATTTTATCTACCTGCTCTGGGGGTTGGCCTGAAAATAGAGATATCTCAAGCACATACCCTGATCTATAAAGTTTCTAGTGGACAAAGTTGTTCAATGACTTTTCAAATAATGCAACGAGAAAAGGAGAAATGGTTTAAAGCCATGATTAATGCCATAGTGTCCCTGGATGCTTTACTTCCTCAGCTCATCACTATAAGTAATTACCTGCCTGATCTTGGACAAGTCCTTCTGTTTGGCTCAAGTCCTTCTGTTTGATCATTTCTTTAAGAATTGTGTACTCCAGGGAAGGTGAAAAAAAATTTTCTAAATTAATTTTTTTGAGACCACTGTGGTCATGAATAAATATCTTTCATTTCAGACAATTTACATCAGCAACTGCTTAGCAGTGAGAATTTGTTTACCACTTCTGACCTGCTCCTCTGAAAATTGGTTTTCTAACCACTCTGTGAGTAGCAGTTTTAAATTGATACATTACATTTTTAAAATTATATTTGACTTATTGTCTCCTGCTTGCAGTGTAACTTGGTGCATTGACAGATGCATGCTGGTGTTCTGGTTATAAAGCTAGAAGGTTCCCAATGCTTTGTTCTGGGAGCACATGCTTATCTCACAGGTTGAGACTCTGGGCAATAGTTTTCATAACTGGAAGATGTGGACATGTGGTGATTTTTGAACAATCATAGTTTGAAATAAAGCAAAAAAAAAAACAAAACCACCCAGGTAGAGCATTTTAGAACTAGCTTCTGTTTATTTTCACTGGAGCTCCCTAAATATGCATCTGCATGAGTACTGAATATAGTATGAAACTGCTTCTAATAATTTTTAAAAATACTTCTAAATGTGAAGCCTGAGTCAAAACAGTTGCCATGAGAAAGAGTCCTTCTTTCTTCTCTTTGTGTGTGTGTGTGTGTGTGTGTGTGTGTGTGTATCTATCTGCTTTGTAAGTGTCAGGCAATCCCAGTGTTGGCATATTCCTGTTAATCTGCAGGCATTTTCTTATTATTAATTACTCAGTGCTAACAACTCCCTCAGGTTTTAAAACAGTCTTTTCTGACAAGGGATTTGCTGCTGCTTAGTAACATAATCCTGTACCATTATTTAAGGCAGGCCAGAAGTTTCCCTGTGCACATGCCATTCAGAATGGTTCAAGTAGGCAGACCCCTGAACCTGAATGTAGCACTCAAATGCAATGAAAGTCAAGTTTAACACTGCAGAGCTAAGGCCAAGATACAATATCACATTCCTTAAGTTATGCTATTTTAGATGCCCCAGCTCTACCTAGACGTCCACAACCTACGAGTTACTCAAGTTTATTCTTTAAGAATTTGATTGTATCTCTAGTGTTTGAGGAGACAGTTTTCTACAGTGCCTCCCCTTTCAACTTCAGGCTCTTCAAAGTCAGAGAAAATCCTATTAAGATCCTTTTCTAGGAAAAACAAAATTGAAAAATGCAATTATTCAAATATTTCTAAGAGCATGGTCATAGACAGGACTTAGTAGTTGAGGAGAAGCCTGGATTAGGAGGCAGGCATGATAGGAGACTAGCACAATGTCTGTCACTGGCTCTCATTGAACCCTCTGCTACCTTAAGGGGTTCAAATCTGCCAATCCTTAAACCTCAGGGATATGGCCAAGACCCAGCTCCTTATGTGGACAGGGAAAAGTGCTTGGTGGGCAAAGGGCAGAAATTATTAAAAGGAGCACATCATGCAGACACAATGGGCATTGGTGCCTAAAGCCCTTATAACATTCCATAGTTTTGAGGATGCAGATTCAGTATAGAATGGGGTACATTCTTAGCAGGCAGGCTTCACAGAAGAGGTAGACTGATCAGTGCACTGGGAGAAGCATGTGACTTGAGAAGATGCAAGGGGGCCAGCATGGAGTTGTGGCATGCCAGGTGGAAAAAGGTGGCATAAGGGCTCTGGTTAAATAGAAGACCCTTTTGGAGGCTGGACCAGATAATATTATTCTCTGTCTTTAGCACCATGCCTGCCACATGAGGGTTCTCAAAGAATTTTATTGACTTGAATGACATTTGGAGACAGTGAGTATGCCAGGTAGTGATGTTGTGTATGCCAGGTAGTGATGTTGTGTATGGACAAGTTGGGACCAGATTACAGACGGCTGCAAGGCTGGACCAGAAAGGCAAGCTCACATCTGCTAGTAAAGAGGAAACTGCTTCTCTACTGAGAAGGGAGGAAACTAACACTAACTGGACTTCCTCTTTGTTTATGCACTCTACTAAGTTTTTTAGATGTGTAGAGGAATGTTTTCCCCCATCACATTCCCTAGAGCCTTGTAGGTTCTTTCCTTCTAATGGGATGTGGAATTCACTGAAGTAAATTAACAAAAGGAGGCACTTGCAAAAATGGGAGATGTAGAAATGGAAGAGGTAGGCAGAATAATGACCTGACTTAAAAATTGGGAAATTATCCTGGATTAGTTGGGTGGGCCCAGAGTAATTATCAGGACCCTCAAAAGCAGGAGAGGGAGGCTGAAGAGGAGAGGGAAAGGGAGATGTGAGTAGAGAAGAATGGTCATCCTGATACAACACTGTTGATTTTGAAGATGGAAGGGAAGCTGTGGGCCATGGAATATGGGTGGCCTCTAGAGGCTGAAAAAGGCAGAGGAACAGATTCTCCCCCCTGGGCCTCCAGAAAGGCATACAACCCTACCAACACAGACCTTGATTTTAAGCCAGTGAGACCCAAGTCAGACTTGGTCTCAAATCAACCAAATCAACCAAAATCAATGAAATTTTAGTATAATAAATTTGTGTTCTTTTGTGGCACTAAATTTATGGTAACCTGTTACCAGCTCTAGGACAATAAAACAGACTTTTAGCTTAACAACACATAGGGAATGTGCTAAGGAAAACTCATCTCAACTGCAAAATGGCCGAATGCTTTTAGTTTTAGATCTCTCAGTGTTTCAAGGGATACCCCAACCCCTAATCTTTCCCTTCATCTTCACAACATCCTTATGAAGTAGGCATTGTTATTCATATATTGTAGATGAATAGATAGGGGCTGAGAAGTGGAATGGCTTGGCTGAGCTCCAGTGAGGCTGGGGAGGCTGAGACAGTGGGACAGGCAGGGGTCCTGAGAGCCTGAATGGGCACAGTAAGTGTTGGAATGGACAGGGAGAAAGGAAGCAGGGGGCTTATAGAGAAGCATGGTGCTACCTGAGGACTGACTGCAATGGAGAAAGAAGAGAAGAGGGATCAATAACCATGATAGGCTATGGCGACCCATTTCACAATAAGCTGTGTTTTCCACTGGGACCTTCAGAGACAGGATAGATCTTTGTAGGCAACAAGTGGTTCACAAGATGGCTGGTTCCAAAGCCAGTAGGTACCAAGACATCTGTCGCTAAGGGGAAAGCAGCACAAGGCAGAACTGTTTACCCTTGGAGAGTCTTCATTTGACCACAGGTTATGGTCTCATTCCATCCCCACTGTCTACTCTGGTGCCTGTTGCAAGATGGGTAGTAAGTAGCTTTCATTGTCCATTTACAGGAGGCACCCTTTAAAGTTTCAGTGCTTCTGGAGGACCAGGATTGGAGAATATCGATTTCTCTGCTTTTTCTTCTTAGAGGCTACATTTAGGCCAAGTTTTCTAATTCTTCCCAAATAAACCAAGGAAAGAAAATAATTTTGTTTCAAAATGCACTTCAGGATCAAAGGCTACCATTCATCCCTTCTCATTCCAGCTGAAGTGATTAACATTCGTGTCGGTGCTAGGAAAAAGACGAAGCTTACTGTATTCCCCAGCCATTTAGGCTAATTGTGGCCTCTCATTTGTATTGGAAGATTCCTAAAAGGATCAAGAGACACTTTATACTGAATTAAAAAAATACTGGACTGGGTGTTTCAAAGCTCCTGCTCCGAAAAGAACAATTATTAAAATGTCTTATTCAATTAAATATGGAAATCTGTCTTTCTCTCCAAAAATTGGGATCATAAGCAAAAGTTCTGCCAGTTAGAATGGGTCCTTTAAATCTAACCACAGGTTGGTATTTTATATGAAGCTGTGCAAGGGGCTGGGGGTAGAGAAAGACTGAAGATAGGGTTCTGGACATGATACCCCCTAAAACATGGCACCTTGGCATATTGAATATTAAGCTGAAGGATTCCGAGGAAACAGCAGGAGCAGGAAGTCACTCTGATCTCCTACTCCCCGCCTCCTTCTCTCCTGAAACAGGTCATGTGAGAGGTACTTTCCCTATACTTAGAGGAAAGGAGCATCCTTATTTCTGAAGGTAAAGTGGCACCAAGAATTCTAGCAAATAGGCCCTGCTAAGTTTCCCCAGTTTACTACAATTCCCTCATAGTCCTTAGCCTATCATATTCCTCCACAACTGTCTGCTCTTAATCAAATCTAGCATAAAATTACATGGGGTCTGTTTCTCTGGGTCTTCTTTGCTTATGAAAAGCCCTGTGTCACAGAAAAATCGCAGATAAACTTGTATGCTTTTCTCCTTTTAATCTGTCTTTGCTCAATTTTCAGACGCAGCCAGCAACCCTAAGAGGGTCAAGGAAATCTTTCCTCCCCTTTCACTAACAAGAAGTAGTAGAAAAATTCTGAGCTGTTCTGTCTCCCCATTTCTTATTAGGTAAAAACACTTCTGGTCAGGTAAGAAGCTCCTAGTCTTATTATGCTTTCCCAAACTAGTCAATGAATTTTTAGAAGAGATCAATTGTTCACTCAGTTTAGAAAACCACCTGCAGACATTTGCTCCAAGAAGACAATGACATGCTGAAGGAGAAAGTCAGAAAAAGAGACCAGAATGGAAGATTTTCAGGTTACAGAAGATTTCTTAGGTTTAATTTTTCCCTCTCAGAAAACGAGAGCCAAAGGAGTCCATTCTCCAAACAGCTGTTGTGGACCGGGGCTTAGGCATCTACCTACACTGTCTGTTCATCACTCCATTGGATGGAGTCTGAACTCATCTGTGCCCCCTGTTTGGCTGCAAACTTGTCAAGCCAAGGCACCCAGCAAGTCCAGGGTCACCTGGCACAGAGTCTTGGCCCCTTGTCCTGAGTACATTAGATGTGTGCTGGCTGTTGCTTTCTGCTTCCTGACTTGGCCAGAGCTTTGTAGAACACACATTACATAAGAGTGGAAAATAGCTAGGAGGAAGGAAAATAGATTGCATTTTTTTTCCAAACCTCTAACCCAAAGGTTTGTTTGCAATCTAAATAAAGCATCTGCTCTGACATACCCAGAGCTCTGGCATTTGGGATGTATAACATAGAAGCCAATAGCTACAGCCTCAGGAATCTTATCGAGTCTGAGGAATGGGTTTTCCCCAGACCAAAGCATTAGCGTGTTGAAGGTCTTCAGGAATACTGAGGGAAATCTGTACCTGGTCATCATCTTTGGAGGAGTCCCACCACGGGCTGGGGATGGAGTTGCTTCGACCTTCAGCAGATACCTCTGCAAAGTCCTCAGAATGAGAACTTTTGAAGTTGTTGTGGTCACTGTTCAGTCTCTCAAAAAACATTCCACTGGGGCAGTTTTGTCTCTTGGTTTGATTTGGTTTGGTTTGTTGAATAGGTGTTGGGCCCAGGTTCTGTTCCAGGCACTGGAAGATATGATAACTTAGCCTCTGTCCTTGAAGACATTGGTGTCTGTGATCCAAATATACTAATAAGTAGCATATTTATTGAGGCTTTTACCTGAGCTCAATTTTTCTGTGCAAGGCACTATGAGAACTATAGCAGAAAGCAAGTCTTACGGTTTACTGGGGTTATAAAACACACACACATGGACAGCGAGGGCCAGTTTCACTCTCATGTGTCTCATACAGTGCCTGGGCAAAGGAGATCAGCCACACGTGCATACAACTTCAGAGAAGAAGAAATTGAGTAATGCTTCTTTGCAACAGATATTTTCCCATCAACACTTAAGCACACTTAATACTGTCCCACTAGGAAAGGAAAGAGAAAGGAAGGAGGGAGGAAGGAAGAAATGAAGAAAACTTTCTCTCCATCCCCTTCTAGCTACTGCCCCCCGTGCTCCTTCTCACTTCACCCATATTTCTTGTGAAGTGTTCTTTACTGGGTCAGCCCCTATCTTTCCACAAAAAAACGCTCTTGCTAAGGTCAGTGGTGCTAAATCCTATCCTTTTTTCATGTCCCATTGTTCTTGAGTTTCTAGCAACAATTGACTTCAGTCTTTTTTCTTTTGTGTGATGGTTTTAAAATCTGATTTCAACACTTGTTCACACTCTTCCCAAGTAGAATTAGGATCTGTGTCCCTTCCTCTTGAGTGTGATTGGCCTTGCGACTGCTACAGTCAATGAAATGAAGCACAGGGTAGACTGTGTAACTTTTGTGGCCAGAATAATAGGCCATAAAGCTTTTTCCTAGTTTTCTGAGGCACTTGCTCTGGGGAAAACCAACTTTAATTTACAAAGTTCACTGTCCTGACAACACCATTTTGGAGAGGCCCCCATGTAGGCACTTCAGTCAATAGCTTAGTCCCCAGCTGAAAATCAGTGTCACCTGACTGCTATACCACTGTGGGTGTCTAGCCCAGTTGAGCCTTCAGATGATTGCAGCCCTAGCTGACATCTGATTTATATCCACATGAGAGACCCCAAGTGAGAAATGTTGAGCCAAGGCCTTTGCCAACACACCAAATAAACTTAAATGATTGTTTTAAGCTGCTACATTTTGAAGCCATTTGCTATGTAGCAGTAGTGACTAAAATATCCTGGCTTATGGGATAGAAAATTATCCTGTTTTGCCTATTGAACCTCTATCCACTTTTAGTCTCCTGCATCAATCAGCCCATCCATGCCCATGTGCTCACAGTATAGAGATGGTCTTAGGGCCCAGGGTCTTTCCTCTGACTCTCATTTCCATGGATCCAGTCACTCCCTCCAAGACACAGCACCGCGTTCCTTGCTTCCTGACCACACCATGTTTTCTTGTACCACAGAGCTTTCATGCGTGCTGTCCCTTCTTCTAGAATGCTTATTGCTCTCCTTCATTAACCCCTCATTCTCCAGATCTGACTCAGCCTCAGAAAAGACTTCTCTGAGATCAGTTTCGTTGTTTTATGTTCTCATGCAGAATTTAACTCCGTTTTAAAAAGTACCTTCATCAGTGTTTTATTTTATTTTAAAAGTAAGGACTGGCTCCAATACTAGATGAGCCTAATGACGATGTCCAAGTACATTTGTGGCAGCACAGATGGCATCTGAAGTTTGCTCACCATTTTTCCCCCATGCTAGCATGGTACCTAGCTCAGAGTAGTCACTATTATGATTGATTCACTCATTCCAATGGTAGCTGTAGTCCCATTTCATTCATCTTTCATTCATTCGATTATTCTCTCATTCAACACATATTAATCATGATAAAGGCTGTCGTACATTAAACCGCTTATGTTAAGCACTTTGTAAATGCCATCTCATTAATGCCTCAGGCTATGAGGAAAGTATTATTTTCCTCATTTTACAGATGGAAGAACTGAGGCACAGAGAAAGCATGTACATTTTCTAAGGCCACGCATTTAAAAAAATTTTTTTTATAATTTATTTTATTATCATTAATTTACAATTACATGTGCAATATTACGATTACTAAACTACCCCTTCATCAGGTCCCCCCCACCAACCCCATTACAGTCACTGTCCATCAGCGTAGTGAGATGCTATAGAATCACTACTTGTCTTCTCTGAGTTGTACTGCCCTCCCCATGTCCCCCCAACATTACATCTGCTAATCGTAATGCCCCTTTTTCGCTCTTATCCCTCCCTTTCCGCCCATTTTCCCCAGTCCCTTTCCCTTTGGTAACTATTAGTCCGTTCTTGGGTTCTGTGAGTCTGCTGCTGTTTTGTTCCTTCAGTATTTTTTCTTTGTTCTTATACTCCACATATGAGTGAAATCATTTGATACTTGTCTTTTTCGGCTTGGCTTATTTCACTGAGCATAATACCCTCTAGCTCCATCCATGTTGTTGCAAATGGTAGGATTTGTTTTCTTCTTATGGCTGAATAATATTCCATTGTGTATATGTACCACATCTTCTTTATCCATTCATCTACTGATGGACACTTAGGTTGCTTCCATTTCTTGGCTATTGTGAATAGTGCTGCAATAAACATAGGGGTGCATCTGTCCTTTTCAAATTGGGCTGCTGCATTCTTAGGGTAAATTCCTAGGAGTGGAATTCCTGGGTCAAATGGTATTTCTATTTTGAGTTTTTTGAGGAACCTCCATACTGCTTTCCACAATGGTTGAACTAATTTGCAGTCCCACCAGCAGTGTAGGAGGGTTCCCTTTTCTCCACATCCTCGCCAACATTTGTTGTTGTTTGTGTTTTGGATGTTGGCCATCCTCACTGGTGTGAGGTGATATCTCATTGTGGTTTTAATCTGCATTTCTCTGATGATTAGCGATGTGGAGCATCTTTTCATGTGCCTGTTGGCCATCTGAATTTCTTCTTTAGAGAAGTGTCTATTCATGTCCTCTGCCCATTTCTTAATTGGATTATTTGCTTCTGTTTGTTAAGGTGCATGAGTTCTTTATATATTTTGGATGTCAACCCTTTATCAGATACGTTTTTTATGAATATATTCTCCCATACTGTAGGATGTCTTTTTGTTCTACTGATGGTGTCCTTTGCTGTACAGAAGCTTTTCAGCTTGATATAGTCCCACTTGTTCATTTTTGCTTTTGTTTCCCTTGCCCGGGGAGATATGTTCATGAAGAAGTTGCTCATGTTTATGTCCAAGAGATTTTTGCCTATGTTTTTTTCTAAGAGTTTTATGGTTTCATGACTTACATTCAGGTCTTTGATCCACCTTGAGTTTACCTTTGTGTATGGGGCTAGACAGTTGTCCAGTTTCATTCTCTTACATGTAGCTGTCCAGTTTTTCCAACACCAGCTGCTGAAGAGGTTGTCATCTCCCCATTGTATATCCAAGGCTCCTTTATCAAATATTAATGGACTGTATATGTTTGGGTTAATGTTTGGATTTTCTATTCTGTTCCACTGGTCTGTGGGTCTGTTTTTGTGCCAATACCAAATTGTCTAGATTACTGTGGCTTTGTAGTAGAGCTTGAAGTCAGAGTGTGTAATTCCCCCTGTTTTATTCCTCCTTCTCAGGATTGCTTTGGCTATTCGGGGTCTTTTGTGGTTCCATATGAATTTTTAGAATTATTTGTTCCAGTTCATTGAAGAAAGCTGTTGGTAGTTTGATAGGGATTGCATTGAATCTGTAGATTGCTTTAGGTAGTATAGCCATTTTGACAATATTTATTCTTCCTAGCCAAGAGCATGGATGCATTTCCATTTGTTAGTGTCCTCTTTAATTTCTCTTAGGAGGGTCTTGTAGTTTTCAGAGTACAGGTCTTTCACTTCCTTCGTTAGGTTTATTCCTAGGTATTTTATTCTTTTTGATGCAATTGTGAATGGAATTGTTTTTCTGATTTCTCTTTCTGTTAGTTCATCATTAGTGTATAGGAAAGCAACAGATTTCTGTGTGTTAATTATCCTGCAACTTTGCTGAATTCAGATATTAGTTCTAGTAGTTTTGGAATGGAATCTTTAGGGTTTTTTATGTACAGTATCATGTCATCTGCAAATAGTGACAATTTGACTTCTTCTTTACCAATCTGGATACCTTGTATGTCTTTGTTTTGTCTGATTGCTGTGGCTAGGACCTCCAGTAGTATGTTGAATAACAGTGGAGAGAGTGGGCATCCCTGTCTTGTTCCCGATCTTAGATGAAAAGCTTTCAGCGTCTCGCCGTT